>OZ023270.1:61899581-62499581 GCA_964006375.1 Tillus elongatus | reverse complement strand
AATGGGTTTCATGTTTTACAAACGAATTTATCAGTTTCACACAATTCCTCGCGTTTCTGCTCTCCTGATACAAGAATTCAATTGTACTTGACTTTTAACAGAATTACACTTTTATGTTTTACAAACGAATTTTTCAGTTTCACACAATTCCTCGCGTTTCTGCTCTCCTGATACAAAAGTTCAATTTTGCTTGATTTTTAATAGAATTACACTTTCATGTTTTACAAACGAATTTTTCAGTTTCAAACAATTCCTCGCGTTTCTGCTCTCCTGATACAAAAGTTCAATTTTACTTGGTTTTGCAGAATTACACTTTCATGTTTACAAACGAATTTTTCAGTTTCACAGAATTTCTCGCGTTTCTGCTCCCCTGATACAAAAGTTCAATTTTGTTTGATTTTTAAGAGAATTACACTTTCATGTTTTACAAACGAATTTTTCCGTTTCACAGAATTTCTCGCGTTTCTGCTCTCCTGATACAAAAGTTCAATTTTACTTGGTTTTGCAGAATTACACTTTCATGTTTACAAACGAATTTTTCAGTTTCACACAATTCTTCGCGTTTCTGCTCTCCTGATACAAAAGTTCAATTTTACTTCATTTTTAACAGAATTACACTTTCATGTTTTACAAACGAATTTTTCAGTTTCAAACAATTCCTCGCGTTTCTGCTCTCCTGATACAAAAGTTCAATTTTGTTTGATTTTTAAGAGAATTACACTTTCATGTTTACAAACGAATTTTTCAGTTTCACACAATTCCTCGCGTTTCTGCTCTCCTGATACAAAAGTTCAATTTTGCTTGATTTTTAACAGAATTACACTTTCATGTTTTACATACGAATTTTTTAGTTTCACACAATTCCTCACGTTTCTGTTCTCCTGATACAAAAGTTCAATTTTGTTTGATTTTTAAGAAAAATGCACTTCCATGTTTTACATACGAATTTTTCAGTTTCACACAATTCCTCACGTTTCTGCTCTCCTGATACAAAAGTTCAATTTTACTTGATTTTCAATAGAATTACACTTTCATGTTTTACAAACGAATTTTTCAGTTTCAAACAATTCCTCGCGTTTCTGCTCTCCTGATACAAAAGTTCAATTTTGTTTGATTTTTAACAGAATTACACTTTCATGTTTTACATATGAATTTTTCAGTTTCAAACAATTCCTCGCGTTTCTGCTCTCCTGATACAAAAGTTCAATTTTGTTTCATTTTTAACAGAATTACACTTTCATGTTTTACATACGAATTTTTCAGTTTCAAACAATTCCTCGCGTTTCTGCTCTCCTGATACAAAAGTTCAATTTTACTTGATTTTTAACAGAATTACACTTTCATGTTTTACAAACGAATTTTTCAGTTTCAAACAATTCCTCGCGTTTCTGCTCTCCTGATACAAAAGTTCAATTTTACTTCATTTTTAACAGAATTACACTTTCATGTTTTACAAACGAATTTTTTAGTTTCAAACAATTCCTCGCGTTTCTGCTCTCCTGATACAAAAGTTCAATTTTACTTGATTTTCAATAGAATTACACTTTCATGTTTTACAAACGAATTTTTCAGTTTCAAACAATTCCTCGCGTTTCTGCTCTCCTGATACAAAAGTTCAATTTTGTTTGATTTTTAACAGAATTACACTTTCATGTTTTACATATGAATTTTTCAGTTTCAAACAATTCCTCGCGTTTCTGCTCTCCTGATACAAAAGTTCAATTTTGTTTCATTTTTAACAGAATTACACTTTCATGTTTTACATACGAATTTTTCAGTTTCAAACAATTCCTCGCGTTTCTGCTCTCCTGATACAAAAGTTCAATTTTACTTGATTTTTAACAGAATTACACTTTCATGTTTTACAAACGAATTTTTCAGTTTCAAACAATTCCTCGCGTTTCTGCTCTCCTGATACAAAAGTTCAATTTTACTTCATTTTTAACAGAATTACACTTTCATGTTTTACAAACGAATTTTTCAGTTTCAAACAATTCCTCGCGTTTCTGCTCTCCTGATACAAAAGTTCAATTTTACTTCATTTTTAACAGAATTACACTTTCATGTTTTACAAACGAATTTTTCAGTTTCAAACAATTCCTCGCGTTTCTGCTCTCCTGATACAAAAGTTCAATTTTGTTTGATTTTTAAGAGAAATGCACTTTTATGTTTTACAAATAAATTTTTCAGTTTCACACAATTCCTCGCGTTTCTGCTCTCCTGATACAAAAGTTCAATTTTGCTTGATTTTTAACAGAATTACACTTTCATGTTTTACAAACGAATTTTTCAGTTTCAAACAATTCCTCGCGTTTCTGCTCTCCTGATACAAAAGTTCAATTTTGCTTTGTTTTTTAAGAAAAATGCACTTCCATGTTTTACATACGAATTTTTCAGTTTCACACAATTCCTCGTTTCTGCTCTCCTGATACAAAAGTTCAATTTTACTTGATTTTTAACAGAATTACACTTTCATGTTTTACATACGAATTTTTCAGTTTCAAACAATTCCTCGCGTTTCTGCTCTCCTGATACAAAAGTTCAATTTTGTTTGATTTTTAACAGAATTACACTTTCATGTTTTACAAACGAATTTTTCAGTTTCAAACAATTCCTCGCGTTTCTGCTCTCCTGATACAAAAGTTCAATTTTGTTTGATTTTTAACAGAATTACACTTTCATGTTTTACATACGAATTTTTCAGTTTCACACAATTCCTCGCGTTTCTGCTCTCCTGATACAAAAGTTCAATTTTGCTTGATTTTTAACAGAATTACACTTTCATGTTTTACAAACGAATTTTTCAGTTTCAAACAATTCCTCACGTTTCTGCTCTCCTGATACAAAAGTTCAATTTTGCTTGATTTTTAACAGAATTACACTTTCATGTTTTACATACGAATTTTTCAGTTTCAAACAATTCCTCGCGTTTCTGCTCTCCTGATACAAAAGTTCAATTTTACTTCATTTTTAACAGAATTACACTTTCATGTTTTACAAACGAATTTTTCAGTTTCAAACAATTCCTGGCGTTTCTGCTCTCCTGATACAAAAGTTCAATTTTGTTTGATTTTTAAGAGAAATGCACTTTTATGTTTTACAAATAAATTTTTCAGTTTCACACAATTCCTCGCGTTCCTGCTCTCCTGATACAAAAGTTCAATTTTGCTTGATTTTTAACAGAATTACACTTTCATGTTTTACAAACGAATTTTTCAGTTTCAAACAATTCCTCACGTTTCTGCTCTCCTGATACAAAAGTTCAATTTTGCTTGATTTTTAACAGAATTACACTTTCATGTTTTACAAACGAATTTTTCAGTTTCAAACAATTCCTCACGTTTCTGCTCTCCTGATACAAAAGTTCAATTTTGCTTGATTTTTAACAGAATTACACTTTCATGTTTTACAAACGAATTTTTCAGTTTCAAACAATTCCTCGCGTTTCTGCTCTCCTGATACAAAAGTTCAATTTTGCTTTGTTTTGAACAGAATTACACTTTCATGTTTTACATACGAATTTTTCAGTTTCACACAATTCCTCACGTTTCTGCTCTCCTGATACAAAAGTTCAATTTTGTTTGATTTTTAAGAGAAATGCACCTTTCTGTTTTACAAATAAATTTTTCAGTTTCACACAATTCCTCGCGTTTCTGCTCTCCAGATACAAAAGTTCAATTTTGCTTGATTTTTAACAGAATTACACTTTCATGTTTTACAAACGAATTTTTCAGTTTCAAACAATTCCTCGCGTTTCTGCTCTCCTGATACAAAAGTTCAATTTTGCTTGATTTTTAACAGAATTACACTTTCATGTTTTGCATACGAATTTTTCAGTTTCACACAATTCCTCGCGTTTCTGCTCTCCTGATACAAAAGTTCAATTTTGCTTTGTTTTGAACAGAATTACACTTTCATGTTTTACATACGAATTTTTCAGTTTCACACAATTCCTCACGTTTCTGCTCTCCTGATACAAAAGTTCAATTTTGTTTGATTTTTAAGAGAAATGCACCTTTCTGTTTTACAAATAAATTTTTCAGTTTCACACAATTCCTCGCGTTTCTGCTCTCTTGATACAAAAGTTCAATTTTGCTTGATTTTTAAGAAAAATGCACTTCCATGTTTTACATACGAATTTTTCAGTTTCACACAATTCCTCACGTTTCGCTCTCCTGATACAAAAGTTCAATTTTACTTGATTTTTAATAGAATTACACTTTCATGTTTTACAAACGAATTTTTCAGTTTCAAACAATTCCTCGCGTTTCTGCTCTCCTGATACAAAAGTTCAATTTTGTTTGATTTTTAACAGAATTACACTTTCATGTTTTACAAACGAATTTTTCAGTTTCAAACAATTCCTCACGTTTCGCTCTCCTGATACAAAAGTTCAATTTTGCTTGATTTTTAAGAAAAATGCACTTCCATGTTTTACAAACGAATTTTTCAGTTTCAAACAATTCCTCGCGTTTCTGCTCTCCTGATACAAAAGTTCAATTTTGTTTGATTTTTAACAGAATTACACTTTCATGTTTTACAAACGAATTTTTCAGTTTCAAACAATTCCTCGCGTTTCTGCTCTCCTGATACAAAAGTTCAATTTTACTTGATTTTTAACAGAATTACACTTTCATGTTTTACAAACGAATTTTTCAGTTTCAAACAATTCCTCGCGTTTCTGCTCTCCTGATACAAAAGTTCAATTTTACTTCATTTTTAACAGAATTACACTTTCATGTTTTACAAACGAATTTTTCAGTTTCAAACAATTCCTCGCGTTTCTGCTCTCCTGATACAAAAGTTCAATTTTACTTCATTTTTAACAGAATTAAACTTTCATGTTTTACAAACGAATTTTTCAGTTTCAAACAATTCCTCGCGTTTCTGCTCTCCTGATACAAAAGTTCAATTTTGCTTGATTTTTAACAGAATTACACTTTCATGTTTTACAAACGAATTTTTCAGTTTCAAACAATTCCTCGCGTTTCTGCTCTCCTGATACAAAAGTTCAATTTTGCTTGATTTTTAACAGAATTACACTTTCATGTTTTACATACGAATTTTTTAGTTTCACACAATTCCTCACGTTTCTGTTCTCCTGATACAAAAGTTCAATTTTGTTTGATTTTTAAGAAAAATGCACTTCCATGTTTTACATACGAATTTTTCAGTTTCACACAATTCCTCACGTTTCGCTCTCCTGATACAAAAGTTCAATTTTACTTGATTTTTAATAGAATTACACTTTCATGTTTTACAAACGAATTTTTCAGTTTCAAACAATTCCTCGCGTTTCTGCTCTCCTGATACAAAAGTTCAATTTTGTTTGATTTTTAACAGAATTACACTTTCATGTTTTACAAACGAATTTTTCAGTTTCAAACAATTCCTCGCGTTTCTGCTCTCCTGATACAAAAGTTCAATTTTACTTGATTTTTAACAGAATTACACTTTCATGTTTTACAAACGAATTTTTCAGTTTCAAACAATTCCTCGCGTTTCTGCTCTCCTGATACAAAAGTTCAATTTTACTTCATTTTTAACAGAATTACACTTTCATCTTTTACAAACGAATTTTTCAGTTTCAAACAATTCCTCGCGTTTCTGCTCTCCTGATACAAAAGTTCAATTTTACTTCATTTTTAACAGAATTAAACTTTCATGTTTTACAAACGAATTTTTCAGTTTCAAACAATTCCTCGCGTTTCTGCTCTCCTGATACAAAAGTTCAATTTTGCTTGATTTTTAACAGAATTACACTTTCATGTTTTACAAACGAATTTTTCAGTTTCAAACAATTCCTCGCGTTTCTGCTCTCCTGATACAAAAGTTCAATTTTGCTTGATTTTTAACAGAATTACACTTTCATGTTTTACAAACGAATTTTTCAGTTTCAAACAATTCCTCGCGTTTCTGCTCTCCTGATACAAAAGTTCAATTTTGCTTGATTTTTAACAGAATTACACTTTCATGTTTTACATACGAATTTTTTAGTTTCACACAATTCCTCACGTTTCTGTTCTCCTGATACAAAAGTTCAATTTTGTTTGATTTTTAAGAAAAATGCACTTTCATGTTTTACATACGAATTTTTCAGTTTCACACAATTCCTCACGTTTCGCTCTCCTGATACAAAAGTTCAATTTTACTTGATTTTTAATAGAATTACACTTTCATGTTTTACAAACGAATTTTTCAGTTTCAAACAATTCCTCGCGTTTCTGCTCTCCTGATACAAAAGTTCAATTTTGTTTGATTTTTAACAGAATTACACTTTCATGTTTTACAAACGAATTTTTCAGTTTCAAACAATTCCTCGCGTTTCTGCTCTCCTGATACAAAAGTTCAATTTTACTTGATTTTTAACAGAATTACACTTTCATGTTTTACAAACGAATTTTTCAGTTTCAAACAATTCCTCGCGTTTCTGCTCTCCTGATACAAAAGTTCAATTTTACTTCATTTTTAACAGAATTACACTTTCATGTTTTACAAACGAATTTTTCAGTTTCAAACAATTCCTCGCGTTTCTGCTCTCCTGATACAAAAGTTCAATTTTACTTCATTTTTAACAGAATTAAACTTTCATGTTTTACAAACGAATTTTTCAGTTTCAAACAATTCCTCGCGTTTCTGCTCTCCTGATACAAAAGTTCAATTTTGTTTGATTTTTAAGAGAAATGCACTTTTATGTTTTACAAATAAATTTTTCAGTTTCACACAATTCCTCGCGTTTCTGCTCTCCTGATACAAAAGTTCAATTTTGCTTGATTTTTAACAGAATTACACTTTCATGTTTTACAAACGAATTTTTCAGTTTCAAACAATTCCTCGCGTTTCTGCTCTCCTGATACAAAAGTTCAATTTTGCTTTGTTTTTTAAGAAAAATGCACTTCCATGTTTTACATACGAATTTTTCAGTTTCACACAATTCCTCACGTTTCTGCTCTCCTGATACAAAAGTTCAATTTTACTTGATTTTTAACAGAATTACACTTTCATGTTTTACATACGAATTTTTCAGTTTCAAACAATTCCTCGCGTTTCTGCTCTCCTGATACAAAAGTTCAATTTTGTTTGATTTTTAACAGAATTACACTTTCATGTTTTACAAACGAATTTTTCAGTTTCAAACAATTCCTCGCGTTTCTGCTCTCCTGATACAAAAGTTCAATTTTGTTTGATTTTTAACAGAATTACACTTTCATGTTTTACAAACGAATTTTTCAGTTTCACACAATTCCTCGCGTTTCTGCTCTCCTGATACAAAAGTTCAATTTTGCTTGATTTTTAACAGAATTACACTTTCATGTTTTACAAACGAATTTTTCAGTTTCAAACAATTCCTCGCGTTTCTGCTCTCCTGATACAAAAGTTCAATTTTGCTTTGTTTTGAACAGAATTACACTTTCATGTTTTACATACGAATTTTTCAGTTTCAAACAATTCCTCGCGTTTCTGCTCTCCTGATACAAAAGTTCAATTTTACTTCATTTTTAACAGAATTACACTTTCATGTTTTACAAACGAATTTTTCAGTTTCAAACAATTCCTCGCGTTTCTGCTCTCCTGATACAAAAGTTCAATTTTGTTTGATTTTTAAGAGAAATGCACTTTTATGTTTTACAAATAAATTTTTCAGTTTCACACAATTCCTCGCGTTCCTGCTCTCCTGATACAAAAGTTCAATTTTGCTTGATTTTTAACAGAATTACACTTTCATGTTTTACAAACGAATTTTTCAGTTTCAAACAATTCCTCACGTTTCTGCTCTCCTGATACAAAAGTTCAATTTTGCTTGATTTTTAACAGAATTACACTTTCATGTTTTACATACGAATTTTTCAGTTTCAAACAATTCCTCGCGTTTCTGCTCTCCTGATACAAAAGTTCAATTTTACTTCATTTTTAACAGAATTACACTTTCATGTTTTACAAACGAATTTTTCAGTTTCAAACAATTCCTCGCGTTTCTGCTCTCCTGATACAAAAGTTCAATTTTGCTTTGTTTTGAACAGAATTACACTTTCATGTTTTACATACGAATTTTTCAGTTTCAAACAATTCCTCACGTTTCTGCTCTCCTGATACAAAAGTTCAATTTTGCTTGATTTTTAACAGAATTACACTTTCATGTTTTACAAACGAATTTTTCAGTTTCAAACAATTCCTCACGTTTCTGCTCTCCTGATACAAAAGTTCAATTTTGCTTGATTTTTAACAGAATTACACTTTCATGTTTTACATACGAATTTTTCAGTTTCAAACAATTCCTCGCGTTCCTGCTCTCCTGATACAAAAGTTCAATTTTGCTTGATTTTTAACAGAATTACACTTTCATGTTTTACAAACGAATTTTTCAGTTTCAAACAATTCCTCACGTTTCTGCTCTCCTGATACAAAAGTTCAATTTTGCTTGATTTTTAACAGAATTACACTTTCATGTTTTACATACGAATTTTTCAGTTTCAAACAATTCCTCGCGTTTCTGCTCTCCTGATACAAAAGTTCAATTTTACTTCATTTTTAACAGAATTACACTTTCATGTTTTACAAACGAATTTTTCAGTTTCAAACAATTCCTCGCGTTTCTGCTCTCCTGATACAAAAGTTCAATTTTGTTTGATTTTTAAGAGAAATGCACTTTTATGTTTTACAAATAAATTTTTCAGTTTCACACAATTCCTCGCGTTCCTGCTCTCCTGATACAAAATTCAATTTTGCTTGATTTTTAACAGAATTACACTTTCATGTTTTACAAACGAATTTTTCAGTTTCAAACAATTCCTCACGTTTCTGCTCTCCTGATACAAAAGTTCAATTTTGCTTGATTTTTAACAGAATTACACTTTCATGTTTTACATACGAATTTTTCAGTTTCAAACAATTCCTCACGTTTCTGCTCTCCTGATACAAAACTTCAATTTTGCTTGATTTTTAACAGAATTACACTTTTATGTTTTACATACGAATTTTTCAGTTTCAAACAATTCCTCACGTTTCTGCTCTCCTGATACAAAAGTTCAATTTTGCTTGATTTTTAACAGAATTACACTTTCATGTTTTACAAACGAATTTTTCAGTTTCAAACAATTCCTCACGTTTCTGCTCTCCTGATACAAAAGTTCAATTTTGCTTGATTTTTAACAGAATTACACTTTCATGTTTTACATACGAATTTTTCAGTTTCAAACAATTCCTCGCGTTCCTGCTCTCCTGATACAAAAGTTCAATTTTGCTTGATTTTTAACAGAATTACACTTTCATGTTTTACAAACGAATTTTTCAGTTTCAAACAATTCCTCACGTTTCTGCTCTCCTGATACAAAAGTTCAATTTTGCTTGATTTTTAACAGAATTACACTTTCATGTTTTACATACGAATTTTTCAGTTTCAAACAATTCCTCACGTTTCTGCTCTCCTGATACAAAAGTTCAATTTTGCTTGATTTTTAACAGAATTACACTTTCATGTTTTACAAACGAATTTTTCAGTTTCAAACAATTCCTCACGTTTCTGCTCTCCTGATACAAAAGTTCAATTTTGCTTGATTTTTAACAGAATTACACTTTCATGTTTTACATACGAATTTTTCAGTTTCAAACAATTCCTCACGTTTCTGCTCTCCTGATACAAAAGTTCAATTTTGCTTGATTTTTAACAGAATTACACTTTCATGTTTTACAAACGAATTTTTCAGTTTCAAACAATTCCTCACGTTTCTGCTCTCCTGATACAAAAGTTCAATTTTGCTTGATTTTTAACAGAATTACACTTTCATGTTTTACATACGAATTTTTCAGTTTCAAACAATTCCTCGCGTTCCTGCTCTCCTGATACAAAAGTTCAATTTTGCTTGATTTTTAACAGAATTACACTTTCATGTTTTACAAACGAATTTTTCAGTTTCAAACAATTCCTCACGTTTCTGCTCTCCTGATACAAAAGTTCAATTTTGCTTGATTTTTAACAGAATTACACTTTCATGTTTTACATACGAATTTTTCAGTTTCAAACAATTCCTCGCGTTTCTGCTCTCCTGATACAAAAGTTCAATTTTACTTCATTTTTAACAGAATTACACTTTCATGTTTTACAAACGAATTTTTCAGTTTCAAACAATTCCTCGCGTTTCTGCTCTCCTGATACAAAAGTTCAATTTTGTTTGATTTTTAACAGAATTACACTTTCATGTTTTACATACGAATTTTTCAGTTTCACACAATTCCTCGCGTTTCTGCTCTCCTGATACAAAAGTTCAATTTTGCTTGATTTTTAAGAGAAATGCACTTTTATGTTTTACAAATAAATTTTTCAGTTTCACACAATTCCTCGCGTTCCTGCTCTCCTGATACAAAATTCAATTTTGCTTGATTTTTAACAGAATTACACTTTCATGTTTTACAAACGAATTTTTCAGTTTCAAACAATTCCTCACGTTTCTGCTCTCCTGATACAAAAGTTCAATTTTGCTTGATTTTTAACAGAATTACACTTTCATGTTTTACAAACGAATTTTTCAGTTTCAAACAATTCCTCACGTTTCTGCTCTCCTGATACAAAAGTTCAATTTTGCTTGATTTTTAACAGAATTACACTTTCATGTTTTACAAACGAATTTTTCAGTTTCAAACAATTCCTCGCGTTTCTGCTCTCCTGATACAAAAGTTCAATTTTGCTTTGTTTTGAACAGAATTACACTTTCATGTTTTACATACGAATTTTTCAGTTTCACACAATTCCTCACGTTTCTGCTCTCCTGATACAAAAGTTCAATTTTGTTTGATTTTTAAGAGAAATGCACCTTTCTGTTTTACAAATAAATTTTTCAGTTTCACACAATTCCTCGCGTTTCTGCTCTCCTGATACAAAAGTTCAATTTTGCTTGATTTTTAACAGAATTACACTTTCATGTTTTACATACGAATTTTTCAGTTTCACACAATTCCTCACGTTTCTGCTCTCCTGATACAAAAGTTCAATTTTGTTTGATTTTTAAGAGAAATGCACCTTTCTGTTTTACAAATAAATTTTTCAGTTTCACACAATTCCTCGCGTTTCTGCTCTCCAGATACAAAAGTTCAATTTTGCTTGATTTTTAACAGAATTACACTTTCATGTTTTACATACGAATTTTTCAGTTTCACACAATTCCTCACGTTTCTGCTCTCCTGATACAAAAGTTCAATTTTGTTTGATTTTTAAGAGAAATGCACCTTTCTGTTTTACAAATAAATTTTTCAGTTTCACACAATTCCTCGCGTTTCTGCTCTCCAGATACAAAAGTTCAATTTTGCTTGATTTTTAACAGAATTACACTTTCATGTTTTACAAACGAATTTTTCAGTTTCAAACAATTCCTCACGTTTCTGCTCTCCTGATACAAAAGTTCAATTTTGCTTGATTTTTAACAGAATTACACTTTCATGTTTTACAAACGAATTTTTCAGTTTCAAACAATTCCTCACGTTTCTGCTCTCCTGATACAAAAGTTCAATTTTGCTTGATTTTTAACAGAATTACACTTTCATGTTTTACAAACGAATTTTTCAGTTTCAAACAATTCCTCGCGTTTCTGCTCTCCTGATACAAAAGTTCAATTTTGCTTTGTTTTGAACAGAATTACACTTTCATGTTTTACATACGAATTTTTCAGTTTCACACAATTCCTCACGTTTCTGCTCTCCTGATACAAAAGTTCAATTTTGTTTGATTTTTAAGAGAAATGCACCTTTCTGTTTTACAAATAAATTTTTCAGTTTCACACAATTCCTCGCGTTTCTGCTCTCCAGATACAAAAGTTCAATTTTGCTTGATTTTTAACAGAATTACACTTTCATGTTTTACAAACGAATTTTTCAGTTTCAAACAATTCCTCGCGTTTCTGCTCTCCTGATACAAAAGTTCAATTTTGCTTGATTTTTAACAGAATTACACTTTCATGTTTTGCATACGAATTTTTCAGTTTCACACAATTCCTCGCGTTTCTGCTCTCCTGATACAAAAGTTCAATTTTGCTTTGTTTTGAACAGAATTACACTTTCATGTTTTACATACGAATTTTTCAGTTTCACACAATTCCTCACGTTTCTGCTCTCCTGATACAAAAGTTCAATTTTGTTTGATTTTTAAGAGAAATGCACCTTTCTGTTTTACAAATAAATTTTTCAGTTTCACACAATTCCTCGCGTTTCTGCTCTCCTGATACAAAAGTTCAATTTTGCTTGATTTTTAAGAAAAATGCACTTCCATGTTTTACATACGAATTTTTCAGTTTCACACAATTCCTCACGTTTCGCTCTCCTGATACAAAAGTTCAATTTTACTTGATTTTTAATAGAATTACACTTTCATGTTTTACAAACGAATTTTTCAGTTTCAAACAATTCCTCGCGTTTCTGCTCTCCTGATACAAAAGTTCAATTTTGTTTGATTTTTAACAGAATTACACTTTCATGTTTTACAAACGAATTTTTCAGTTTCAAACAATTCCTCACGTTTCGCTCTCCTGATACAAAAGTTCAATTTTGCTTGATTTTTAAGAAAAATGCACTTCCATGTTTTACAAACGAATTTTTCAGTTTCAAACAATTCCTCGCGTTTCTGCTCTCCTGATACAAAAGTTCAATTTTGTTTGATTTTTAACAGAATTACACTTTCATGTTTTACAAACGAATTTTTCAGTTTCAAACAATTCCTCGCGTTTCTGCTCTCCTGATACAAAAGTTCAATTTTACTTGATTTTTAACAGAATTACACTTTCATGTTTTACAAACGAATTTTTCAGTTTCAAACAATTCCTCGCGTTTCTGCTCTCCTGATACAAAAGTTCAATTTTACTTCATTTTTAACAGAATTACACTTTCATGTTTTACAAACGAATTTTTCAGTTTCAAACAATTCCTCGCGTTTCTGCTCTCCTGATACAAAAGTTCAATTTTACTTCATTTTTAACAGAATTAAACTTTCATGTTTTACAAACGAATTTTTCAGTTTCAAACAATTCCTCGCGTTTCTGCTCTCCTGATACAAAAGTTCAATTTTGCTTGATTTTTAACAGAATTACACTTTCATGTTTTACAAACGAATTTTTCAGTTTCAAACAATTCCTCGCGTTTCTGCTCTCCTGATACAAAAGTTCAATTTTGCTTGATTTTTAACAGAATTACACTTTCATGTTTTACATACGAATTTTTTAGTTTCACACAATTCCTCACGTTTCTGTTCTCCTGATACAAAAGTTCAATTTTGTTTGATTTTTAAGAAAAATGCACTTCCATGTTTTACATACGAATTTTTCAGTTTCACACAATTCCTCACGTTTCGCTCTCCTGATACAAAAGTTCAATTTTACTTGATTTTTAATAGAATTACACTTTCATGTTTTACAAACGAATTTTTCAGTTTCAAACAATTCCTCGCGTTTCTGCTCTCCTGATACAAAAGTTCAATTTTGTTTGATTTTTAACAGAATTACACTTTCATGTTTTACAAACGAATTTTTCAGTTTCAAACAATTCCTCGCGTTTCTGCTCTCCTGATACAAAAGTTCAATTTTACTTGATTTTTAACAGAATTACACTTTCATGTTTTACAAACGAATTTTTCAGTTTCAAACAATTCCTCGCGTTTCTGCTCTCCTGATACAAAAGTTCAATTTTACTTCATTTTTAACAGAATTACACTTTCATGTTTTACAAACGAATTTTTCAGTTTCAAACAATTCCTCGCGTTTCTGCTCTCCTGATACAAAAGTTCAATTTTACTTCATTTTTAACAGAATTAAACTTTCATGTTTTACAAACGAATTTTTCAGTTTCAAACAATTCCTCGCGTTTCTGCTCTCCTGATACAAAAGTTCAATTTTGCTTGATTTTTAACAGAATTACACTTTCATGTTTTACAAACGAATTTTTCAGTTTCAAACAATTCCTCGCGTTTCTGCTCTCCTGATACAAAAGTTCAATTTTGCTTGATTTTTAACAGAATTACACTTTCATGTTTTACAAACGAATTTTTCAGTTTCAAACAATTCCTCGCGTTTCTGCTCTCCTGATACAAAAGTTCAATTTTGCTTGATTTTTAACAGAATTACACTTTCATGTTTTACATACGAATTTTTTAGTTTCACACAATTCCTCACGTTTCTGTTCTCCTGATACAAAAGTTCAATTTTGTTTGATTTTTAAGAAAAATGCACTTCCATGTTTTACATACGAATTTTTCAGTTTCACACAATTCCTCACGTTTCGCTCTCCTGATACAAAAGTTCAATTTTACTTGATTTTTAATAGAATTACACTTTCATGTTTTACAAACGAATTTTTCAGTTTCAAACAATTCCTCGCGTTTCTGCTCTCCTGATACAAAAGATCAATTTTGTTTGATTTTTAACAGAATTACACTTTCATGTTTTACAAACGAATTTTTCAGTTTCAAACAATTCCTCGCGTTTCTGCTCTCCTGATACAAAAGTTCAATTTTACTTGATTTTTAACAGAATTACACTTTCATGTTTTACAAACGAATTTTTCAGTTTCAAACAATTCCTCGCGTTTCTGCTCTCCTGATACAAAAGTTCAATTTTACTTCATTTTTAACAGAATTACACTTTCATGTTTTACAAACGAATTTTTCAGTTTCAAACAATTCCTCGCGTTTCTGCTCTCCTGATACAAAAGTTCAATTTTACTTCATTTTTAACAGAATTAAACTTTCATGTTTTACAAACGAATTTTTCAGTTTCAAACAATTCCTCGCGTTTCTGCTCTCCTGATACAAAAGTTCAATTTTGTTTGATTTTTAAGAGAAATGCACTTTTATGTTTTACAAATAAATTTTTCAGTTTCACACAATTCCTCGCGTTTCTGCTCTCCTGATACAAAAGTTCAATTTTGCTTGATTTTTAACAGAATTACACTTTCATGTTTTACAAACGAATTTTTCAGTTTCAAACAATTCCTCGCGTTTCTGCTCTCCTGATACAAAAGTTCAATTTTGCTTTGTTTTTTAAGAAAAATGCACTTCCATGTTTTACATACGAATTTTTCAGTTTCACACAATTCCTCACGTTTCTGCTCTCCTGATACAAAAGTTCAATTTTACTTGATTTTTAACAGAATTACACTTTCATGTTTTACATACGAATTTTTCAGTTTCAAACAATTCCTCGCGTTTCTGCTCTCCTGATACAAAAGTTCAATTTTGTTTGATTTTTAACAGAATTACACTTTCATGTTTTACAAACGAATTTTTCAGTTTCAAACAATTCCTCGCGTTTCTGCTCTCCTGATACAAAAGTTCAATTTTGTTTGATTTTTAACAGAATTACACTTTCATGTTTTACAAACGAATTTTTCAGTTTCACACAATTCCTCGCGTTTCTGCTCTCCTGATACAAAAGTTCAATTTTGCTTGATTTTTAACAGAATTACACTTTCATGTTTTACAAACGAATTTTTCAGTTTCAAACAATTCCTCGCGTTTCTGCTCTCCTGATACAAAAGTTCAATTTTGCTTTGTTTTGAACAGAATTACACTTTCATGTTTTACATACGAATTTTTCAGTTTCAAACAATTCCTCGCGTTTCTGCTCTCCTGATACAAAAGTTCAATTTTACTTCATTTTTAACAGAATTACACTTTCATGTTTTACAAACGAATTTTTCAGTTTCAAACAATTCCTCGCGTTTCTGCTCTCCTGATACAAAAGTTCAATTTTGTTTGATTTTTAAGAGAAATGCACTTTTATGTTTTACAAATAAATTTTTCAGTTTCACACAATTCCTCGCGTTCCTGCTCTCCTGATACAAAAGTTCAATTTTGCTTGATTTTTAACAGAATTACACTTTCATGTTTTACAAACGAATTTTTCAGTTTCAAACAATTCCTCACGTTTCTGCTCTCCTGATACAAAAGTTCAATTTTGCTTGATTTTTAACAGAATTACACTTTCATGTTTTACATACGAATTTTTCAGTTTCAAACAATTCCTCGCGTTTCTGCTCTCCTGATACAAAAGTTCAATTTTACTTCATTTTTAACAGAATTACACTTTCATGTTTTACAAACGAATTTTTCAGTTTCAAACAATTCCTCGCGTTTCTGCTCTCCTGATACAAAAGTTCAATTTTGCTTTGTTTTGAACAGAATTACACTTTCATGTTTTACATACGAATTTTTCAGTTTCAAACAATTCCTCACGTTTCTGCTCTCCTGATACAAAAGTTCAATTTTGCTTGATTTTTAACAGAATTACACTTTCATGTTTTACAAACGAATTTTTCAGTTTCAAACAATTCCTCACGTTTCTGCTCTCCTGATACAAAAGTTCAATTTTGCTTGATTTTTAACAGAATTACACTTTCATGTTTTACATACGAATTTTTCAGTTTCAAACAATTCCTCGCGTTCCTGCTCTCCTGATACAAAAGTTCAATTTTGCTTGATTTTTAACAGAATTACACTTTCATGTTTTACAAACGAATTTTTCAGTTTCAAACAATTCCTCACGTTTCTGCTCTCCTGATACAAAAGTTCAATTTTGCTTGATTTTTAACAGAATTACACTTTCATGTTTTACATACGAATTTTTCAGTTTCAAACAATTCCTCGCGTTTCTGCTCTCCTGATACAAAAGTTCAATTTTACTTCATTTTTAACAGAATTACACTTTCATGTTTTACAAACGAATTTTTCAGTTTCAAACAATTCCTCGCGTTTCTGCTCTCCTGATACAAAAGTTCAATTTTGTTTGATTTTTAAGAGAAATGCACTTTTATGTTTTACAAATAAATTTTTCAGTTTCACACAATTCCTCGCGTTCCTGCTCTCCTGATACAAAATTCAATTTTGCTTGATTTTTAACAGAATTACACTTTCATGTTTTACAAACGAAGTTTTCAGTTTCAAACAATTCCTCACGTTTCTGCTCTCCTGATACAAAAGTTCAATTTTGCTTGATTTTTAACAGAATTACACTTTCATGTTTTACATACGAATTTTTCAGTTTCAAACAATTCCTCACGTTTCTGCTCTCCTGATACAAAAGTTCAATTTTGCTTGATTTTTAACAGAATTACACTTTTATGTTTTACATACGAATTTTTCAGTTTCAAACAATTCCTCACGTTTCTGCTCTCCTGATACAAAAGTTCAATTTTGCTTGATTTTTAACAGAATTACACTTTCATGTTTTACAAACGAATTTTTCAGTTTCAAACAATTCCTCACGTTTCTGCTCTCCTGATACAAAAGTTCAATTTTGCTTGATTTTTAACAGAATTACACTTTCATGTTTTACATACGAATTTTTCAGTTTCAAACAATTCCTCGCGTTCCTGCTCTCCTGATACAAAAGTTCAATTTTGCTTGATTTTTAACAGAATTACACTTTCATGTTTTACAAACGAATTTTTCAGTTTCAAACAATTCCTCACGTTTCTGCTCTCCTGATACAAAAGTTCAATTTTGCTTGATTTTTAACAGAATTACACTTTCATGTTTTACATACGAATTTTTCAGTTTCAAACAATTCCTCACGTTTCTGCTCTCCTGATACAAAAGTTCAATTTTGCTTGATTTTTAACAGAATTACACTTTCATGTTTTACAAACGAATTTTTCAGTTTCAAACAATTCCTCACGTTTCTGCTCTCCTGATACAAAAGTTCAATTTTGCTTGATTTTTAACAGAATTACACTTTCATGTTTTACATACGAATTTTTCAGTTTCAAACAATTCCTCACGTTTCTGCTCTCCTGATACAAAAGTTCAATTTTGCTTGATTTTTAACAGAATTACACTTTCATGTTTTACAAACGAATTTTTCAGTTTCAAACAATTCCTCACGTTTCTGCTCTCCTGATACAAAAGTTCAATTTTGCTTGATTTTTAACAGAATTACACTTTCATGTTTTACATACGAATTTTTCAGTTTCAAACAATTCCTCGCGTTCCTGCTCTCCTGATACAAAAGTTCAATTTTGCTTGATTTTTAACAGAATTACACTTTCATGTTTTACAAACGAATTTTTCAGTTTCAAACAATTCCTCACGTTTCTGCTCTCCTGATACAAAAGTTCAATTTTGCTTGATTTTTAACAGAATTACACTTTCATGTTTTACATACGAATTTTTCAGTTTCAAACAATTCCTCGCGTTTCTGCTCTCCTGATACAAAAGTTCAATTTTACTTCATTTTTAACAGAATTACACTTTCATGTTTTACAAACGAATTTTTCAGTTTCAAACAATTCCTCGCGTTTCTGCTCTCCTGATACAAAAGTTCAATTTTGTTTGATTTTTAACAGAATTACACTTTCATGTTTTACATACGAATTTTTCAGTTTCACACAATTCCTCGCGTTTCTGCTCTCCTGATACAAAAGTTCAATTTTGCTTGATTTTTAAGAGAAATGCACTTTTATGTTTTACAAATAAATTTTTCAGTTTCACACAATTCCTCGCGTTCCTGCTCTCCTGATACAAAATTCAATTTTGCTTGATTTTTAACAGAATTACACTTTCATGTTTTACAAACGAATTTTTCAGTTTCAAACAATTCCTCACGTTTCTGCTCTCCTGATACAAAAGTTCAATTTTGCTTGATTTTTAACAGAATTACACTTTCATGTTTTACAAACGAATTTTTCAGTTTCAAACAATTCCTCACGTTTCTGCTCTCCTGATACAAAAGTTCAATTTTGCTTGATTTTTAACAGAATTACACTTTCATGTTTTACAAACGAATTTTTCAGTTTCAAACAATTCCTCGCGTTTCTGCTCTCCTGATACAAAAGTTCAATTTTGCTTTGTTTTGAACAGAATTACACTTTCATGTTTTACATACGAATTTTTCAGTTTCACACAATTCCTCACGTTTCTGCTCTCCTGATACAAAAGTTCAATTTTGTTTGATTTTTAAGAGAAATGCACCTTTCTGTTTTACAAATAAATTTTTCAGTTTCACACAATTCCTCGCGTTTCTGCTCTCCTGATACAAAAGTTCAATTTTGCTTTGTTTTGAACAGAATTACACTTTCATGTTTTACATACGAATTTTTCAGTTTCACACAATTCCTCACGTTTCTGCTCTCCTGATACAAAAGTTCAATTTTGTTTGATTTTTAAGAGAAATGCACCTTTCTGTTTTACAAATAAATTTTTCAGTTTCACACAATTCCTCACGTTTCTGCTCTCCTGATACAAAAGTTCAATTTTGTTTGATTTTTAAGAGAAATGCACCTTTCTGTTTTACAAATAAATTTTTCAGTTTCACACAATTCCTCGCGTTTCTGCTCTCCTGATACAAAAGTTCAATTTTGCTTTGTTTTGAAGAGAATTACACTTTCATGTTTTACATACGGATTTTTCAGTTTCAAACAATTCCTCGCGTTTCTGCTCTCCTGATACAAAAGTTCAATTTTGTTTGATTTTTAAGAGAAATGCACTTTTATGTTTTACAAATAAATTTTTCAGTTTCACACAATTCCTCGCGTTCCTGCTCTCCTGATACAAAATTCAATTTTGCTTGATTTTTAACAGAATTACACTTTCATGTTTTACAAACGAATTTTTCAGTTTCAAACAATTCCTCACGTTTCTGCTCTCCTGATACAAAAGTTCAATTTTGCTTGATTTTTAACAGAATTACACTTTCATGTTTTACAAACGAATTTTTCAGTTTCAAACAATTCCTCACGTTTCTGCTCTCCTGATACAAAAGTTCAATTTTGCTTGATTTTTAACAGAATTACACTTTCATGTTTTACAAACGAATTTTTCAGTTTCAAACAATTCCTCGCGTTTCTGCTCTCCTGATACAAAAGTTCAATTTTGCTTTGTTTTGAACAGAATTACACTTTCATGTTTTACATACGAATTTTTCAGTTTCACACAATTCCTCACGTTTCTGCTCTCCTGATACAAAAGTTCAATTTTGTTTGATTTTTAAGAGAAATGCACCTTTCTGTTTTACAAATAAATTTTTCAGTTTCACACAATTCCTCGCGTTTCTGCTCTCCAGATACAAAAGTTCAATTTTGCTTGATTTTTAACAGAATTACACTTTCATGTTTTACAAACGAATTTTTCAGTTTCAAACAATTCCTCGCGTTTCTGCTCTCCTGATACAAAAGTTCAATTTTGATTGATTTTTAACAGAATTACACTTTCATGTTTTACAAACGAATTTTTCAGTTTCAAACAATTCCTCGCGTTTCTGCTCTCCTGATACAAAAGTTCAATTTTGCTTGATTTTTAACAGAATTACACTTTCATGTTTTACATACGAATTTTTTAGTTTCACACAATTCCTCACGTTTCTGTTCTCCTGATACAAAAGTTCAATTTTGTTTGATTTTTAAGAAAAATACACTTCCATGTTTTACATACGAATTTTTCAGTTTCACACAATTCCTCACGTTTCTGCTCTCCTGATACAAAAGTTCAATTTTGTTTGATTTTTAAGAGAAATGCACTTTTATGTTTTACAAATAAATTTTTCAGTTTCACACAATTCCTCGCGTTCCTGCTCTCCTGATACAAAATTCAATTTTGCTTGATTTTTAACAGAATTACACTTTCATGTTTTACAAACGAATTTTTCAGTTTCAAACAATTCCTCACGTTTCTGCTCTCCTGATACAAAAGTTCAATTTTGCTTGATTTTTAACAGAATTACACTTTCATGTTTTACAAACGAATTTTTCAGTTTCAAACAATTCCTCACGTTTCTGCTCTCCTGATACAAAAGTTCAATTTTGCTTGATTTTTAACAGAATTACACTTTCATGTTTTACAAACGAATTTTTCAGTTTCAAACAATTCCTCGCGTTTCTGCTCTCCTGATACAAAAGTTCAATTTTGCTTTGTTTTGAACAGAATTACACTTTCATGTTTTACAAACGAATTTTTCAGTTTCACACAATTCCTCGCGTTTCTGCTCTCCTGATACAAAAGTTCAATTTTGCTTGATTTTTAACAGAATTACACTTTCATGTTTTACAAACGAATTTTTCAGTTTCAAACAATTCCTCGCGTTTCTGCTCTCCTGATACAAAAGTTCAATTTTGCTTTGTTTTGAACAGAATTACACTTTCATGTTTTACATACGAATTTTTCAGTTTCAAACAATTCCTCGCGTTTCTGCTCTCCTGATACAAAAGTTCAATTTTACTTCATTTTTAACAGAATTACACTTTCATGTTTTACAAACGAATTTTTCAGTTTCAAACAATTCCTCGCGTTTCTGCTCTCCTGATACAAAAGTTCAATTTTGTTTGATTTTTAAGAGAAATGCACTTTTATGTTTTACAAATAAATTTTTCAGTTTCACACAATTCCTCGCGTTCCTGCTCTCCTGATACAAAAGTTCAATTTTGCTTGATTTTTAACAGAATTACACTTTCATGTTTTACAAACGAATTTTTCAGTTTCAAACAATTCCTCACGTTTCTGCTCTCCTGATACAAAAGTTCAATTTTGCTTGATTTTTAACAGAATTACACTTTCATGTTTTACATACGAATTTTTCAGTTTCAAACAATTCCTCGCGTTTCTGCTCTCCTGATACAAAAGTTCAATTTTACTTCATTTTTAACAGAATTACACTTTCATGTTTTACAAACGAATTTTTCAGTTTCAAACAATTCCTCGCGTTTCTGCTCTCCTGATACAAAAGTTCAATTTTGCTTTGTTTTGAACAGAATTACACTTTCATGTTTTACATACGAATTTTTCAGTTTCAAACAATTCCTCACGTTTCTGCTCTCCTGATACAAAAGTTCAATTTTGCTTGATTTTTAACAGAATTACACTTTCATGTTTTACAAACGAATTTTTCAGTTTCAAACAATTCCTCACGTTTCTGCTCTCCTGATACAAAAGTTCAATTTTGCTTGATTTTTAACAGAATTACACTTTCATGTTTTACATACGAATTTTTCAGTTTCAAACAATTCCTCGCGTTCCTGCTCTCCTGATACAAAAGTTCAATTTTGCTTGATTTTTAACAGAATTACACTTTCATGTTTTACAAACGAATTTTTCAGTTTCAAACAATTCCTCACGTTTCTGCTCTCCTGATACAAAAGTTCAATTTTGCTTGATTTTTAACAGAATTACACTTTCATGTTTTACATACGAATTTTTCAGTTTCAAACAATTCCTCGCGTTTCTGCTCTCCTGATACAAAAGTTCAATTTTACTTCATTTTTAACAGAATTACACTTTCATGTTTTACAAACGAATTTTTCAGTTTCAAACAATTCCTCGCGTTTCTGCTCTCCTGATACAAAAGTTCAATTTTGTTTGATTTTTAAGAGAAATGCACTTTTATGTTTTACAAATAAATTTTTCAGTTTCACACAATTCCTCGCGTTCCTGCTCTCCTGATACAAAATTCAATTTTGCTTGATTTTTAACAGAATTACACTTTCATGTTTTACAAACGAATTTTTCAGTTTCAAACAATTCCTCACGTTTCTGCTCTCCTGATACAAAAGTTCAATTTTGCTTGATTTTTAACAGAATTACACTTTCATGTTTTACATACGAATTTTTCAGTTTCAAACAATTCCTCACGTTTCTGCTCTCCTGATACAAAAGTTCAATTTTGCTTGATTTTTAACAGAATTACACTTTTATGTTTTACATACGAATTTTTCAGTTTCAAACAATTCCTCACGTTTCTGCTCTCCTGATACAAAAGTTCAATTTTGCTTGATTTTTAACAGAATTACACTTTCATGTTTTACAAACGAATTTTTCAGTTTCAAACAATTCCTCACGTTTCTGCTCTCCTGATACAAAAGTTCAATTTTGCTTGATTTTTAACAGAATTACACTTTCATGTTTTACATACGAATTTTTCAGTTTCAAACAATTCCTCGCGTTCCTGCTCTCCTGATACAAAAGTTCAATTTTGCTTGATTTTTAACAGAATTACACTTTCATGTTTTACAAACGAATTTTTCAGTTTCAAACAATTCCTCACGTTTCTGCTCTCCTGATACAAAAGTTCAATTTTGCTTGATTTTTAACAGAATTACACTTTCATGTTTTACATACGAATTTTTCAGTTTCAAACAATTCCTCACGTTTCTGCTCTCCTGATACAAAAGTTCAATTTTGCTTGATTTTTAACAGAATTACACTTTCATGTTTTACAAACGAATTTTTCAGTTTCAAACAATTCCTCACGTTTCTGCTCTCCTGATACGAAAGTTCAATTTTGCTTGATTTTTAACAGAATTACACTTTCATGTTTTACATACGAATTTTTCAGTTTCAAACAATTCCTCACGTTTCTGCTCTCCTGATACAAAAGTTCAATTTTGCTTGATTTTTAACAGAATTACACTTTCATGTTTTACAAACGAATTTTTCAGTTTCAAACAATTCCTCACGTTTCTGCTCTCCTGATACAAAAGTTCAATTTTGCTTGATTTTTAACAGAATTACACTTTCATGTTTTACATACGAATTTTTCAGTTTCAAACAATTCCTCGCGTTCCTGCTCTCCTGATACAAAAGTTCAATTTTGCTTGATTTTTAACAGAATTACACTTTCATGTTTTACAAACGAATTTTTCAGTTTCAAACAATTCCTCACGTTTCTGCTCTCCTGATACAAAAGTTCAATTTTGCTTGATTTTTAACAGAATTACACTTTCATGTTTTACATACGAATTTTTCAGTTTCAAACAATTCCTCGCGTTTCTGCTCTCCTGATACAAAAGTTCAATTTTACTTCATTTTTAACAGAATTACACTTTCATGTTTTACAAACGAATTTTTCAGTTTCAAACAATTCCTCGCGTTTCTGCTCTCCTGATACAAAAGTTCAATTTTGTTTGATTTTTAACAGAATTACACTTTCATGTTTTACATACGAATTTTTCAGTTTCACACAATTCCTCGCGTTTCTGCTCTCCTGATACAAAAGTTCAATTTTGCTTGATTTTTAAGAGAAATGCACTTTTATGTTTTACAAATAAATTTTTCAGTTTCACACAATTCCTCGCGTTCCTGCTCTCCTGATACAAAATTCAATTTTGCTTGATTTTTAACAGAATTACACTTTCATGTTTTACAAACGAATTTTTCAGTTTCAAACAATTCCTCACGTTTCTGCTCTCCTGATACAAAAGTTCAATTTTGCTTGATTTTTAACAGAATTACACTTTCATGTTTTACAAACGAATTTTTCAGTTTCAAACAATTCCTCACGTTTCTGCTCTCCTGATACAAAAGTTCAATTTTGCTTGATTTTTAACAGAATTACACTTTCATGTTTTACAAACGAATTTTTCAGTTTCAAACAATTCCTCGCGTTTCTGCTCTCCTGATACAAAAGTTCAATTTTGCTTTGTTTTGAACAGAATTACACTTTCATGTTTTACATACGAATTTTTCAGTTTCACACAATTCCTCACGTTTCTGCTCTCCTGATACAAAAGTTCAATTTTGTTTGATTTTTAAGAGAAATGCACCTTTCTGTTTTACAAATAAATTTTTCAGTTTCACACAATTCCTCGCGTTTCTGCTCTCCTGATACAAAAGTTCAATTTTGCTTTGTTTTGAACAGAATTACACTTTCATGTTTTACATACGAATTTTTCAGTTTCACACAATTCCTCACGTTTCTGCTCTCCTGATACAAAAGTTCAATTTTGTTTGATTTTTAAGAGAAATGCACCTTTCTGTTTTACAAATAAATTTTTCAGTTTCACACAATTCCTCACGTTTCTGCTCTCCTGATACAAAAGTTCAATTTTGTTTGATTTTTAAGAGAAATGCACCTTTCTGTTTTACAAATAAATTTTTCAGTTTCACACAATTCCTCGCATTTCTGCTCTCCTGATACAAAAGTTCAATTTTGCTTTGTTTTGAACAGAATTACACTTTCATGTTTTACATACGAATTTTTCAGTTTCAAACAATTCCTCGCGTTTCTGCTCTCCTGATACAAAAGTTCAATTTTGTTTGATTTTTAAGAGAAATGCACTTTTATGTTTTACAAATAAATTTTTCAGTTTCACACAATTCCTCGCGTTCCTGCTCTCCTGATACAAAATTCAATTTTGCTTGATTTTTAACAGAATTACACTTTCATGTTTTACAAACGAATTTTTCAGTTTCAAACAATTCCTCACGTTTCTGCTCTCCTGATACAAAAGTTCAATTTTGCTTGATTTTTAACAGAATTACACTTTCATGTTTTACAAACGAATTTTTCAGTTTCAAACAATTCCTCACGTTTCTGCTCTCCTGATACAAAAGTTCAATTTTGCTTGATTTTTAACAGAATTACACTTTCATGTTTTACAAACGAATTTTTCAGTTTCAAACAATTCCTCGCGTTTCTGCTCTCCTGATACAAAAGTTCAATTTTGCTTTGTTTTGAACAGAATTACACTTTCATGTTTTACATACGAATTTTTCAGTTTCACACAATTCCTCACGTTTCTGCTCTCCTGATACAAAAGTTCAATTTTGTTTGATTTTTAAGAGAAATGCACCTTTCTGTTTTACAAATAAATTTTTCAGTTTCACACAATTCCTCGCGTTTCTGCTCTCCAGATACAAAAGTTCAATTTTGCTTGATTTTTAACAGAATTACACTTTCATGTTTTACAAACGAATTTTTCAGTTTCAAACAATTCCTCGCGTTTCTGCTCTCCTGATACAAAAGTTCAATTTTGCTTGATTTTTAACAGAATTACACTTTCATGTTTTACAAACGAATTTTTCAGTTTCAAACAATTCCTCGCGTTTCTGCTCTCCTGATACAAAAGTTCAATTTTGCTTGATTTTTAACAGAATTACACTTTCATGTTTTACATACGAATTTTTTAGTTTCACACAATTCCTCACGTTTCTGTTCTCCTGATACAAAAGTTCAATTTTGTTTGATTTTTAACAGAATTACACTTTCATGTTTTACATACGAATTTTTCAGTTTCACACAATTCCTCGCGTTTCTGCTCTCCTGATACAAAAGTTCAATTTTGCTTGATTTTTAACAGAATTACACTTTCATGTTTTACAAACGAATTTTTCAGTTTCAAACAATTCCTCGCGTTTCTGCTCTCCTGATACAAAAGTTCAATTTTACTTGATTTTTAATAGAATTACACTTTCATGTTTTACAAACGAATTTTTCAGTTTCACACAATTCCTCGCGTTTCTGCTCTCCTGATACAAAAGTTCAATTTTGTTTGATTTTTAACAGAATTACACTTTCATGTTTTACATACGAATTTTTCAGTTTCAAACAATTCCTCGCGTTTCTGCTCTCCTGATACAAAAGTTCAATTTTACTTGATTTTTAACAGAATTACACTTTCATGTTTTACAAACGAATTTTTCAATTTCAAACAATTCCTCGCGTTTCTGCTCTCCTGATACAAAAGTTCAATTTTACTTCATTTTTAACAGAATTACACTTTCATGTTTTACAAACGAATTTTTCAGTTTCAAACAATTCCTCGCGTTTCTGCTCTCCTGATACAAAAGTTCAATTTTGTTTGATTTTTAAGAGAAATGCACTTTTATGTTTTACAAATAAATTTTTCAGTTTCACACAATTCCTCGCGTTTCTGCTCTCCTGATACAAAAGTTCAATTTTACTTCATTTTTAACAGAATTACACTTTCATGTTTTACAAACGAATTTTTCAGTTTCAAACAATTCCTCGCGTTTCTGCTCTCCTGATACAAAAGTTCAATTTTACTTGATTTTTAATAGAATTACACTTTCATGTTTTACAAACGAATTTTTCAGTTTCACACAATTCCTCGCGTTTCTGCTCTCCTGATACAAAAGTTCAATTTTGTTTGATTTTTAACAGAATTACACTTTCATGTTTTACATACGAATTTTTCAGTTTCAAACAATTCCTCGCGTTTCTGCTCTCCTGATACAAAAGTTCAATTTTACTTGATTTTTAACAGAATTACACTTTCATGTTTTACAAACGAATTTTTCAATTTCAAACAATTCCTCGCGTTTCTGCTCTCCTGATACAAAAGTTCAATTTTACTTCATTTTTAACAGAATTACACTTTCATGTTTTACAAACGAATTTTTCAGTTTCAAACAATTCCTCGCGTTTCTGCTCTCCTGATACAAAAGTTCAATTTTGTTTGATTTTTAAGAGAAATGCACTTTTATGTTTTACAAATAAATTTTTCAGTTTCACACAATTCCTCGCGTTTCTGCTCTCCTGATACAAAAGTTCAATTTTACTTCATTTTTAACAGAATTACACTTTCATGTTTTACAAACGAATTTTTCAGTTTCAAACAATTCCTCGCGTTTCTGCTCTCCTGATACAAAAGTTCAATTTTGTTTGATTTTTAAGAGAAATGCACTTTTATGTTTTACAAATAAATTTTTCAGTTTCACACAATTCCTCGCGTTTCTGCTCTCCTGATACAAAAGTTCAATTTTGCTTGATTTTTAACAGAATTACACTTTCATGTTTTACAAACGAATTTTTCAGTTTCAAACAATTCCTCGCGTTTCTGCTCTCCTGATACAAAAGTTCAATTTTGCTTTGTTTTTTAAGAAAAATGCACTTCCATGTTTTACATACGAATTTTTCAGTTTCACACAATTCCTCACGTTTCTGCTCTCCTGATACAAAAGTTCAATTTTACTTGATTTTTAACAGAATTACACTTTCATGTTTTACATACGAATTTTTCAGTTTCAAACAATTCCTCGCGTTTCTGCTCTCCTGATACAAAAGTTCAATTTTGTTTGATTTTTAACAGAATTACACTTTCATGTTTTACAAACGAATTTTTCAGTTTCAAACAATTCCTCGCGTTTCTGCTCTCCTGATACAAAAGTTCAATTTTGTTTGATTTTTAACAGAATTACACTTTCATGTTTTACAAACGAATTTTTCAGTTTCACACAATTCCTCGCGTTTCTGCTCTCCTGATACAAAAGTTCAATTTTGCTTGATTTTTAACAGAATTACACTTTCATGTTTTACAAACGAATTTTTCAGTTTCAAACAATTCCTCGCGTTTCTGCTCTCCTGATACAAAAGTTCAATTTTGCTTTGTTTTGAACAGAATTACACTTTCATGTTTTACATACGAATTTTTCAGTTTCAAACAATTCCTCGCGTTTCTGCTCTCCTGATACAAAAGTTCAATTTTACTTCATTTTTAACAGAATTACACTTTCATGTTTTACAAACGAATTTTTCAGTTTCAAACAATTCCTCGCGTTTCTGCTCTCCTGATACAAAAGTTCAATTTTGTTTGATTTTTAAGAGAAATGCACTTTTATGTTTTACAAATAAATTTTTCAGTTTCACACAATTCCTCGCGTTCCTGCTCTCCTGATACAAAAGTTCAATTTTGCTTGATTTTTAACAGAATTACACTTTCATGTTTTACAAACGAATTTTTCAGTTTCAAACAATTCCTCACGTTTCTGCTCTCCTGATACAAAAGTTCAATTTTGCTTGATTTTTAACAGAATTACACTTTCATGTTTTACATACGAATTTTTCAGTTTCAAACAATTCCTCGCGTTTCTGCTCTCCTGATACAAAAGTTCAATTTTACTTCATTTTTAACAGAATTACACTTTCATGTTTTACAAACGAATTTTTCAGTTTCAAACAATTCCTCGCGTTTCTGCTCTCCTGATACAAAAGTTCAATTTTGTTTGATTTTTAAGAGAAATGCACTTTTATGTTTTACAAATAAATTTTTCAGTTTCACACAATTCCTCGCGTTCCTGCTCTCCTGATACAAAAGTTCAATTTTGCTTGATTTTTAACAGAATTACACTTTCATGTTTTACAAACGAATTTTTCAGTTTCAAACAATTCCTCACGTTTCTGCTCTCCTGATACAAAAGTTCAATTTTGCTTGATTTTTAACAGAATTACACTTTCATGTTTTACAAACGAATTTTTCAGTTTCAAACAATCCCTCACGTTTCTGCTCTCCTGATACAAAAGTTCAATTTTGCTTGATTTTTAACAGAATTACACTTTCATGTTTTACAAACGAATTTTTCAGTTTCAAACAATTCCTCGCGTTTCTGCTCTCCTGATACAAAAGTTCAATTTTGCTTTGTTTTGAACAGAATTACACTTTCATGTTTTACAAACGAATTTTTCAGTTTCAAACAATTCCTCACGTTTCTGCTCTCCTGATACAAAAGTTCAATTTTGCTTGATTTTTAACAGAATTACACTTTCATGTTTTACAAACGAATTTTTCAGTTTCAAACAATTCCTCGCGTTTCTGCTCTCCTGATACAAAAGTTCAATTTTGCTTGATTTTTAACAGAATTACACTTTCATGTTTTGCATACGAATTTTTCAGTTTCACACAATTCCTCGCGTTTCTGCTCTCCTGATACAAAAGTTCAATTTTGCTTTGTTTTGAACAGAATTACACTTTCATGTTTTACATACGAATTTTTCAGTTTCACACAATTCCTCACGTTTCTGCTCTCCTGATACAAAAGTTCAATTTTGTTTGATTTTTAAGAGAAATGCACCTTTCTGTTTTACAAATAAATTTTTCAGTTTCACACAATTCCTCGCGTTTCTGCTCTCCAGATACAAAAGTTCAATTTTGCTTGATTTTTAACAGAATTACACTTTCATGTTTTACAAACGAATTTTTCAGTTTCAAACAATTCCTCGCGTTTCTGCTCTCCTGATACAAAAGTTCAATTTTGCTTGATTTTTAACAGAATTACACTTTCATGTTTTACAAACGAATTTTTCAGTTTCAAACAATTCCTCGCGTTTCTGCTCTCCTGATACAAAAGTTCAATTTTGCTTGATTTTTAACAGAATTACACTTTCATGTTTTACAAACGAATTTTTCAGTTTCAAACAATTCCTCGCGTTTCTGCTCTCCTGATACAAAAGTTCAATTTTGCTTGATTTTTAACAGAATTACACTTTCATGTTTTACAAACGAATTTTTCAGTTTCAAACAATTCCTCGCGTTTCTGCTCTCCTGATACAAAAGTTCAATTTTGCTTGATTTTTAACAGAATTACACTTTCATGTTTTACATACGAATTTTTTAGTTTCACACAATTCCTCACGTTTCTGTTCTCCTGATACAAAAGTTCAATTTTGTTTGATTTTTAAGAAAAATGCACTTCCATGTTTTACATACGAATTTTTCAGTTTCACACAATTCCTCACGTTTCGCTCTCCTGATACAAAAGTTCAATTTTGCTTGATTTTTAATAGAATTACACTTTCATGTTTTACAAACGAATTTTTCAGTTTCAAACAATTCCTCGCGTTTCTGCTCTCCTGATACAAAAGTTCAATTTTGTTTGATTTTTAACAGAATTACACTTTCATGTTTTACAAACGAATTTTTCAGTTTCAAACAATTCCTCGCGTTTCTGCTCTCCTGATACAAAAGTTCAATTTTACTTGATTTTTAACAGAATTACACTTTCATGTTTTACAAACGAATTTTTCAGTTTCAAACAATTCCTCGCGTTTCTGCTCTCCTGATACAAAAGTTCAATTTTACTTCATTTTTAACAGAATTACACTTTCATGTTTTACAAACGAATTTTTCAGTTTCAAACAATTCCTCACGTTTCTGCTCTCCTGATACAAAAGTTCAATTTTGCTTGATTTTTAACAGAATTACACTTTCATGTTTTACAAACGAATTTTTCAGTTTCAAACAATTCCTCACGTTTCTGCTCTCCTGATACAAAAGTTCAATTTTGTTTGATTTTTAAGAGAAATGCACTTTTATGTTTTACAAATAAATTTTTCAGTTTCACACAATTCCTCGCGTTTCTGCTCTCCTGATACAAAAGTTCAATTTTGCTTGATTTTTAACAGAATTACACTTTCATGTTTTACAAACGAATTTTTCAGTTTCAAACAATTCCTCACGTTTCTGCTCTCCTGATACAAAAGTTCAATTTTGCTTTGTTTTTTAAGAAAAATGCACTTCCATGTTTTACATACGAATTTTTCAGTTTCACACAATTCCTCGCGTTTCTGCTCTCCTGATACAAAAGTTCAATTTTGCTTTGTTTTTTAAGAAAAATGCACTTCCATGTTTTACATACGAATTTTTCAGTTTCACACAATTCCTCACGTTTCTGCTCTCCTGATACAAAAGTTCAATTTTACTTGATTTTTAACAGAATTACACTTTCATGTTTTACATACGAATTTTTCAGTTTCAAACAATTCCTCGCGTTTCTGCTCTCCTGATACAAAAGTTCAATTTTGTTTGATTTTTAACAGAATTACACTTTCATGTTTTACAAACGAATTTTTCAGTTTCAAACAATTCCTCGCGTTTCTGCTCTCCTGATACAAAAGTTCAATTTTGTTTGATTTTTAACAGAATTACACTTTCATGTTTTACAAACGAATTTTTCAGTTTCACACAATTCCTCGCGTTTCTGCTCTCCTGATACAAAAGTTCAATTTTGCTTGATTTTTAACAGAATTACACTTTCATGTTTTACAAACGAATTTTTCAGTTTCAAACAATTCCTCGCGTTTCTGCTCTCCTGATACAAAAGTTCAATTTTGCTTTGTTTTGAACAGAATTACACTTTCATGTTTTACATACGAATTTTTCAGTTTCAAACAATTCCTCGCGTTTCTGCTCTCCTGATACAAAAGTTCAATTTTACTTCATTTTTAACAGAATTACACTTTCATGTTTTACAAACGAATTTTTCAGTTTCAAACAATTCCTCGCGTTTCTGCTCTCCTGATACAAAAGTTCAATTTTGTTTGATTTTTAAGAGAAATGCACTTTTATGTTTTACAAATAAATTTTTCAGTTTCACACAATTCCTCGCGTTCCTGCTCTCCTGATACAAAAGTTCAATTTTGCTTGATTTTTAACAGAATTACACTTTCATGTTTTACAAACGAATTTTTCAGTTTCAAACAATTCCTCACGTTTCTGCTCTCCTGATACAAAAGTTCAATTTTGCTTGATTTTTAACAGAATTACACTTTCATGTTTTACATACGAATTTTTCAGTTTCAAACAATTCCTCGCGTTTCTGCTCTCCTGATACAAAAGTTCAATTTTACTTCATTTTTAACAGAATTACACTTTCATGTTTTACAAACGAATTTTTCAGTTTCAAACAATTCCTCGCGTTTCTGCTCTCCTGATACAAAAGTTCAATTTTGCTTTGTTTTGAACAGAATTACACTTTCATGTTTTACATACGAATTTTTCAGTTTCAAACAATTCCTCACGTTTCTGCTCTCCTGATACAAAAGTTCAATTTTGCTTGATTTTTAACAGAATTACACTTTCATGTTTTACAAACGAATTTTTCAGTTTCAAACAATTCCTCACGTTTCTGCTCTCCTGATACAAAAGTTCAATTTTGCTTGATTTTTAACAGAATTACACTTTCATGTTTTACATACGAATTTTTCAGTTTCAAACAATTCCTCACGTTTCTGCTCTCCTGATACAAAAGTTCAATTTTGCTTGATTTTTAACAGAATTACACTTTCATGTTTTACAAACGAATTTTTCAGTTTCAAACAATTCCTCACGTTTCTGCTCTCCTGATACAAAAGTTCAATTTTGCTTGATTTTTAACAGAATTACACTTTCATGTTTTACATACGAATTTTTCAGTTTCAAACAATTCCTCGCGTTCCTGCTCTCCTGATACAAAAGTTCAATTTTGCTTGATTTTTAACAGAATTACACTTTCATGTTTTACAAACGAATTTTTCAGTTTCAAACAATTCCTCACGTTTCTGCTCTCCTGATACAAAAGTTCAATTTTGCTTGATTTTTAACAGAATTACACTTTCATGTTTTACATACGAATTTTTCAGTTTCAAACAATTCCTCGCGTTTCTGCTCTCCTGATACAAAAGTTCAATTTTACTTCAGTTTTAACAGAATTACACTTTCATTTTTACAAACGAATTTTTCAGTTTCAAACAATTCCTCGCGTTTCTGCTCTCCTGATACAAAAGTTCAATTTTGTTTGATTTTTAACAGAATTACACTTTCATGTTTTACATACGAATTTTTCAGTTTCACACAATTCCTCGCGTTTCTGCTCTCCTGATACAAAAGTTCAATTTTGCTTGATTTTTAAGAGAAATGCACTTTTATGTTTTACAAATAAATTTTTCAGTTTCACACAATTCCTCGCGTTCCTGCTCTCCTGATACAAAATTCAATTTTGCTTGATTTTTAACAGAATTACACTTTCATGTTTTACAAACGAATTTTTCAGTTTCAAACAATTCCTCACGTTTCTGCTCTCCTGATACAAAAGTTCAATTGTGCTTGATTTTTAACAGAATTACACTTTCATGTTTTACAAACGAATTTTTCAGTTTCAAACAATTCCTCACGTTTCTGCTCTCCTGATACAAAAGTTCAATTTTGCTTGATTTTTAACAGAATTACACTTTCATGTTTTACAAACGAATTTTTCAGTTTCAAACAATTCCTCGCGTTTCTGCTCTCCTGATACAAAAGTTCAATTTTGCTTTGTTTTGAACAGAATTACACTTTCATGTTTTACATACGAATTTTTCAGTTTCACACAATTCCTCACGTTTCTGCTCTCCTGATACAAAAGTTCAATTTTGTTTGATTTTTAAGAGAAATGCACCTTTCTGTTTTACAAATAAATTTTTCAGTTTCACACAATTCCTCACGTTTCTGCTCTCCTGATACAAAAGTTCAATTTTGTTTGATTTTTAAGAGAAATGCACCTTTCTGTTTTACAAATAAATTTTTCAGTTTCACACAATTCCTCGCGTTTCTGCTCTCCTGATACAAAAGTTCAATTTTGCTTTGTTTTGAACAGAATTACACTTTCATGTTTTACATACGAATTTTTCAGTTTCAAACAATTCCTCGCGTTTCTGCTCTCCTGATACAAAAGTTCAATTTTGTTTGATTTTTAAGAGAAATGCACTTTTATGTTTTACAAATAAATTTTTCAGTTTCACACAATTCCTCGCGTTCCTGCTCTCCTGATACAAAATTCAATTTTGCTTGATTTTTAACAGAATTACACTTTCATGTTTTACAAACGAATTTTTCAGTTTCAAACAATTCCTCACGTTTCTGCTCTCCTGATACAAAAGTTCAATTTTGCTTGATTTTTAACAGAATTACACTTTCATGTTTTACAAACGAATTTTTCAGTTTCAAACAATTCCTCACGTTTCTGCTCTCCTGATACAAAAGTTCAATTTTGCTTGATTTTTAACAGAATTACACTTTCATGTTTTACAAACGAATTTTTCAGTTTCAAACAATTCCTCGCGTTTCTGCTCTCCTGATACAAAAGTTCAATTTTGCTTTGTTTTGAACAGAATTACACTTTCATGTTTTACATACGAATTTTTCAGTTTCACACAATTCCTCACGTTTCTGCTCTCCTGATACAAAAGTTCAATTTTGTTTGATTTTTAAGAGAAATGCACCTTTCTGTTTTACAAATAAATTTTTCAGTTTCACACAATTCCTCGCGTTTCTGCTCTCCAGATACAAAAGTTCAATTTTGCTTGATTTTTAACAGAATTACACTTTCATGTTTTACAAACGAATTTTTCAGTTTCAAACAATTCCTCGCGTTTCTGCTCTCCTGATACAAAAGTTCAATTTTGCTTGATTTTTAACAGAATTACACTTTCATGTTTTACAAACGAATTTTTCAGTTTCAAACAATTCCTCGCGTTTCTGCTCTCCTGATACAAAAGTTCAATTTTGCTTGATTTTTAACAGAATTACACTTTCATGTTTTACAAACGAATTTTTCAGTTTCAAACAATTCCTCACGTTTCTGTTCTCCTGATACAAAAGTTCAATTTTGCTTGATTTTTAACAGAATTACACTTTCATGTTTTACAAACGAATTTTTCAGTTTCAAACAATTCCTCGCGTTTCTGCTCTCCTGATACAAAAGTTCAATTTTGCTTTGTTTTGAACAGAATTACACTTTCATGTTTTACATACGAATTTTTCAGTTTCACACAATTCTTCACGTTTCTGCTCTCCTGATACAAAAGTTCAATTTTGTTTGATTTTTAAGAGAAATGCACCTTTCTGTTTTACAAATAAATTTTTCAGTTTCACACAATTCCTCGCGTTTCTGCTCTCCTGATACAAAAGTTCAATTTTGCTTTGTTTTGAACAGAATTACACTTTCATGTTTTACATACGAATTTTTCAGTTTCACACAATTCCTCACGTTTCTGCTCTCCTGATACAAAAGTTCAATTTTGTTTGATTTTTAAGAGAAATGCACCTTTCTGTTTTACAAATAAATTTTTCAGTTTCACACAATTCCTCACGTTTCTGCTCTCCTGATACAAAAGTTCAATTTTGTTTGATTTTTAAGAGAAATGCACCTTTCTGTTTTACAAATAAATTTTTCAGTTTCACACAATTCCTCGCGTTTCTGCTCTCCTGATACAAAAGTTCAATTTTGCTTTGTTTTGAACAGAATTACACTTTCATGTTTTACATACGAATTTTTCAGTTTCAAACAATTCCTCGCGTTTCTGCTCTCCTGATACAAAAGTTCAATTTTGTTTGATTTTTAAGAGAAATGCACTTTTATGTTTTACAAATAAATTTTTCAGTTTCACACAATTCCTCGCGTTCCTGCTCTCCTGATACAAAATTCAATTTTGCTTGATTTTTAACAGAATTACACTTTCATGTTTTACAAACGAATTTTTCAGTTTCAAACAATTCCTCACGTTTCTGCTCTCCTGATACAAAAGTTCAATTTTGCTTGATTTTTAACAGAATTACACTTTCATGTTTTACAAACGAATTTTTCAGTTTCAAACAATTCCTCACGTTTCTGCTCTCCTGATACAAAAGTTCAATTTTGCTTGATTTTTAACAGAATTACACTTTCATGTTTTACATACGAATTTTTTAGTTTCACACAATTCCTCACGTTTCTGTTCTCCTGATACAAAAGTTCAATTTTGTTTGATTTTTAAGAAAAATACACTTCCATGTTTTACATACGAATTTTTCAGTTTCACACAATTCCTCACGTTTCTGCTCTCCTGATACAAAAGTTCAATTTTGTTTGATTTTTAAGAGAAATGCACTTTTATGTTTTACAAATAAATTTTTCAGTTTCACACAATTCCTCGCGTTCCTGCTCTCCTGATACAAAATTCAATTTTGCTTGATTTTTAACAGAATTACACTTTCATGTTTTACAAACGAATTTTTCAGTTTCAAACAATTCCTCACGTTTCTGCTCTCCTGATACAAAAGTTCAATTTTGCTTGATTTTTAACAGAATTACACTTTCATGTTTTACAAACGAATTTTTCAGTTTCAAACAATTCCTCACGTTTCTGCTCTCCTGATACAAAAGTTCAATTTTGCTTGATTTTTAACAGAATTACACTTTCATGTTTTACAAACGAATTTTTCAGTTTCAAACAATTCCTCGCGTTTCTGCTCTCCTGATACAAAAGTTCAATTTTGCTTTGTTTTGAACAGAATTACACTTTCATGTTTTACAAACGAATTTTTCAGTTTCACACAATTCCTCGCGTTTCTGCTCTCCTGATACAAAAGTTCAATTTTGCTTGATTTTTAACAGAATTACACTTTCATGTTTTACAAACGAATTTTTCAGTTTCAAACAATTCCTCGCGTTTCTGCTCTCCTGATACAAAAGTTCAATTTTGCTTTGTTTTGAACAGAATTACACTTTCATGTTTTACATACGAATTTTTCAGTTTCAAACAATTCCTCGCGTTTCTGCTCTCCTGATACAAAAGTTCAATTTTACTTCATTTTTAACAGAATTACACTTTCATGTTTTACAAACGAATTTTTCAGTTTCAAACAATTCCTCGCGTTTCTGCTCTCCTGATACAAAAGTTCAATTTTGTTTGATTTTTAAGAGAAATGCACTTTTATGTTTTACAAATAAATTTTTCAGTTTCACACAATTCCTCGCGTTCCTGCTCTCCTGATACAAAAGTTCAATTTTGCTTGATTTTTAACAGAATTACACTTTCATGTTTTACAAACGAATTTTTCAGTTTCAAACAATTCCTCACGTTTCTGCTCTCCTGATACAAAAGTTCAATTTTGCTTGATTTTTAACAGAATTACACTTTCATGTTTTACATACGAATTTTTCAGTTTCAAACAATTCCTCGCGTTTCTGCTCTCCTGATACAAAAGTTCAATTTTACTTCATTTTTAACAGAATTACACTTTCATGTTTTACAAACGAATTTTTCAGTTTCAAACAATTCCTCGCGTTTCTGCTCTCCTGATACAAAAGTTCAATTTTGCTTTGTTTTGAACAGAATTACACTTTCATGTTTTACATACGAATTTTTCAGTTTCAAACAATTCCTCACGTTTCTGCTCTCCTGATACAAAAGTTCAATTTTGCTTGATTTTTAACAGAATTACACTTTCATGTTTTACAAACGAATTTTTCAGTTTCAAACAATTCCTCACGTTTCTGCTCTCCTGATACAAAAGTTCAATTTTGCTTGATTTTTAACAGAATTACACTTTCATGTTTTACATACGAATTTTTCAGTTTCAAACAATTCCTCGCGTTCCTGCTCTCCTGATACAAAAGTTCAATTTTGCTTGATTTTTAACAGAATTACACTTTCATGTTTTACAAACGAATTTTTCAGTTTCAAACAATTCCTCACGTTTCTGCTCTCCTGATACAAAAGTTCAATTTTGCTTGATTTTTAACAGAATTACACTTTCATGTTTTACATACGAATTTTTCAGTTTCAAACAATTCCTCGCGTTTCTGCTCTCCTGATACAAAAGTTCAATTTTACTTCATTTTTAACAGAATTACACTTTCATGTTTTACAAACGAATTTTTCAGTTTCAAACAATTCCTCGCGTTTCTGCTCTCCTGATACAAAAGTTCAATTTTGTTTGATTTTTAAGAGAAATGCACTTTTATGTTTTACAAATAAATTTTTCAGTTTCACACAATTCCTCGCGTTCCTGCTCTCCTGATACAAAATTCAATTTTGCTTGATTTTTAACAGAATTACACTTTCATGTTTTACAAACGAATTTTTCAGTTTCAAACAATTCCTCACGTTTCTGCTCTCCTGATACAAAAGTTCAATTTTGCTTGATTTTTAACAGAATTACACTTTCATGTTTTACATACGAATTTTTCAGTTTCAAACAATTCCTCACGTTTCTGCTCTCCTGATACAAAAGTTCAATTTTGCTTGATTTTTAACAGAATTACACTTTTATGTTTTACATACGAATTTTTCAGTTTCAAACAATTCCTCACGTTTCTGCTCTCCTGATACAAAAGTTCAATTTTGCTTGATTTTTAACAGAATTACACTTTCATGTTTTACAAACGAATTTTTCAGTTTCAAACAATTCCTCACGTTTCTGCTCTCCTGATACAAAAGTTCAATTTTGCTTGATTTTTAACAGAATTACACTTTCATGTTTTACATACGAATTTTTCAGTTTCAAACAATTCCTCGCGTTCCTGCTCTCCTGATACAAAAGTTCAATTTTGCTTGATTTTTAACAGAATTACACTTTCATGTTTTACAAACGAATTTTTCAGTTTCAAACAATTCCTCACGTTTCTGCTCTCCTGATACAAAAGTTCAATTTTGCTTGATTTTTAACAGAATTACACTTTCATGTTTTACATACGAATTTTTCAGTTTCAAACAATTCCTCACGTTTCTGCTCTCCTGATACAAAAGTTCAATTTTGCTTGATTTTTAACAGAATTACACTTTCATGTTTTACAAACGAATTTTTCAGTTTCAAACAATTCCTCACGTTTCTGCTCTCCTGATACAAAAGTTCAATTTTGCTTGATTTTTAACAGAATTACACTTTCATGTTTTACATACGAATTTTTCAGTTTCAAACAATTCCTCACGTTTCTGCTCTCCTGATACAAAAGTTCAATTTTGCTTGATTTTTAACAGAATTACACTTTCATGTTTTACAAACGAATTTTTCAGTTTCAAACAATTCCTCACGTTTCTGCTCTCCTGATACAAAAGTTCAATTTTGCTTGATTTTTAACAGAATTACACTTTCATGTTTTACATACGAATTTTTCAGTTTCAAACAATTCCTCGCGTTCCTGCTCTCCTGATACAAAAGTTCAATTTTGCTTGATTTTTAACAGAATTACACTTTCATGTTTTACAAACGAATTTTTCAGTTTCAAACAATTCCTCACGTTTCTGCTCTCCTGATACAAAAGTTCAATTTTGCTTGATTTTTAACAGAATTACACTTTCATGTTTTACATACGAATTTTTCAGTTTCAAACAATTCCTCGCGTTTCTGCTCTCCTGATACAAAAGTTCAATTTTACTTCATTTTTAACAGAATTACACTTTCATGTTTTACAAACGAATTTTTCAGTTTCAAACAATTCCTCGCGTTTCTGCTCTCCTGATACAAAAGTTCAATTTTGTTTGATTTTTAACAGAATTACACTTTCATGTTTTACATACGAATTTTTCAGTTTCACACAATTCCTCGCGTTTCTGCTCTCCTGATACAAAAGTTCAATTTTGCTTGATTTTTAAGAGAAATGCACTTTTATGTTTTACAAATAAATTTTTCAGTTTCACACAATTCCTCGCGTTCCTGCTCTCCTGATACAAAATTCAATTTTGCTTGATTTTTAACAGAATTACACTTTCATGTTTTACAAACGAATTTTTCAGTTTCAAACAATTCCTCACGTTTCTGCTCTCCTGATACAAAAGTTCAATTTTGCTTGATTTTTAACAGAATTACACTTTCATGTTTTACAAACGAATTTTTCAGTTTCAAACAATTCCTCACGTTTCTGCTCTCCTGATACAAAAGTTCAATTTTGCTTGATTTTTAACAGAATTACACTTTCATGTTTTACAAACGAATTTTTCAGTTTCAAACAATTCCTCGCGTTTCTGCTCTCCTGATACAAAAGTTCAATTTTGCTTTGTTTTGAACAGAATTACACTTTCATGTTTTACATACGAATTTTTCAGTTTCACACAATTCCTCACGTTTCTGCTCTCCTGATACAAAAGTTCAATTTTGTTTGATTTTTAAGAGAAATGCACCTTTCTGTTTTACAAATAAATTTTTCAGTTTCACACAATTCCTCGCGTTTCTGCTCTCCTGATACAAAAGTTCAATTTTGCTTTGTTTTGAACAGAATTACACTTTCATGTTTTACATACGAATTTTTCAGTTTCACACAATTCCTCACGTTTCTGCTCTCCTGATACAAAAGTTCAATTTTGTTTGATTTTTAAGAGAAATGCACCTTTCTGTTTTACAAATAAATTTTTCAGTTTCACACAATTCCTCACGTTTCTGCTCTCCTGATACAAAAGTTCAATTTTGTTTGATTTTTAAGAGAAATGCACCTTTCTGTTTTACAAATAAATTTTTCAGTTTCACACAATTCCTCGCGTTTCTGCTCTCCTGATACAAAAGTTCAATTTTGCTTTGTTTTGAACAGAATTACACTTTCATGTTTTACATACGAATTTTTCAGTTTCAAACAATTCCTCGCGTTTCTGCTCTCCTGATACAAAAGTTCAATTTTGTTTGATTTTTAAGAGAAATGCACTTTTATGTTTTACAAATAAATTTTTCAGTTTCACACAATTCCTCGCGTTCCTGCTCTCCTGATACAAAATTCAATTTTGCTTGATTTTTAACAGAATTACACTTTCATGTTTTACAAACGAATTTTTCAGTTTCAAACAATTCCTCACGTTTCTGCTCTCCTGATACAAAAGTTCAATTTTGCTTGATTTTTAACAGAATTACACTTTCATGTTTTACAAACGAATTTTTCAGTTTCAAACAATTCCTCACGTTTCTGCTCTCCTGATACAAAAGTTCAATTTTGCTTGATTTTTAACAGAATTACACTTTCATGTTTTACAAACGAATTTTTCAGTTTCAAACAATTCCTCGCGTTTCTGCTCTCCTGATACAAAAGTTCAATTTTGCTTTGTTTTGAACAGAATTACACTTTCATGTTTTACATACGAATTTTTCAGTTTCACACAATTCCTCACGTTTCTGCTCTCCTGATACAAAAGTTCAATTTTGTTTGATTTTTAAGAGAAATGCACCTTTCTGTTTTACAAATAAATTTTTCAGTTTCACACAATTCCTCGCGTTTCTGCTCTCCAGATACAAAAGTTCAATTTTGCTTGATTTTTAACAGAATTACACTTTCATGTTTTACAAACGAATTTTTCAGTTTCAAACAATTCCTCGCGTTTCTGCTCTCCTGATACAAAAGTTCAATTTTGCTTGATTTTTAACAGAATTACACTTTCATGTTTTACAAACGAATTTTTCAGTTTCAAACAATTCCTCGCGTTTCTGCTCTCCTGATACAAAAGTTCAATTTTGCTTGATTTTTAACAGAATTACACTTTCATGTTTTACATACGAATTTTTTAGTTTCACACAATTCCTCACGTTTCTGTTCTCCTGATACAAAAGTTCAATTTTGTTTGATTTTTAAGAAAAATACACTTCCATGTTTTACATACGAATTTTTCAGTTTCACACAATTCCTCACGTTTCTGCTCTCCTGATACAAAAGTTCAATTTTACTTGATTTTTAATAGAATTACACTTTCATGTTTTACAAACGAATTTTTCAGTTTCAAACAATTCCTCGCGTTTCTGCTCTCCTGATACAAAAGTTCAATTTTACTTGATTTTTAACAGAATTACACTTTCATGTTTTACATACGAATTTTTCAGTTTCAAACAATTCCTCGCGTTTCTGCTCTCCTGATACAAAAGTTCAATTTTACTTGATTTTTAACAGAATTACACTTTCATGTTTTACAAACGAATTTTTCAGTTTCAAACAATTCCTCGCGTTTCTGCTCTCCTGATACAAAAGTTCAATTTTGTTTGATTTTTAACAGAATTACACTTTCATGTTTTACATACGAATTTTTCAGTTTCACACAATTCCTCGCGTTTCTGCTCTCCTGATACAAAAGTTCAATTTTGCTTGATTTTTAACAGAATTACACTTTCATGTTTTACAAACGAATTTTTCAGTTTCAAACAATTCCTCGCGTTTCTGCTCTCCTGATACAAAAGTTCAATTTTACTTGATTTTTAATAGAATTACACTTTCATGTTTTACAAACGAATTTTTCAGTTTCACACAATTCCTCGCGTTTCTGCTCTCCTGATACAAAAGTTCAATTTTGTTTGATTTTTAACAGAATTACACTTTCATGTTTTACATACGAATTTTTCAGTTTCAAACAATTCCTCGCGTTTCTGCTCTCCTGATACAAAAGTTCAATTTTACTTGATTTTTAACAGAATTACACTTTCATGTTTTACAAACGAATTTTTCAATTTCAAACAATTCCTCGCGTTTCTGCTCTCCTGATACAAAAGTTCAATTTTACTTCATTTTTAACAGAATTACACTTTCATGTTTTACAAACGAATTTTTCAGTTTCAAACAATTCCTCGCGTTTCTGCTCTCCTGATACAAAAGTTCAATTTTGTTTGATTTTTAAGAGAAATGCACTTTTATGTTTTACAAATAAATTTTTCAGTTTCACACAATTCCTCGCGTTTCTGCTCTCCTGATACAAAAGTTCAATTTTACTTCATTTTTAACAGAATTACACTTTCATGTTTTACAAACGAATTTTTCAGTTTCAAACAATTCCTCGCGTTTCTGCTCTCCTGATACAAAAGTTCAATTTTGTTTGATTTTTAAGAGAAATGCACTTTTATGTTTTACAAATAAATTTTTCAGTTTCACACAATTCCTCGCGTTTCTGCTCTCCTGATACAAAAGTTCAATTTTGCTTGATTTTTAACAGAATTACACTTTCATGTTTTACAAACGAATTTTTCAGTTTCAAACAATTCCTCGCGTTTCTGCTCTCCTGATACAAAAGTTCAATTTTGCTTTGTTTTTTAAGAAAAATGCACTTCCATGTTTTACATACGAATTTTTCAGTTTCACACAATTCCTCACGTTTCTGCTCTCCTGATACAAAAGTTCAATTTTACTTGATTTTTAACAGAATTACACTTTCATGTTTTACATACGAATTTTTCAGTTTCAAACAATTCCTCGCGTTTCTGCTCTCCTGATACAAAAGTTCAATTTTGTTTGATTTTTAACAGAATTACACTTTCATGTTTTACAAACGAATTTTTCAGTTTCACACAATTCCTCGCGTTTCTGCTCTCCTGATACAAAAGTTCAATTTTGCTTGATTTTTAACAGAATTACACTTTCATGTTTTACAAACGAATTTTTCAGTTTCAAACAATTCCTCGCGTTTCTGCTCTCCTGATACAAAAGTTCAATTTTGCTTTGTTTTGAACAGAATTACACTTTCATGTTTTACATACGAATTTTTCAGTTTCAAACAATTCCTCGCGTTTCTGCTCTCCTGATACAAAAGTTCAATTTTACTTCATTTTTAACAGAATTACACTTTCATGTTTTACAAACGAATTTTTCAGTTTCAAACAATTCCTCGCGTTTCTGCTCTCCTGATACAAAAGTTCAATTTTGTTTGATTTTTAAGAGAAATGCACTTTTATGTTTTACAAATAAATTTTTCAGTTTCACACAATTCCTCGCGTTCCTGCTCTCCTGATACAAAAGTTCAATTTTGCTTGATTTTTAACAGAATTACACTTTCATGTTTTACAAACGAATTTTTCAGTTTCAAACAATTCCTCACGTTTCTGCTCTCCTGATACAAAAGTTCAATTTTGCTTGATTTTTAACAGAATTACACTTTCATGTTTTACATACGAATTTTTCAGTTTCAAACAATTCCTCGCGTTTCTGCTCTCCTGATACAAAAGTTCAATTTTACTTCATTTTTAACAGAATTACACTTTCATGTTTTACAAACGAATTTTTCAGTTTCAAACAATTCCTCGCGTTTCTGCTCTCCTGATACAAAAGTTCAATTTTGTTTGATTTTTAAGAGAAATGCACTTTTATGTTTTACAAATAAATTTTTCAGTTTCACACAATTCCTCGCGTTCCTGCTCTCCTGATACAAAAGTTCAATTTTGCTTGATTTTTAACAGAATTACACTTTCATGTTTTACAAACGAATTTTTCAGTTTCAAACAATTCCTCACGTTTCTGCTCTCCTGATACAAAAGTTCAATTTTGCTTGATTTTTAACAGAATTACACTTTCATGTTTTACAAACGAATTTTTCAGTTTCAAACAATTCCTCACGTTTCTGCTCTCCTGATACAAAAGTTCAATTTTGCTTGATTTTTAACAGAATTACACTTTCATGTTTTACAAACGAATTTTTCAGTTTCAAACAATTCCTCGCGTTTCTGCTCTCCTGATACAAAAGTTCAATTTTGCTTTGTTTTGAACAGAATTACACTTTCATGTTTTACAAACGAATTTTTCAGTTTCAAACAATTCCTCACGTTTCTGCTCTCCTGATACAAAAGTTCAATTTTGCTTGATTTTTAACAGAATTACACTTTCATGTTTTACAAACGAATTTTTCAGTTTCAAACAATTCCTCGCGTTTCTGCTCTCCTGATACAAAAGTTCAATTTTGCTTGATTTTTAACAGAATTACACTTTCATGTTTTGCATACGAATTTTTCAGTTTCACACAATTCCTCGCGTTTCTGCTCTCCTGATACAAAAGTTCAATTTTGCTTTGTTTTGAACAGAATTACACTTTCATGTTTTACATACGAATTTTTCAGGTTCACACAATTCCTCACGTTTCTGCTCTCCTGATACAAAAGTTCAATTTTGTTTGATTTTTAAGAGAAATGCACCTTTCTGTTTTACAAATAAATTTTTCAGTTTCACACAATTCCTCGCGTTTCTGCTCTCCAGATACAAAAGTTCAATTTTGCTTGATTTTTAACAGAATTACACTTTCATGTTTTACAAACGAATTTTTCAGTTTCAAACAATTCCTCGCGTTTCTGCTCTCCTGATACAAAAGTTCAATTTTGCTTGATTTTTAACAGAATTACACTTTCATGTTTTACAAACGAATTTTTCAGTTTCAAACAATTCCTCGCGTTTCTGCTCTCCTGATACAAAAGTTCAATTTTGCTTGATTTTTAACAGAATTACACTTTCATGTTTTACAAACGAATTTTTCAGTTTCAAACAATTCCTCGCGTTTCTGCTCTCCTGATACAAAAGTTCAATTTTGCTTGATTTTTAACAGAATTACACTTTCATGTTTTACAAACGAATTTTTCAGTTTCAAACAATTCCTCGCGTTTCTGCTCTCCTGATACAAAAGTTCAATTTTGCTTGATTTTTAACAGAATTACACTTTCATGTTTTACATACGAATTTTTTAGTTTCACACAATTCCTCACGTTTCTGTTCTCCTGATACAAAAGTTCAATTTTGTTTGATTTTTAAGAAAAATGCACTTCCATGTTTTACATACGAATTTTTCAGTTTCACACAATTCCTCACGTTTCGCTCTCCTGATACAAAAGTTCAATTTTACTTGATTTTTAATAGAATTACACTTTCATGTTTTACAAACGAATTTTTCAGTTTCAAACAATTCCTCGCGTTTCTGCTCTCCTGATACAAAAGTTCAATTTTGTTTGATTTTTAACAGAATTACACTTTCATGTTTTACAAACGAATTTTTCAGTTTCAAACAATTCCTCGCGTTTCTGCTCTCCTGATACAAAAGTTCAATTTTACTTGATTTTTAACAGAATTACACTTTCATGTTTTACAAACGAATTTTTCAGTTTCAAACAATTCCTCGCGTTTCTGCTCTCCTGATACAAAAGTTCAATTTTACTTCATTTTTAACAGAATTACACTTTCATGTTTTACAAACGAATTTTTCAGTTTCAAACAATTCCTCGCGTTTCTGCTCTCCTGATACAAAAGTTCAATTTTACTTCATTTTTAACAGAATTACACTTTCATGTTTTACAAACGAATTTTTCAGTTTCAAACAATTCCTCGCGTTTCTGCTCTCCTGATACAAAAGTTCAATTTTGTTTGATTTTTAAGAGAAATGCACTTTTATGTTTTACAAATAAATTTTTCAGTTTCACACAATTCCTCGCGTTTTTGCTCTCCTGATACAAAAGTTCAATTTTGCTTGATTTTTAACAGAATTACACTTTCATGTTTTACAAACGAATTTTTCAGTTTCAAACAATTCCTCACGTTTCTGCTCTCCTGATACAAAAGTTCAATTTTGCTTTGTTTTTTAAGAAAAATGCACTTCCATGTTTTACATACGAATTTTTCAGTTTCACACAATTCCTCGCGTTTCTGCTCTCCTGATACAAAAGTTCAATTTTGCTTTGTTTTTTAAGAAAAATGCACTTCCATGTTTTACATACGAATTTTTCAGTTTCACACAATTCCTCACGTTTCTGCTCTCCTGATACAAAAGTTCAATTTTACTTGATTTTTAACAGAATTACACTTTCATGTTTTACATACGAATTTTTCAGTTTCAAACAATTCCTCGCGTTTCTGCTCTCCTGATACAAAAGTTCAATTTTGTTTGATTTTTAACAGAATTACACTTTCATGTTTTACAAACGAATTTTTCAGTTTCAAACAATTCCTCGCGTTTCTGCTCTCCTGATACAAAAGTTCAATTTTGTTTGATTTTTAACAGAATTACACTTTCATGTTTTACAAACGAATTTTTCAGTTTCACACAATTCCTCGCGTTTCTGCTCTCCTGATACAAAAGTTCAATTTTGCTTGATTTTTAACAGAATTACACTTTCATGTTTTACAAACGAATTTTTCAGTTTCAAACAATTCCTCGCGTTTCTGCTCTCCTGATACAAAAGTTCAATTTTGCTTTGTTTTGAACAGAATTACACTTTCATGTTTTACATACGAATTTTTCAGTTTCAAACAATTCCTCGCGTTTCTGCTCTCCTGATACAAAAGTTCAATTTTACTTCATTTTTAACAGAATTACACTTTCATGTTTTACAAACGAATTTTTCAGTTTCAAACAATTCCTCGCGTTTCTGCTCTCCTGATACAAAAGTTCAATTTTGTTTGATTTTTAAGAGAAATGCACTTTTATGTTTTACAAATAAATTTTTCAGTTTCACACAATTCCTCGCGTTCCTGCTCTCCTGATACAAAAGTTCAATTTTGCTTGATTTTTAACAGAATTACACTTTCATGTTTTACAAACGAATTTTTCAGTTTCAAACAATTCCTCACGTTTCTGCTCTCCTGATACAAAAGTTCAATTTTGCTTGATTTTTAACAGAATTACACTTTCATGTTTTACATACGAATTTTTCAGTTTCAAACAATTCCTCGCGTTTCTGCTCTCCTGATACAAAAGTTCAATTTTACTTCATTTTTAACAGAATTACACTTTCATGTTTTACAAACGAATTTTTCAGTTTCAAACAATTCCTCGCGTTTCTGCTCTCCTGATACAAAAGTTCAATTTTGCTTTGTTTTGAACAGAATTACACTTTCATGTTTTACATACGAATTTTTCAGTTTCAAACAATTCCTCACGTTTCTGCTCTCCTGATACAAAAGTTCAATTTTGCTTGATTTTTAACAGAATTACACTTTCATGTTTTACAAACGAATTTTTCAGTTTCAAACAATTCCTCACGTTTCTGCTCTCCTGATACAAAAGTTCAATTTTGCTTGATTTTTAACAGAATTACACTTTCATGTTTTACATACGAATTTTTCAGTTTCAAACAATTCCTCGCGTTTCTGCTCTCCTGATACAAAAGTTCAATTTTACTTCATTTTTAACAGAATTACACTTTCATGTTTTACAAACGAATTTTTCAGTTTCAAACAATTCCTCGCGTTTCTGCTCTCCTGATACAAAAGTTCAATTTTGTTTGATTTTTAAGAGAAATGCACTTTTATGTTTTACAAATAAATTTTTCAGTTTCACACAGTTCCTCGCGTTCCTGCTCTCCTGATACAAAATTCAATTTTGCTTGATTTTTAACAGAATTACACTTTCATGTTTTACAAACGAATTTTTCAGTTTCAAACAATTCCTCACGTTTCTGCTCTCCTGATACAAAAGTTCAATTTTGCTTGATTTTTAACAGAATTACACTTTCATGTTTTACAAACGAATTTTTCAGTTTCAAACAATTCCTCGCGTTTCTGCTCTCCTGATACAAAAGTTCAATTTTGCTTTGTTTTGAACAGAATTACACTTTCATGTTTTACATACGAATTTTTCAGTTTCACACAATTCCTCACGTTTCTGCTCTCCTGATACAAAAGTTCAATTTTGTTTGATTTTTAAGAGAAATACACCTTTCTGTTTTACAAATAAATTTTTCAGTTTCACACAATTCCTCGCGTTTCTGCTCTCCAGATACAAAAGTTCAATTTTGCTTGATTTTTAACAGAATTACACTTTCATGTTTTACAAACGAATTTTTCAGTTTCAAACAATTCCTCGCGTTTCTGCTCTCCTGATACAAAAGTTCAATTTTGCTTGATTTTTAACAGAATTACACTTTCATGTTTTACAAACGAATTTTTCAGTTTCAAACAATTCCTCGCGTTTCTGCTCTCCTGATACAAAAGTTCAATTTTACTTGATTTTTAACAGAATTACACTTTCATGTTTTACAAACGAATTTTTCAGTTTCAAACAATTCCTCGCGTTTCTGCTCTCCTGATACAAAAGTTCAATTTTGCTTGATTTTTAACAGAATTACACTTTCATGTTTTACAAACGAATTTTTCAGTTTCAAACAATTCCTCGCGTTTCTGCTCTCCTGATACAAAAGTTCAATTTTACTTGATTTTTAACAGAATTACACTTTCATGTTTTACAAACGAATTTTTCAGTTTCACACAATTCCTCGCGTTTCTGCTCTCCTGATACAAAAGTTCAATTTTGCTTGATTTTTAACAGAATTACACTTTAATGTTTTACAAACGAATTTTTCAGTTTCAAACAATTCCTCGCGTTTCTGCTCTCCTGATACAAAAGTTCAATTTTACTTGATTTTTAACAGAATTACACTTTCATGTTTTACAAACGAATTTTTCAGTTTCAAACAATTCCTCGCGTTTCTGCTCTCCTGATACAAAAGTTCAATTTTGCTTGATTTTTAACAGAATTACACTTTCATGTTTTACAAACGAATTTTTCAGTTTCACACAATTCCTCGCGTTTCTGCTCTCCTGATACAAAAGTTCAATTTTACTTGATTTTTAACAGAATTACACTTTCATGTTTTACAAACGAATTTTTCAGTTTCAAACAATTCCTCGCGTTTCTGCTCTCCTGATACAAAAGTTCAATTTTACTTGATTTTTAACAGAATTACACTTTAATGTTTTACAAACGAATTTTTCAGTTTCAAACAATTCCTCGCGTTTCTGCTCTCCTGATACAAAAGTTCAATTTTACTTGATTTTTAACAGAATTACACTTTCATGTTTTACAAACGAATTTTTCAGTTTCAAACAATTCCTCGCGTTTCTGCTCTCCTGATACAAAAGTTCAATTTTGCTTGATTTTTAACAGAATTACACTTTCATGTTTTACAAACGAATTTTTCAGTTTCACACAATTCCTCGCGTTTCTGCTCTCCTGATACAAAAGTTCAATTTTACTTGATTTTTAACAGAATTACACTTTCATGTTTTACAAACGAATTTTTCAGTTTCAAACAATTCCTCGCGTTTCTGCTCTCCTGATACAAAAGTTCAATTTTACTTGATTTTTAACAGAATTACACTTTCATGTTTTACAAACGAATTTTTCAGTTTCAAACAATTCCTCGCGTTTCTGCTCTCCTGATACAAAAGTTCAATTTTGCTTGATTTTTAACAGAATTACACTTTCATGTTTTACAAACGAATTTTTCAGTTTCACACAATTCCTCGCGTTTCTGCTCTCCTGATACAAAAGTTCAATTTTGCTTGATTTTTAACAGAATTACACTTTCATGTTTTACAAACGAATTTTTCAGTTTCAAACAATTCCTCGCGTTTCTGCTCTCCTGATACAAAAGTTCAATTTTGCTTGATTTTTAACAGAATTACACTTTCATGTTTTACAAACGAATTTTTCAGTTTCAAACAATTCCTCGCGTTTCTGCTCTCCTGATACAAAAGTTCAATTTTGCTTGATTTTTAACAGAATTACACTTTCATGTTTTACAAACGAATTTTTCAGTTTCACACAATTCCTCGCGTTTCTGCTCTCCTGATACAAAAGTTCAATTTTACTTGATTTTTAACAGAATTACACTTTCATGTTTTACAAACGAATTTTTCAGTTTCAAACAATTCCTCGCGTTTCTGCTCTCCTGATACAAAAGTTCAATTTTACTTGATTTTTAACAGAATTACACTTTCATGTTTTACAAACGAATTTTTCAGTTTCAAACAATTCCTCGCGTTTCTGCTCTCCTGATACAAAAGTTCAATTTTACTTGATTTTTAACAGAATTACACTTTCATGTTTTACAAACGAATTTTTCAGTTTCACACAATTCCTCGCGTTTCTGCTCTCCTGATACAAAAGTTCAATTTTGCTTGATTTTTAACAGAATTACACTTTCATGTTTTACAAACGAATTTTTCAGTTTCAAACAATTCCTCGCGTTTCTGCTCTCCTGATACAAAAGTTCAATTTTGCTTTGTTTTGAACAGAATTACACTTTCATGTTTTACATACGAATTTTTTAGTTTCACACAATTCCTCACGTTTCTGTTCTCCTGATACAAAAGTTCAATTTTGTTTGATTTTTAAGAAAAATGCACTTCCATGTTTTACATACGAATTTTTCAGTTTCACACAATTCCTCACGTTTCTGCTCTCCTGATACAAAAGTTCAATTTTACTTGATTTTTAATAGAATTACACTTTCATGTTTTACAAACGAATTTTTCAGTTTCAAACAATTCCTCGCGTTTCTGCTCTCCTGATACAAAAGTTCAATTTTACTTGATTTTTAACAGAATTACACTTTCATGTTTTACAAACGAATTTTTCAGTTTCAAACAATTCCTCGCGTTTCTGCTCTCCTGATACAAAAGTTCAATTTTGTTTGATTTTTAACAGAATTACACTTTCATGTTTTACATACGAATTTTTCAGTTTCACACAATTCCTCGCGTTTCTGCTCTCCTGATACAAAAGTTCAATTTTGCTTGATTTTTAACAGAATTACACTTTCATGTTTTACAAACGAATTTTTCAGTTTCAAACAATTCCTCGCGTTTCTGCTCTCCTGATACAAAAGTTCAATTTTACTTGATTTTTAATAGAATTACACTTTCATGTTTTACAAACGAATTTTTCAGTTTCACACAATTCCTCGCGTTTCTGCTCTCCTGATACAAAAGTTCAATTTTGTTTGATTTTTAACAGAATTACACTTTCATGTTTTACATACGAATTTTTCAGTTTCAAACAATTCCTCGCGTTTCTGCTCTCCTGATACAAAAGTTCAATTTTACTTGATTTTTAACAGAATTACACTTTCATGTTTTACAAACGAATTTTTCAATTTCAAACAATTCCTCGCGTTTCTGCTCTCCTGATACAAAAGTTCAATTTTACTTCATTTTTAACAGAATTACACTTTCATGTTTTACAAACGAATTTTTCAGTTTCAAACAATTCCTCGCGTTTCTGCTCTCCTGATACAAAAGTTCAATTTTGTTTGATTTTTAAGAGAAATGCACTTTTATGTTTTACAAATAAATTTTTCAGTTTCACACAATTCCTCGCGTTTCTGCTCTCCTGATACAAAAGTTCAATTTTACTTCATTTTTAACAGAATTACACTTTCATGTTTTACAAACGAATTTTTCAGTTTCAAACAATTCCTCGCGTTTCTGCTCTCCTGATACAAAAGTTCAATTTTGTTTGATTTTTAAGAGAAATGCACTTTTATGTTTTACAAATAAATTTTTCAGTTTCACACAATTCCTCGCGTTTCTGCTCTCCTGATACAAAAGTTCAATTTTGCTTGATTTTTAACAGAATTACACTTTCATGTTTTACAAACGAATTTTTCAGTTTCAAACAATTCCTCGCGTTTCTGCTCTCCTGATACAAAAGTTCAATTTTGCTTTGTTTTTTAAGAAAAATGCACTTCCATGTTTTACATACGAATTTTTCAGTTTCACACAATTCCTCACGTTTCTGCTCTCCTGATACAAAAGTTCAATTTTACTTGATTTTTAACAGAATTACACTTTCATGTTTTACATACGAATTTTTCAGTTTCAAACAATTCCTCGCGTTTCTGCTCTCCTGATACAAAAGTTCAATTTTGTTTGATTTTTAACAGAATTACCCTTTCATGTTTTACAAACGAATTTTTCAGTTTCAAACAATTCCTCGCGTTTCTGCTCTCCTGATACAAAAGTTCAATTTTGTTTGATTTTTAACAGAATTACACTTTCATGTTTTACAAACGAATTTTTCAGTTTCACACAATTCCTCGCGTTTCTGCTCTCCTGATACAAAAGTTCAATTTTGCTTGATTTTTAACAGAATTACACTTTCATGTTTTACAAACGAATTTTTCAGTTTCAAACAATTCCTCGCGTTTCTGCTCTCCTGATACAAAAGTTCAATTTTGCTTTGTTTTGAACAGAATTACACTTTCATGTTTTACATACGAATTTTTCAGTTTCAAACAATTCCTCGCGTTTCTGCTCTCCTGATACAAAAGTTCAATTTTACTTCATTTTTAACAGAATTACACTTTCATGTTTTACAAACGAATTTTTCAGTTTCAAACAATTCCTCGCGTTTCTGCTCTCCTGATACAAAAGTTCAATTTTGTTTGATTTTTAAGAGAAATGCACTTTTATGTTTTACAAATAAATTTTTCAGTTTCACACAATTCCTCGCGTTCCTGCTCTCCTGATACAAAAGTTCAATTTTGCTTGATTTTTAACAGAATTACACTTTCATGTTTTACAAACGAATTTTTCAGTTTCAAACAATTCCTCACGTTTCTGCTCTCCTGATACAAAAGTTCAATTTTGCTTGATTTTTAACAGAATTACACTTTCATGTTTTACATACGAATTTTTCAGTTTCAAACAATTCCTCGCGTTTCTGCTCTCCTGATACAAAAGTTCAATTTTACTTCATTTTTAACAGAATTACACTTTCATGTTTTACAAACGAATTTTTCAGTTTCAAACAATTCCTCGCGTTTCTGCTCTCCTGATACAAAAGTTCAATTTTGTTTGATTATTAAGAGAAATGCACTTTTATGTTTTACAAATAAAATTTTCAGTTTCACACAATTCCTCGCGTTCCTGCTCTCCTGATACAAAAGTTCAATTTTGCTTGATTTTTAACAGAATTACACTTTCATGTTTTACAAACGAATTTTTCAGTTTCAAACAATTCCTCACGTTTCTGCTCTCCTGATACAAAAGTTCAATTTTGCTTGATTTTTAACAGAATTACACTTTCATGTTTTACAAACGAATTTTTCAGTTTCAAACAATTCCTCACGTTTCTGCTCTCCTGATACAAAAGTTCAATTTTGTTTGATTTTTAAGAGAAATGCACTTTTATGTTTTACAAATAAATTTTTCAGTTTCACACAATTCCTCGCGTTCCTGTTCTCCTGATACAAAAGTTCAATTTTGCTTGATTTTTAACAGAATTACACTTTCATGTTTTACAAACGAATTTTTCAGTTTCAAACAATTCCTCACGTTTCTGCTCTCCTGATACAAAAGTTCAATTTTGCTTGATTTTTAACAGAATTACACTTTCATGTTTTACAAACGAATTTTTCAGTTTCAAACAATTCCTCACGTTTCTGCTCTCCTGATACAAAAGTTCAATTTTGCTTGATTTTTAACAGAATTACACTTTCATGTTTTACAAACGAATTTTTCAGTTTCAAACAATTCCTCGCGTTTCTGCTCTCCTGATACAAAAGTTCAATTTTGCTTTGTTTTGAACAGAATTACACTTTCATGTTTTACATACGAATTTTTCAGTTTCACACAATTCCTCACGTTTCTGCTCTCCTGATACAAAAGTTCAATTTTGTTTGATTTTTAAGAGAAATGCACCTTTCTGTTTTACAAATAAATTTTTCAGTTTCACACAATTCCTCGCGTTTCTGCTCTCCAGATACAAAAGTTCAATTTTGCTTGATTTTTAACAGAATTACACTTTCATGTTTTACAAACGAATTTTTCAGTTTCAAACAATTCCTCACGTTTCTGCTCTCCTGATACAAAAGTTCAATTTTGCTTGATTTTTAACAGAATTACACTTTCATGTTTTACATACGAATTTTTCAGTTTCAAACAATTCCTCGCGTTCCTGCTCTCCTGATACAAAAGTTCAATTTTGCTTGATTTTTAACAGAATTACACTTTCATGTTTTACAAACGAATTTTTCAGTTTCAAACAATTCCTCACGTTTCTGCTCTCCTGATACAAAAGTTCAATTTTGCTTGATTTTTAACAGAATTACACTTTCATGTTTTACATACGAATTTTTCAGTTTCAAACAATTCCTCACGTTTCTGCTCTCCTGATACAAAAGTTCAATTTTGCTTGATTTTTAACAGAATTACACTTTCATGTTTTACAAACGAATTTTTCAGTTTCAAACAATTCCTCACGTTTCTGCTCTCCTGATACAAAAGTTCAATTTTGCTTGATTTTTAACAGAATTACACTTTCATGTTTTACATACGAATTTTTCAGTTTCAAACAATTCCTCACGTTTCTGCTCTCCTGATACAAAAGTTCAATTTTGCTTGATTTTTAACAGAATTACACTTTCATGTTTTACAAACGAATTTTTCAGTTTCAAACAATTCCTCACGTTTCTGCTCTCCTGATACAAAAGTTCAATTTTGCTTGATTTTTAACAGAATTACACTTTCATGTTTTACATACGAATTTTTCAGTTTCAAACAATTCCTCGCGTTCCTGCTCTCCTGATACAAAAGTTCAATTTTGCTTGATTTTTAACAGAATTACACTTTCATGTTTTACAAACGAATTTTTCAGTTTCAAACAATTCCTCACGTTTCTGCTCTCCTGATACAAAAGTTCAATTTTGCTTGATTTTTAACAGAATTACACTTTCATGTTTTACATACGAATTTTTCAGTTTCAAACAATTCCTCGCGTTTCTGCTCTCCTGATACAAAAGTTCAATTTTACTTCATTTTTAACAGAATTACACTTTCATGTTTTACAAACGAATTTTTCAGTTTCAAACAATTCCTCGCGTTTCTGCTCTCCTGATACAAAAGTTCAATTTTGCTTGATTTTTAACAGAATTACACTTTCATGTTTTGCATACGAATTTTTCAGTTTCACACAATTCCTCACGTTTCTGCTCTCCTGATACAAAAGTTCAATTTTGCTTGATTTTTAACAGAATTACACTTTCATGTTTTACATACGAATTTTTCAGTTTCAAACAATTCCTCGCGTTCCTGCTCTCCTGATACAAAAGTTCAATTTTGCTTGATTTTTAACAGAATTACACTTTCATGTTTTACAAACGAATTTTTCAGTTTCAAACAATTCCTCACGTTTCTGCTCTCCTGATACAAAAGTTCAATTTTGCTTGATTTTTAACAGAATTACACTTTCATGTTTTACATACGAATTTTTCAGTTTCAAACAATTCCTCGCGTTTCTGCTCTCCTGATACAAAAGTTCAATTTTGTTTGATTTTTAACAGAATTACCCTTTCATGTTTTACAAACGAATTTTTCAGTTTCAAACAATTCCTCGCGTTTCTGCTCTCCTGATACAAAAGTTCAATTTTGTTTGATTTTTAACAGAATTACACTTTCATGTTTTACAAACGAATTTTTCAGTTTCACACAATTCCTCGCGTTTCTGCTCTCCTGATACAAAAGTTCAATTTTGCTTGATTTTTAACAGAATTACACTTTCATGTTTTACAAACGAATTTTTCAGTTTCAAACAATTCCTCGCGTTTCTGCTCTCCTGATACAAAAGTTCAATTTTGCTTTGTTTTGAACAGAATTACACTTTCATGTTTTACATACGAATTTTTCAGTTTCAAACAATTCCTCGCGTTTCTGCTCTCCTGATACAAAAGTTCAATTTTACTTCATTTTTAACAGAATTACACTTTCATGTTTTACAAACGAATTTTTCAGTTTCAAACAATTCCTCGCGTTTCTGCTCTCCTGATACAAAAGTTCAATTTTGTTTGATTTTTAAGAGAAATGCACTTTTATGTTTTACAAATAAATTTTTCAGTTTCACACAATTCCTCGCGTTCCTGCTCTCCTGATACAAAAGTTCAATTTTGCTTGATTTTTAACAGAATTACACTTTCATGTTTTACAAACGAATTTTTCAGTTTCAAACAATTCCTCACGTTTCTGCTCTCCTGATACAAAAGTTCAATTTTGCTTGATTTTTAACAGAATTACACTTTCATGTTTTAGATACGAATTTTTCAGTTTCAAACAATTCCTCGCGTTTCTGCTCTCCTGATACAAAAGTTCAATTTTACTTCATTTTTAACAGAATTACACTTTCATGTTTTACAAACGAATTTTTCAGTTTCAAACAATTCCTCGCGTTTCTGCTCTCCTGATACAAAAGTTCAATTTTGTTTGATTATTAAGAGAAATGCACTTTTATGTTTTACAAATAAATTTTTCAGTTTCACACAATTCCTCGCGTTCCTGCTCTCCTGATACAAAAGTTCAATTTTGCTTGATTTTTAACAGAATTACACTTTCATGTTTTACAAACGAATTTTTCAGTTTCAAACAATTCCTCACGTTTCTGCTCTCCTGATACAAAAGTTCAATTTTGCTTGATTTTTAACAGAATTACACTTTCATGTTTTACAAACGAATTTTTCAGTTTCAAACAATTCCTCACGTTTCTGCTCTCCTGATACAAAAGTTCAATTTTGTTTGATTTTTAAGAGAAATGCACTTTTATGTTTTACAAATAAATTTTTCAGTTTCACACAATTCCTCGCGTTCCTGTTCTCCTGATACAAAAGTTCAATTTTGCTTGATTTTTAACAGAATTACACTTTCATGTTTTACAAACGAATTTTTCAGTTTCAAACAATTCCTCACGTTTCTGCTCTCCTGATACAAAAGTTCAATTTTGCTTGATTTTTAACAGAATTACACTTTCATGTTTTACAAACGAATTTTTCAGTTTCAAACAATTCCTCACGTTTCTGCTCTCCTGATACAAAAGTTCAATTTTGCTTGATTTTTAACAGAATTACACTTTCATGTTTTACAAACGAATTTTTCAGTTTCAAACAATTCCTCGCGTTTCTGCTCTCCTGATACAAAAGTTCAATTTTGCTTTGTTTTGAACAGAATTACACTTTCATGTTTTACATACGAATTTTTCAGTTTCACACAATTCCTCACGTTTCTGCTCTCCTGATACAAAAGTTCAATTTTGTTTGATTTTTAAGAGAAATGCACCTTTCTGTTTTACAAATAAATTTTTCAGTTTCACACAATTCCTCGCGTTTCTGCTCTCCAGATACAAAAGTTCAATTTTGCTTGATTTTTAACAGAATTACACTTTCATGTTTTACAAACGAATTTTTCAGTTTCAAACAATTCCTCACGTTTCTGCTCTCCTGATACAAAAGTTCAATTTTGCTTGATTTTTAACAGAATTACACTTTCATGTTTTACAAACGAATTTTTCAGTTTCAAACAATTCCTCACGTTTCTGCTCTCCTGATACAAAAGTTCAATTTTGCTTGATTTTTAACAGAATTACACTTTCATGTTTTACATACGAATTTTTCAGTTTCAAACAATTCCTCACGTTTCTGCTCTCCTGATACAAAAGTTCAATTTTGCTTGATTTTTAACAGAATTACACTTTCATGTTTTACAAACGAATTTTTCAGTTTCAAACAATTCCTCACGTTTCTGCTCTCCTGATACAAAAGTTCAATTTTGCTTGATTTTTAACAGAATTACACTTTCATGTTTTACATACGAATTTTTCAGTTTCAAACAATTCCTCGCGTTCCTGCTCTCCTGATACAAAAGTTCAATTTTGCTTGATTTTTAACAGAATTACACTTTCATGTTTTACAAACGAATTTTTCAGTTTCAAACAATTCCTCACGTTTCTGCTCTCCTGATACAAAAGTTCAATTTTGCTTGATTTTTAACAGAATTACACTTTCATGTTTTACATACGAATTTTTCAGTTTCAAACAATTCCTCGCGTTTCTGCTCTCCTGATACAAAAGTTCAATTTTACTTCATTTTTAACAGAATTACACTTTCATGTTTTACAAACGAATTTTTCAGTTTCAAACAATTCCTCGCGTTTCTGCTCTCCTGATACAAAAGTTCAATTTTGTTTGATTTTTAACAGAATTACACTTTCATGTTTTACATACGAATTTTTCAGTTTCACACAATTCCTCGCGTTTCTGCTCTCCTGATACAAAAGTTCAATTTTGCTTGATTTTTAAGAGAAATGCACTTTTATGTTTTACAAATAAATTTTTCAGTTTCACACAATTCCTCGCGTTCCTGCTCTCCTGATACAAAATTCAATTTTGCTTGATTTTTAACAGAATTACACTTTCATGTTTTACAAACGAATTTTTCAGTTTCAAACAATTCCTCACGTTTCTGCTCTCCTGATACAAAAGTTCAATTTTGCTTGATTTTTAACAGAATTACACTTTCATGTTTTACAAACGAATTTTTCAGTTTCAAACAATTCCTCACGTTTCTGCTCTCCTGATACAAAAGTTCAATTTTGCTTGATTTTTAACAGAATTACACTTTCATGTTTTACAAACGAATTTTTCAGTTTCAAACAATTCCTCGCGTTTCTGCTCTCCTGATACAAAAGTTCAATTTTGCTTTGTTTTGAACAGAATTACACTTTCATGTTTTACATACGAATTTTTCAGTTTCACACAATTCCTCACGTTTCTGCTCTCCTGATACAAAAGTTCAATTTTGTTTGATTTTTAAGAGAAATGCACCTTTCTGTTTTACAAATAAATTTTTCAGTTTCACACAATTCCTCGCGTTTCTGCTCTCCTGATACAAAAGTTCAATTTTGCTTTGTTTTGAACAGAATTACACTTTCATGTTTTACATACGAATTTTTCAGTTTCACACAATTCCTCACGTTTCTGCTCTCCTGATACAAAAGTTCAATTTTGTTTGATTTTTAAGAGAAATGCACCTTTCTGTTTTACAAATAAATTTTTCAGTTTCACACAATTCCTCACGTTTCTGCTCTCCTGATACAAAAGTTCAATTTTGTTTGATTTTTAAGAGAAATGCACCTTTCTGTTTTACAAATAAATTTTTCAGTTTCACACAATTCCTCGCGTTTCTGCTCTCCTGATACAAAAGTTCAATTTTGCTTTGTTTTGAAGAGAATTACACTTTCATGTTTTACATACGGATTTTTCAGTTTCAAACAATTCCTCGCGTTTCTGCTCTCCTGATACAAAAGTTCAATTTTGTTTGATTTTTAAGAGAAATGCACTTTTATGTTTTACAAATAAATTTTTCAGTTTCACACAATTCCTCGCGTTCCTGCTCTGCTGATACAAAATTCAATTTTGCTTGATTTTTAACAGAATTACACTTTCATGTTTTACAAACGAATTTTTCAGTTTCAAACAATTCCTCACGTTTCTGCTCTCCTGATACAAAAGTTCAATTTTGCTTGATTTTTAACAGAATTACACTTTCATGTTTTACAAACGAATTTTTCAGTTTCAAACAATTCCTCACGTTTCTGCTCTCCTGATACAAAAGTTCAATTTTGCTTGATTTTTAACAGAATTACACTTTCATGTTTTACAAACGAATTTTTCAGTTTCAAACAATTCCTCGCGTTTCTGCTCTCCTGATACAAAAGTTCAATTTTGCTTTGTTTTGAACAGAATTACACTTTCATGTTTTACATACGAATTTTTCAGTTTCACACAATTCCTCACGTTTCTGCTCTCCTGATACAAAAGTTCAATTTTGTTTGATTTTTAAGAGAAATGCACCTTTCTGTTTTACAAATAAATTTTTCAGTTTCACACAATTCCTCGCGTTTCTGCTCTCCAGATACAAAAGTTCAATTTTGCTTGATTTTTAACAGAATTACACTTTCATGTTTTACAAACGAATTTTTCAGTTTCAAACAATTCCTCGCGTTTCTGCTCTCCTGATACAAAAGTTCAATTTTGCTTGATTTTTAACAGAATTACACTTTCATGTTTTACAAACGAATTTTTCAGTTTCAAACAATTCCTCGCGTTTCTGCTCTCCTGATACAAAAGTTCAATTTTGTTTGATTTTTAACAGAATTACACTTTCATGTTTTACAAACGAATTTTTCAGTTTCAAACAATTCCTCGCGTTTCTGCTCTCCTGATACAAAAGTTCAATTTTACTTGATTTTTAACAGAATTACACTTTCATGTTTTACAAACGAATTTTTCAGTTTCAAACAATTCCTCGCGTTTCTGCTCTCCTGATACAAAAGTTCAATTTTACTTCATTTTTAACAGAATTACACTTTCATGTTTTACAAACGAATTTTTCAGTTTCAAACAATTCCTCGCGTTTCTGCTCTCCTGATACAAAAGTTCAATTTTACTTCATTTTTAACAGAATTAAACTTTCATGTTTTACAAACGAATTTTTCAGTTTCAAACAATTCCTCGCGTTTCTGCTCTCCTGATACAAAAGTTCAATTTTGCTTGATTTTTAACAGAATTACACTTTCATGTTTTACAAACGAATTTTTCAGTTTCAAACAATTCCTCGCGTTTCTGCTCTCCTGATACAAAAGTTCAATTTTGCTTGATTTTTAACAGAATTACACTTTCATGTTTTACAAACGAATTTTTCAGTTTCAAACAATTCCTCGCGTTTCTGCTCTCCTGATACAAAAGTTCAATTTTGCTTGATTTTTAACAGAATTACACTTTCATGTTTTACATACGAATTTTTTAGTTTCACACAATTCCTCACGTTTCTGTTCTCCTGATACAAAAGTTCAATTTTGTTTGATTTTTAAGAAAAATGCACTTCCATGTTTTACATACGAATTTTTCAGTTTCACACAATTCCTCACGTTTCTGCTCTCCTGATACAAAAGTTCAATTTTACTTGATTTTTAATAGAATTACACTTTCATGTTTTACAAACGAATTTTTCAGTTTCAAACAATTCCTCGCGTTTCTGCTCTCCTGATACTAAAGTTCAATTTTGTTTGATTTTTAACAGAATTACACTTTCATGTTTTACATACGAATTTTTCAGTTTCAAACAATTCCTCGCGTTTCTGCTCTCCTGATACAAAAGTTCAATTTTACTTGATTTTTAACAGAATTACACTTTCATGTTTTACAAACGAATTTTTCAGTTTCAAACAATTCCTCGCGTTTCTGCTCTCCTGATACAAAAGTTCAATTTTACTTCATTTTTAACAGAATTACACTTTCATGTTTTACAAACGAATTTTTCAGTTTCAAACAATTCCTCGCGTTTCTGCTCTCCTGATACAAAAGTTCAATTTTACTTCATTTTTAACAGAATTACACTTTCATGTTTTACATACGAATTTTTCAGTTTCAAACAATTCCTCACGTTTCTGCTCTCCTGATACAAAAGTTCAATTTTGCTTGATTTTTAACAGAATTACACTTTCATGTTTTACAAACGAATTTTTCAGTTTCAAACAATTCCTCACGTTTCTGCTCTCCTGATACAAAAGTTCAATTTTGCTTGATTTTTAACAGAATTACACTTTCATGTTTTACATACGAATTTTTCAGTTTCAAACAATTCCTCGCGTTCCTGCTCTCCTGATACAAAAGTTCAATTTTGCTTGATTTTTAACAGAATTACACTTTCATGTTTTACAAACGAATTTTTCAGTTTCAAACAATTCCTCACGTTTCTGCTCTCCTGATACAAAAGTTCAATTTTGCTTGATTTTTAACAGAATTACACTTTCATGTTTTACATACGAATTTTTCAGTTTCAAACAATTCCTCGCGTTTCTGCTCTCCTGATACAAAAGTTCAATTTTACTTCATTTTTAACAGAATTACACTTTCATGTTTTACAAACGAATTTTTCAGTTTCAAACAATTCCTCGCGTTTCTGCTCTCCTGATACAAAAGTTCAATTTTGTTTGATTTTTAACAGAATTACACTTTCATGTTTTACATACGAATTTTTCAGTTTCACACAATTCCTCGCGTTTCTGCTCTCCTGATACAAAAGTTCAATTTTGCTTGATTTTTAAGAGAAATGCACTTTTATGTTTTACAAATAAATTTTTCAGTTTCACACAATTCCTCGCGTTCCTGCTCTCCTGATACAAAATTCAATTTTGCTTGATTTTTAACAGAATTACACTTTCATGTTTTACAAACGAATTTTTCAGTTTCAAACAATTCCTCACGTTTCTGCTCTCCTGATACAAAAGTTCAATTTTGCTTGATTTTTAACAGAATTACACTTTCATGTTTTACAAACGAATTTTTCAGTTTCAAACAATTCCTCACGTTTCTGCTCTCCTGATACAAAAGTTCAATTTTGCTTGATTTTTAACAGAATTACACTTTCATGTTTTACAAACGAATTTTTCAGTTTCAAACAATTCCTCGCGTTTCTGCTCTCCTGATACAAAAGTTCAATTTTGCTTTGTTTTGAACAGAATTACACTTTCATGTTTTACATACGAATTTTTCAGTTTCACACAATTCCTCACGTTTCTGCTCTCCTGATACAAAAGTTCAATTTTGTTTGATTTTTAAGAGAAATGCACCTTTCTGTTTTACAAATAAATTTTTCAGTTTCACACAATTCCTCGCGTTTCTGCTCTCCAGATACAAAAGTTCAATTTTGCTTGATTTTTAACAGAATTACACTTTCATGTTTTACAAACGAATTTTTCAGTTTCAAACAATTCCTCGCGTTTCTGCTCTCCTGATACAAAAGTTCAATTTTGCTTGATTTTTAACAGAATTACACTTTCATGTTTTACAAACGAATTTTTCAGTTTCAAACAATTCCTCGCGTTTCTGCTCTCCTGATACAAAAGTTCAATTTTGCTTGATTTTTAACAGAATTACACTTTCATGTTTTACAAACGAATTTTTCAGTTTCAAACAATTCCTCACGTTTCTGTTCTCCTGATACAAAAGTTCAATTTTGCTTGATTTTTAACAGAATTACACTTTCATGTTTTACAAACGAATTTTTCAGTTTCAAACAATTCCTCGCGTTTCTGCTCTCCTGATACAAAAGTTCAATTTTGCTTTGTTTTGAACAGAATTACACTTTCATGTTTTACATACGAATTTTTCAGTTTCACACAATTCTTCACGTTTCTGCTCTCCTGATACAAAAGTTCAATTTTGTTTGATTTTTAAGAGAAATGCACCTTTCTGTTTTACAAATAAATTTTTCAGTTTCACACAATTCCTCGCGTTTCTGCTCTCCTGATACAAAAGTTCAATTTTGCTTTGTTTTGAACAGAATTACACTTTCATGTTTTACATACGAATTTTTCAGTTTCACACAATTCCTCACGTTTCTGCTCTCCTGATACAAAAGTTCAATTTTGTTTGATTTTTAAGAGAAATGCACCTTTCTGTTTTACAAATAAATTTTTCAGTTTCACACAATTCCTCACGTTTCTGCTCTCCTGATACAAAAGTTCAATTTTGTTTGATTTTTAAGAGAAATGCACCTTTCTGTTTTACAAATAAATTTTTCAGTTTCACACAATTCCTCGCGTTTCTGCTCTCCTGATACAAAAGTTCAATTTTGCTTTGTTTTGAACAGAATTACACTTTCATGTTTTACATACGAATTTTTCAGTTTCAAACAATTCCTCGCGTTTCTGCTCTCCTGATACAAAAGTTCAATTTTGTTTGATTTTTAAGAGAAATGCACTTTTATGTTTTACAAATAAATTTTTCAGTTTCACACAATTCCTCGCGTTCCTGCTCTCCTGATACAAAATTCAATTTTGCTTGATTTTTAACAGAATTACACTTTCATGTTTTACAAACGAATTTTTCAGTTTCAAACAATTCCTCACGTTTCTGCTCTCCTGATACAAAAGTTCAATTTTGCTTGATTTTTAACAGAATTACACTTTCATGTTTTACAAACGAATTTTTCAGTTTCAAACAATTCCTCACGTTTCTGCTCTCCTGATACAAAAGTTCAATTTTGCTTGATTTTTAACAGAATTACACTTTCATGTTTTACATACGAATTTTTTAGTTTCACACAATTCCTCACGTTTCTGTTCTCCTGATACAAAAGTTCAATTTTGTTTGATTTTTAAGAAAAATACACTTCCATGTTTTACATACGAATTTTTCAGTTTCACACAATTCCTCACGTTTCTGCTCTCCTGATACAAAAGTTCAATTTTGTTTGATTTTTAAGAGAAATGCACTTTTATGTTTTACAAATAAATTTTTCAGTTTCACACAATTCCTCGCGTTCCTGCTCTCCTGATACAAAATTCAATTTTGCTTGATTTTTAACAGAATTACACTTTCATGTTTTACAAACGAATTTTTCAGTTTCAAACAATTCCTCACGTTTCTGCTCTCCTGATACAAAAGTTCAATTTTGCTTGATTTTTAACAGAATTACACTTTCATGTTTTACAAACGAATTTTTCAGTTTCAAACAATTCCTCACGTTTCTGCTCTCCTGATACAAAAGTTCAATTTTGCTTGATTTTTAACAGAATTACACTTTCATGTTTTACAAACGAATTTTTCAGTTTCAAACAATTCCTCGCGTTTCTGCTCTCCTGATACAAAAGTTCAATTTTGCTTTGTTTTGAACAGAATTACACTTTCATGTTTTACAAACGAATTTTTCAGTTTCACACAATTCCTCGCGTTTCTGCTCTCCTGATACAAAAGTTCAATTTTGCTTGATTTTTAACAGAATTACACTTTCATGTTTTACAAACGAATTTTTCAGTTTCAAACAATTCCTCGCGTTTCTGCTCTCCTGATACAAAAGTTCAATTTTGCTTTGTTTTGAACAGAATTACACTTTCATGTTTTACATACGAATTTTTCAGTTTCAAACAATTCCTCGCGTTTCTGCTCTCCTGATACAAAAGTTCAATTTTACTTCATTTTTAACAGAATTACACTTTCATGTTTTACAAACGAATTTTTCAGTTTCAAACAATTCCTCGCGTTTCTGCTCTCCTGATACAAAAGTTCAATTTTGTTTGATTTTTAAGAGAAATGCACTTTTATGTTTTACAAATAAATTTTTCAGTTTCACACAATTCCTCGCGTTCCTGCTCTCCTGATACAAAAGTTCAATTTTGCTTGATTTTTAACAGAATTACACTTTCATGTTTTACAAACGAATTTTTCAGTTTCAAACAATTCCTCACGTTTCTGCTCTCCTGATACAAAAGTTCAATTTTGCTTGATTTTTAACAGAATTACACTTTCATGTTTTACATACGAATTTTTCAGTTTCAAACAATTCCTCGCGTTTCTGCTCTCCTGATACAAAAGTTCAATTTTACTTCATTTTTAACAGAATTACACTTTCATGTTTTACAAACGAATTTTTCAGTTTCAAACAATTCCTCGCGTTTCTGCTCTCCTGATACAAAAGTTCAATTTTGCTTTGTTTTGAACAGAATTACACTTTCATGTTTTACATACGAATTTTTCAGTTTCAAACAATTCCTCACGTTTCTGCTCTCCTGATACAAAAGTTCAATTTTGCTTGATTTTTAACAGAATTACACTTTCATGTTTTACAAACGAATTTTTCAGTTTCAAACAATTCCTCACGTTTCTGCTCTCCTGATACAAAAGTTCAATTTTGCTTGATTTTTAACAGAATTACACTTTCATGTTTTACATACGAATTTTTCAGTTTCAAACAATTCCTCGCGTTCCTGCTCTCCTGATACAAAAGTTCAATTTTGCTTGATTTTTAACAGAATTACACTTTCATGTTTTACAAACGAATTTTTCAGTTTCAAACAATTCCTCACGTTTCTGCTCTCCTGATACAAAAGTTCAATTTTGCTTGATTTTTAACAGAATTACACTTTCATGTTTTACATACGAATTTTTCAGTTTCAAACAATTCCTCGCGTTTCTGCTCTCCTGATACAAAAGTTCAATTTTACTTCATTTTTAACAGAATTACACTTTCATGTTTTACAAACGAATTTTTCAGTTTCAAACAATTCCTCGCGTTTCTGCTCTCCTGATACAAAAGTTCAATTTTGTTTGATTTTTAAGAGAAATGCACTTTTATGTTTTACAAATAAATTTTTCAGTTTCACACAATTCCTCGCGTTCCTGCTCTCCTGATACAAAATTCAATTTTGCTTGATTTTTAACAGAATTACACTTTCATGTTTTACAAACGAATTTTTCAGTTTCAAACAATTCCTCACGTTTCTGCTCTCCTGATACAAAAGTTCAATTTTGCTTGATTTTTAACAGAATTACACTTTCATGTTTTACATACGAATTTTTCAGTTTCAAACAATTCCTCACGTTTCTGCTCTCCTGATACAAAAGTTCAATTTTGCTTGATTTTTAACAGAATTACACTTTTATGTTTTACATACGAATTTTTCAGTTTCAAACAATTCCTCACGTTTCTGCTCTCCTGATACAAAAGTTCAATTTTGCTTGATTTTTAACAGAATTACACTTTCATGTTTTACAAACGAATTTTTCAGTTTCAAACAATTCCTCACGTTTCTGCTCTCCTGATACAAAAGTTCAATTTTGCTTGATTTTTAACAGAATTACACTTTCATGTTTTACATACGAATTTTTCAGTTTCAAACAATTCCTCGCGTTCCTGCTCTCCTGATACAAAAGTTCAATTTTGCTTGATTTTTAACAGAATTACACTTTCATGTTTTACAAACGAATTTTTCAGTTTCAAACAATTCCTCACGTTTCTGCTCTCCTGATACAAAAGTTCAATTTTGCTTGATTTTTAACAGAATTACACTTTCATGTTTTACATACGAATTTTTCAGTTTCAAACAATTCCTCACGTTTCTGCTCTCCTGATACAAAAGTTCAATTTTGCTTGATTTTTAACAGAATTACACTTTCATGTTTTACAAACGAATTTTTCAGTTTCAAACAATTCCTCACGTTTCTGCTCTCCTGATACAAAAGTTCAATTTTGCTTGATTTTTAACAGAATTACACTTTCATGTTTTACATACGAATTTTTCAGTTTCAAACAATTCCTCACGTTTCTGCTCTCCTGATACAAAAGTTCAATTTTGCTTGATTTTTAACAGAATTACACTTTCATGTTTTACAAACGAATTTTTCAGTTTCAAACAATTCCTCACGTTTCTGCTCTCCTGATACAAAAGTTCAATTTTGCTTGATTTTTAACAGAATTACACTTTCATGTTTTACATACGAATTTTTCAGTTTCAAACAATTCCTCGCGTTCCTGCTCTCCTGATACAAAAGTTCAATTTTGCTTGATTTTTAACAGAATTACACTTTCATGTTTTACAAACGAATTTTTCAGTTTCAAACAATTCCTCACGTTTCTGCTCTCCTGATACAAAAGTTCAATTTTGCTTGATTTTTAACAGAATTACACTTTCATGTTTTACATACGAATTTTTCAGTTTCAAACAATTCCTCGCGTTTCTGCTCTCCTGATACAAAAGTTCAATTTTACTTCATTTTTAACAGAATTACACTTTCATGTTTTACAAACGAATTTTTCAGTTTCAAACAATTCCTCGCGTTTCTGCTCTCCTGATACAAAAGTTCAATTTTGTTTGATTTTTAACAGAATTACACTTTCATGTTTTACATACGAATTTTTCAGTTTCACACAATTCCTCGCGTTTCTGCTCTCCTGATACAAAAGTTCAATTTTGCTTGATTTTTAAGAGAAATGCACTTTTATGTTTTACAAATAAATTTTTCAGTTTCACACAATTCCTCGCGTTCCTGCTCTCCTGATACAAAATTCAATTTTGCTTGATTTTTAACAGAATTACACTTTCATGTTTTACAAACGAATTTTTCAGTTTCAAACAATTCCTCACGTTTCTGCTCTCCTGATACAAAAGTTCAATTTTGCTTGATTTTTAACAGAATTACACTTTCATGTTTTACAAACGAATTTTTCAGTTTCAAACAATTCCTCACGTTTCTGCTCTCCTGATACAAAAGTTCAATTTTGCTTGATTTTTAACAGAATTACACTTTCATGTTTTACAAACGAATTTTTCAGTTTCAAACAATTCCTCGCGTTTCTGCTCTCCTGATACAAAAGTTCAATTTTGCTTTGTTTTGAACAGAATTACACTTTCATGTTTTACATACGAATTTTTCAGTTTCACACAATTCCTCACGTTTCTGCTCTCCTGATACAAAAGTTCAATTTTGTTTGATTTTTAAGAGAAATGCACCTTTCTGTTTTACAAATAAATTTTTCAGTTTCACACAATTCCTCGCGTTTCTGCTCTCCTGATACAAAAGTTCAATTTTGCTTTGTTTTGAACAGAATTACACTTTCATGTTTTACATACGAATTTTTCAGTTTCACACAATTCCTCACGTTTCTGCTCTCCTGATACAAAAGTTCAATTTTGTTTGATTTTTAAGAGAAATGCACCTTTCTGTTTTACAAATAAATTTTTCAGTTTCACACAATTCCTCACGTTTCTGCTCTCCTGATACAAAAGTTCAATTTTGTTTGATTTTTAAGAGAAATGCACCTTTCTGTTTTACAAATAAATTTTTCAGTTTCACACAATTCCTCGCGTTTCTGCTCTCCTGATACAAAAGTTCAATTTTGCTTTGTTTTGAACAGAATTACACTTTCATGTTTTACATACGAATTTTTCAGTTTCAAACAATTCCTCGCGTTTCTGCTCTCCTGATACAAAAGTTCAATTTTGTTTGATTTTTAAGAGAAATGCACTTTTATGTTTTACAAATAAATTTTTCAGTTTCACACAATTCCTCGCGTTCCTGCTCTCCTGATACAAAATTCAATTTTGCTTGATTTTTAACAGAATTACACTTTCATGTTTTACAAACGAATTTTTCAGTTTCAAACAATTCCTCACGTTTCTGCTCTCCTGATACAAAAGTTCAATTTTGCTTGATTTTTAACAGAATTACACTTTCATGTTTTACAAACGAATTTTTCAGTTTCAAACAATTCCTCACGTTTCTGCTCTCCTGATACAAAAGTTCAATTTTGCTTGATTTTTAACAGAATTACACTTTCATGTTTTACAAACGAATTTTTCAGTTTCAAACAATTCCTCGCGTTTCTGCTCTCCTGATACAAAAGTTCAATTTTGCTTTGTTTTGAACAGAATTACACTTTCATGTTTTACATACGAATTTTTCAGTTTCACACAATTCCTCACGTTTCTGCTCTCCTGATACAAAAGTTCAATTTTGTTTGATTTTTAAGAGAAATGCACCTTTCTGTTTTACAAATAAATTTTTCAGTTTCACACAATTCCTCGCGTTTCTGCTCTCCAGATACAAAAGTTCAATTTTGCTTGATTTTTAACAGAATTACACTTTCATGTTTTACAAACGAATTTTTCAGTTTCAAACAATTCCTCGCGTTTCTGCTCTCCTGATACAAAAGTTCAATTTTGCTTGATTTTTAACAGAATTACACTTTCATGTTTTACAAACGAATTTTTCAGTTTCAAACAATTCCTCGCGTTTCTGCTCTCCTGATACAAAAGTTCAATTTTGCTTGATTTTTAACAGAATTACACTTTCATGTTTTACATACGAATTTTTTAGTTTCACACAATTCCTCACGTTTCTGTTCTCCTGATACAAAAGTTCAATTTTGTTTGATTTTTAAGAAAAATACACTTCCATGTTTTACATACGAATTTTTCAGTTTCACACAATTCCTCACGTTTCTGCTCTCCTGATACAAAAGTTCAATTTTACTTGATTTTTAATAGAATTACACTTTCATGTTTTACAAACGAATTTTTCAGTTTCAAACAATTCCTCACGTTTCTGCTCTCCTGATACAAAAGTTCAATTTTACTTGATTTTTAACAGAATTACACTTTCATGTTTTACATACGAATTTTTCAGTTTCAAACAATTCCTCGCGTTTCTGCTCTCCTGATACAAAAGTTCAATTTTACTTGATTTTTAACAGAATTACACTTTCATGTTTTACAAACGAATTTTTCAGTTTCAAACAATTCCTCGCGTTTCTGCTCTCCTGATACAAAAGTTCAATTTTGTTTGATTTTTAACAGAATTACACTTTCATGTTTTACATACGAATTTTTCAGTTTCACACAATTCCTCGCGTTTCTGCTCTCCTGATACAAAAGTTCAATTTTGCTTGATTTTTAACAGAATTACACTTTCATGTTTTACAAACGAATTTTTCAGTTTCAAACAATTCCTCGCGTTTCTGCTCTCCTGATACAAAAGTTCAATTTTACTTGATTTTTAATAGAATTACACTTTCATGTTTTACAAACGAATTTTTCAGTTTCACACAATTCCTCGCGTTTCTGCTCTCCTGATACAAAAGTTCAATTTTGTTTGATTTTTAACAGAATTACACTTTCATGTTTTACATACGAATTTTTCAGTTTCAAACAATTCCTCGCGTTTCTGCTCTCCTGATACAAAAGTTCAATTTTACTTGATTTTTAACAGAATTACACTTTCATGTTTTACAAACGAATTTTTCAATTTCAAACAATTCCTCGCGTTTCTGCTCTCCTGATACAAAAGTTCAATTTTACTTCATTTTTAACAGAATTACACTTTCATGTTTTACAAACGAATTTTTCAGTTTCAAACAATTCCTCGCGTTTCTGCTCTCCTGATACAAAAGTTCAATTTTGTTTGATTTTTAAGAGAAATGCACTTTTATGTTTTACAAATAAATTTTTCAGTTTCACACAATTCCTCGCGTTTCTGCTCTCCTGATACAAAAGTTCAATTTTACTTCATTTTTAACAGAATTACACTTTCATGTTTTACAAACGAATTTTTCAGTTTCAAACAATTCCTCGCGTTTCTGCTCTCCTGATACAAAAGTTCAATTTTGTTTGATTTTTAAGAGAAATGCACTTTTATTTTTTACAAATAAATTTTTCAGTTTCACACAATTCCTCGCGTTTCTGCTCTCCTGATACAAAAGTTCAATTTTGCTTGATTTTTAACAGAATTACACTTTCATGTTTTACAAACGAATTTTTCAGTTTCAAACAATTCCTCGCGTTTCTGCTCTCCTGATACAAAAGTTCAATTTTGCTTTGTTTTTTAAGAAAAATGCACTTCCATGTTTTACATACGAATTTTTCAGTTTCACACAATTCCTCACGTTTCTGCTCTCCTGATACAAAAGTTCAATTTTACTTGATTTTTAACAGAATTACACTTTCATGTTTTACATACGAATTTTTCAGTTTCAAACAATTCCTCGCGTTTCTGCTCTCCTGATACAAAAGTTCAATTTTGTTTGATTTTTAACAGAATTACACTTTCATGTTTTACAAACGAATTTTTCAGTTTCACACAATTCCTCGCGTTTCTGCTCTCCTGATACAAAAGTTCAATTTTGCTTGATTTTTAACAGAATTACACTTTCATGTTTTACAAACGAATTTTTCAGTTTCAAACAATTCCTCGCGTTTCTGCTCTCCTGATACAAAAGTTCAATTTTGCTTTGTTTTGAACAGAATTACACTTTCATGTTTTACATACGAATTTTTCAGTTTCAAACAATTCCTCGCGTTTCTGCTCTCCTGATACAAAAGTTCAATTTTACTTCATTTTTAACAGAATTACACTTTCATGTTTTACAAACGAATTTTTCAGTTTCAAACAATTCCTCGCGTTTCTGCTCTCCTGATACAAAAGTTCAATTTTGTTTGATTTTTAAGAGAAATGCACTTTTATGTTTTACAAATAAATTTTTCAGTTTCACACAATTCCTCGCGTTCCTGCTCTCCTGATACAAAAGTTCAATTTTGCTTGATTTTTAACAGAATTACACTTTCATGTTTTACAAACGAATTTTTCAGTTTCAAACAATTCCTCACGTTTCTGCTCTCCTGATACAAAAGTTCAATTTTGCTTGATTTTTAACAGAATTACACTTTCATGTTTTACATACGAATTTTTCAGTTTCAAACAATTCCTCGCGTTTCTGCTCTCCTGATACAAAAGTTCAATTTTACTTCATTTTTAACAGAATTACACTTTCATGTTTTACAAACGAATTTTTCAGTTTCAAACAATTCCTCGCGTTTCTGCTCTCCTGATACAAAAGTTCAATTTTGTTTGATTTTTAAGAGAAATGCACTTTTATGTTTTACAAATAAATTTTTCAGTTTCACACAATTCCTCGCGTTCCTGCTCTCCTGATACAAAAGTTCAATTTTGCTTGATTTTTAACAGAATTACACTTTCATGTTTTACAAACGAATTTTTCAGTTTCAAACAATTCCTCACGTTTCTGCTCTCCTGATACAAAAGTTCAATTTTGCTTGATTTTTAACAGAATTACACTTTCATGTTTTACAAACGAATTTTTCAGTTTCAAACAATTCCTCACGTTTCTGCTCTCCTGATACAAAAGTTCAATTTTGCTTGATTTTTAACAGAATTACACTTTCATGTTTTACAAACGAATTTTTCAGTTTCAAACAATTCCTCGCGTTTCTGCTCTCCTGATACAAAAGTTCAATTTTGCTTTGTTTTGAACAGAATTACACTTTCATGTTTTACAAACGAATTTTTCAGTTTCAAACAATTCCTCACGTTTCTGCTCTCCTGATACAAAAGTTCAATTTTGCTTGATTTTTAACAGAATTACACTTTCATGTTTTACAAACGAATTTTTCAGTTTCAAACAATTCCTCGCGTTTCTGCTCTCCTGATACAAAAGTTCAATTTTGCTTGATTTTTAACAGAATTACACTTTCATGTTTTGCATACGAATTTTTCAGTTTCACACAATTCCTCGCGTTTCTGCTCTCCTGATACAAAAGTTCAATTTTGCTTTGTTTTGAACAGAATTACACTTTCATGTTTTACATACGAATTTTTCAGGTTCACACAATTCCTCACGTTTCTGCTCTCCTGATACAAAAGTTCAATTTTGTTTGATTTTTAAGAGAAATGCACCTTTCTGTTTTACAAATAAATTTTTCAGTTTCACACAATTCCTCGCGTTTCTGCTCTCCAGATACAAAAGTTCAATTTTGCTTGATTTTTAACAGAATTACACTTTCATGTTTTACAAACGAATTTTTCAGTTTCAAACAATTCCTCGCGTTTCTGCTCTCCTGATACAAAAGTTCAATTTTGCTTGATTTTTAACAGAATTACACTTTCATGTTTTACAAACGAATTTTTCAGTTTCAAACAATTCCTCGCGTTTCTGCTCTCCTGATACAAAAGTTCAATTTTGCTTGATTTTTAACAGAATTACACTTTCATGTTTTACAAACGAATTTTTCAGTTTCAAACAATTCCTCGCGTTTCTGCTCTCCTGATACAAAAGTTCAATTTTGCTTGATTTTTAACAGAATTACACTTTCATGTTTTACAAACGAATTTTTCAGTTTCAAACAATTCCTCGCGTTTCTGCTCTCCTGATACAAAAGTTCAATTTTGCTTGATTTTTAACAGAATTACACTTTCATGTTTTACATACGAATTTTTTAGTTTCACACAATTCCTCACGTTTCTGTTCTCCTGATACAAAAGTTCAATTTTGTTTGATTTTTAAGAAAAATGCACTTCCATGTTTTACATACGAATTTTTCAGTTTCACACAATTCCTCACGTTTCGCTCTCCTGATACAAAAGTTCAATTTTACTTGATTTTTAATAGAATTACACTTTCATGTTTTACAAACGAATTTTTCAGTTTCAAACAATTCCTCGCGTTTCTGCTCTCCTGATACAAAAGTTCAATTTTGTTTGATTTTTAACAGAATTACACTTTCATGTTTTACAAACGAATTTTTCAGTTTCAAACAATTCCTCGCGTTTCTGCTCTCCTGATACAAAAGTTCAATTTTACTTGATTTTTAACAGAATTACACTTTCATGTTTTACAAACGAATTTTTCAGTTTCAAACAATTCCTCGCGTTTCTGCTCTCCTGATACAAAAGTTCAATTTTACTTCATTTTTAACAGAATTACACTTTCATGTTTTACAAACGAATTTTTCAGTTTCAAACAATTCCTCGCGTTTCTGCTCTCCTGATACAAAAGTTCAATTTTACTTCATTTTTAACAGAATTACACTTTCATGTTTTACAAACGAATTTTTCAGTTTCAAACAATTCCTCGCGTTTCTGCTCTCCTGATACAAAAGTTCAATTTTGTTTGATTTTTAAGAGAAATGCACTTTTATGTTTTACAAATAAATTTTTCAGTTTCACACAATTCCTCGCGTTTTTGCTCTCCTGATACAAAAGTTCAATTTTGCTTGATTTTTAACAGAATTACACTTTCATGTTTTACAAACGAATTTTTCAGTTTCAAACAATTCCTCACGTTTCTGCTCTCCTGATACAAAAGTTCAATTTTGCTTTGTTTTTTAAGAAAAATGCACTTCCATGTTTTACATACGAATTTTTCAGTTTCACACAATTCCTCGCGTTTCTGCTCTCCTGATACAAAAGTTCAATTTTGCTTTGTTTTTTAAGAAAAATGCACTTCCATGTTTTACATACGAATTTTTCAGTTTCACACAATTCCTCACGTTTCTGCTCTCCTGATACAAAAGTTCAATTTTACTTGATTTTTAACAGAATTACACTTTCATGTTTTACATACGAATTTTTCAGTTTCAAACAATTCCTCGCGTTTCTGCTCTCCTGATACAAAAGTTCAATTTTGTTTGATTTTTAACAGAATTACACTTTCATGTTTTACAAACGAATTTTTCAGTTTCAAACAATTCCTCGCGTTTCTGCTCTCCTGATACAAAAGTTCAATTTTGTTTGATTTTTAACAGAATTACACTTTCATGTTTTACAAACGAATTTTTCAGTTTCACACAATTCCTCGCGTTTCTGCTCTCCTGATACAAAAGTTCAATTTTGCTTGATTTTTAACAGAATTACACTTTCATGTTTTACAAACGAATTTTTCAGTTTCAAACAATTCCTCGCGTTTCTGCTCTCCTGATACAAAAGTTCAATTTTGCTTTGTTTTGAACAGAATTACACTTTCATGTTTTACATACGAATTTTTCAGTTTCAAACAATTCCTCGCGTTTCTGCTCTCCTGATACAAAAGTTCAATTTTACTTCATTTTTAACAGAATTACACTTTCATGTTTTACAAACGAATTTTTCAGTTTCAAACAATTCCTCGCGTTTCTGCTCTCCTGATACAAAAGTTCAATTTTGTTTGATTTTTAAGAGAAATGCACTTTTATGTTTTACAAATAAATTTTTCAGTTTCACACAATTCCTCGCGTTCCTGCTCTCCTGATACAAAAGTTCAATTTTGCTTGATTTTTAACAGAATTACACTTTCATGTTTTACAAACGAATTTTTCAGTTTCAAACAATTCCTCACGTTTCTGCTCTCCTGATACAAAAGTTCAATTTTGCTTGATTTTTAACAGAATTACACTTTCATGTTTTACATACGAATTTTTCAGTTTCAAACAATTCCTCGCGTTTCTGCTCTCCTGATACAAAAGTTCAGTTTTACTTCATTTTTAACAGAATTACACTTTCATGTTTTACAAACGAATTTTTCAGTTTCAAACAATTCCTCGCGTTTCTGCTCTCCTGATACAAAAGTTCAATTTTGCTTTGTTTTGAACAGAATTACACTTTCATGTTTTACATACGAATTTTTCAGTTTCAAACAATTCCTCACGTTTCTGCTCTCCTGATACAAAAGTTCAATTTTGCTTGATTTTTAACAGAATTACACTTTCATGTTTTACAAACGAATTTTTCAGTTTCAAACAATTCCTCACGTTTCTGCTCTCCTGATACAAAAGTTCAATTTTGCTTGATTTTTAACAGAATTACACTTTCATGTTTTACATACGAATTTTTCAGTTTCAAACAATTCCTCGCGTTTCTGCTCTCCTGATACAAAAGTTCAATTTTACTTCATTTTTAACAGAATTACACTTTCATGTTTTACAAACGAATTTTTCAGTTTCAAACAATTCCTCGCGTTTCTGCTCTCCTGATACAAAAGTTCAATTTTGTTTGATTTTTAAGAGAAATGCACTTTTATGTTTTACAAATAAATTTTTCAGTTTCACACAGTTCCTCGCGTTCCTGCTCTCCTGATACAAAATTCAATTTTGCTTGATTTTTAACAGAATTACACTTTCATGTTTTACAAACGAATTTTTCAGTTTCAAACAATTCCTCACGTTTCTGCTCTCCTGATACAAAAGTTCAATTTTGCTTGATTTTTAACAGAATTACACTTTCATGTTTTACAAACGAATTTTTCAGTTTCAAACAATTCCTCGCGTTTCTGCTCTCCTGATACAAAAGTTCAATTTTGCTTTGTTTTGAACAGAATTACACTTTCATGTTTTACATACGAATTTTTCAGTTTCACACAATTCCTCACGTTTCTGCTCTCCTGATACAAAAGTTCAATTTTGTTTGATTTTTAAGAGAAATACACCTTTCTGTTTTACAAATAAATTTTTCAGTTTCACACAATTCCTCGCGTTTCTGCTCTCCAGATACAAAAGTTCAATTTTGCTTGATTTTTAACAGAATTACACTTTCATGTTTTACAAACGAATTTTTCAGTTTCAAACAATTCCTCGCGTTTCTGCTCTCCTGATACAAAAGTTAAATTTTGCTTGATTTTTAACAGAATTACACTTTCATGTTTTACAAACGAATTTTTCAGTTTCAAACAATTCCTCGCGTTTCTGCTCTCCTGATACAAAAGTTCAATTTTACTTGATTTTTAACAGAATTACACTTTCATGTTTTACAAACGAATTTTTCAGTTTCAAACAATTCCTCGCGTTTCTGCTCTCCTGATACAAAAGTTCAATTTTGCTTGATTTTTAACAGAATTACACTTTCATGTTTTACAAACGAATTTTTCAGTTTCAAACAATTCCTCGCGTTTCTGCTCTCCTGATACAAAAGTTCAATTTTACTTGATTTTTAACAGAATTACACTTTCATGTTTTACAAACGAATTTTTCAGTTTCACACAATTCCTCGCGTTTCTGCTCTCCTGATACAAAAGTTCAATTTTGCTTGATTTTTAACAGAATTACACTTTAATGTTTTACAAACGAATTTTTCAGTTTCAAACAATTCCTCGCGTTTCTGCTCTCCTGATACAAAAGTTCAATTTTACTTGATTTTTAACAGAATTACACTTTCATGTTTTACAAACGAATTTTTCAGTTTCAAACAATTCCTCGCGTTTCTGCTCTCCTGATACAAAAGTTCAATTTTGCTTGATTTTTAACAGAATTACACTTTCATGTTTTACAAACGAATTTTTCAGTTTCACACAATTCCTCGCGTTTCTGCTCTCCTGATACAAAAGTTCAATTTTACTTGATTTTTAACAGAATTACACTTTCATGTTTTACAAACGAATTTTTCAGTTTCAAACAATTCCTCGCGTTTCTGCTCTCCTGATACAAAAGTTCAATTTTACTTGATTTTTAACAGAATTACACTTTCATGTTTTACAAACGAATTTTTCAGTTTCAAACAATTCCTCGCGTTTCTGCTCTCCTGATACAAAAGTTCAATTTTGCTTGATTTTTAACAGAATTACACTTTCATGTTTTACAAACGAATTTTTCAGTTTCACACAATTCCTCGCGTTTCTGCTCTCCTGATACAAAAGTTCAATTTTGCTTGATTTTTAACAGAATTACACTTTCATGTTTTACAAACGAATTTTTCAGTTTCAAACAATTCCTCGCGTTTCTGCTCTCCTGATACAAAAGTTCAATTTTGCTTGATTTTTAACAGAATTACACTTTCATGTTTTACAAACGAATTTTTCAGTTTCAAACAATTCCTCGCGTTTCTGCTCTCCTGATACAAAAGTTCAATTTTGCTTGATTTTTAACAGAATTACACTTTCATGTTTTACAAACGAATTTTTCAGTTTCACACAATTCCTCGCGTTTCTGCTCTCCTGATACAAAAGTTCAATTTTACTTGATTTTTAACAGAATTACACTTTCATGTTTTACAAACGAATTTTTCAGTTTCAAACAATTCCTCGCGTTTCTGCTCTCCTGATACAAAAGTTCAATTTTACTTGATTTTTAACAGAATTACACTTTCATGTTTTACAAACGAATTTTTCAGTTTCAAACAATTCCTCGCGTTTCTGCTCTCCTGATACAAAAGTTCAATTTTACTTGATTTTTAACAGAATTACACTTTCATGTTTTACAAACGAATTTTTCAGTTTCACACAATTCCTCGCGTTTCTGCTCTCCTGATACAAAAGTTCAATTTTGCTTGATTTTTAACAGAATTACACTTTCATGTTTTACAAACGAATTTTTCAGTTTCAAACAATTCCTCGCGTTTCTGCTCTCCTGATACAAAAGTTCAATTTTGCTTTGTTTTGAACAGAATTACACTTTCATGTTTTACATACGAATTTTTTAGTTTCACACAATTCCTCACGTTTCTGTTCTCCTGATACAAAAGTTCAATTTTGTTTGATTTTTAAGAAAAATGCACTTCCATGTTTTACATACGAATTTTTCAGTTTCACACAATTCCTCACGTTTCTGCTCTCCTGATACAAAAGTTCAATTTTACTTGATTTTTAATAGAATTACACTTTCATGTTTTACAAACGAATTTTTCAGTTTCAAACAATTCCTCGCGTTTCTGCTCTCCTGATACAAAAGTTCAATTTTACTTGATTTTTAACAGAATTACACTTTCATGTTTTACAAACGAATTTTTCAGTTTCAAACAATTCCTCGCGTTTCTGCTCTCCTGATACAAAAGTTCAATTTTGTTTGATTTTTAACAGAATTACACTTTCATGTTTTACATACGAATTTTTCAGTTTCACACAATTCCTCGCGTTTCTGCTCTCCTGATACAAAAGTTCAATTTTGCTTGATTTTTAACAGAATTACACTTTCATGTTTTACAAACGAATTTTTCAGTTTCAAACAATTCCTCGCGTTTCTGCTCTCCTGATACAAAAGTTCAATTTTACTTGATTTTTAATAGAATTACACTTTCATGTTTTACAAACGAATTTTTCAGTTTCACACAATTCCTCGCGTTTCTGCTCTCCTGATACAAAAGTTCAATTTTGTTTGATTTTTAACAGAATTACACTTTCATGTTTTACATACGAATTTTTCAGTTTCAAACAATTCCTCGCGTTTCTGCTCTCCTGATACAAAAGTTCAATTTTACTTGATTTTTAACAGAATTACACTTTCATGTTTTACAAACGAATTTTTCAATTTCAAACAATTCCTCGCGTTTCTGCTCTCCTGATACAAAAGTTCAATTTTACTTCATTTTTAACAGAATTACACTTTCATGTTTTACAAACGAATTTTTCAGTTTCAAACAATTCCTCGCGTTTCTGCTCTCCTGATACAAAAGTTCAATTTTGTTTGATTTTTAAGAGAAATGCACTTTTATGTTTTACAAATAAATTTTTCAGTTTCACACAATTCCTCGCGTTTCTGCTCTCCTGATACAAAAGTTCAATTTTACTTCATTTTTAACAGAATTACACTTTCATGTTTTACAAACGAATTTTTCAGTTTCAAACAATTCCTCGCGTTTCTGCTCTCCTGATACAAAAGTTCAATTTTGTTTGATTTTTAAGAGAAATGCACTTTTATGTTTTACAAATAAATTTTTCAGTTTCACACAATTCCTCGCGTTTCTGCTCTCCTGATACAAAAGTTCAATTTTGCTTGATTTTTAACAGAATTACACTTTCATGTTTTACAAACGAATTTTTCAGTTTCAAACAATTCCTCGCGTTTCTGCTCTCCTGATACAAAAGTTCAATTTTGCTTGATTTTTAACAGAATTACACTTTCATGTTTTGCATACGAATTTTTCAGTTTCACACAATTCCTCGCGTTTCTGCTCTCCTGATACAAAAGTTCAATTTTGCTTTGTTTTGAACCGAATTACACTTTCATGTTTTACAAACGAATTTTTCAGTTTCAAACAATTCCTCGCGTTTCTGCTCTCCTGATACAAAAGTTCAATTTTGCTTTGTTTTTTAAGAAAAATGCACTTCCATGTTTTACATACGAATTTTTCAGTTTCACACAATTCCTCACGTTTCTGCTCTCCTGATACAAAAGTTCAATTTTGCTTGATTTTTAACAGAATTACACTTTCATGTTTTACAAACGAATTTTTCAGTTTCAAACAATTCCTCACGTTTCTGCTCTCCTGATACAAAAGTTCAATTTTGCTTGATTTTTAACAGAATTACACTTTCATGTTTTACAAACGAATTTTTCAGTTTCAAACAATTCCTCGCGTTTCTGCTCTCCTGATACAAAAGTTCAATTTTGCTTTGTTTTGAACAGAATTACACTTTCATGTTTTACATACGAATTTTTCAGTTTCACACAATTCCTCACGTTTCTGCTCTCCTGATACAAAAGTTCAATTTTGTTTGATTTTTAAGAGAAATGCACCTTTCTGTTTTACAAATAAATTTTTCAGTTTCACACAATTCCTCGCGTTTCTGCTCTCCAGATACAAAAGTTCAATTTTGCTTGATTTTTAACAGAATTACACTTTCATGTTTTACAAACGAATTTTTCAGTTTCAAACAATTCCTCACGTTTCTGCTCTCCTGATACAAAAGTTCAATTTTGCTTGATTTTTAACAGAATTACACTTTCATGTTTTACAAACGAATTTTTCAGTTTCAAACAATTCCTCACGTTTCTGCTCTCCTGATACAAAAGTTCAATTTTGCTTGATTTTTAACAGAATTACACTTTCATGTTTTACATACGAATTTTTCAGTTTCAAACAATTCCTCACGTTTCTGCTCTCCTGATACAAAAGTTCAATTTTGCTTGATTTTTAACAGAATTACACTTTCATGTTTTACAAACGAATTTTTCAGTTTCAAACAATTCCTCACGTTTCTGCTCTCCTGATACAAAAGTTCAATTTTGCTTGATTTTTAACAGAATTACACTTTCATGTTTTACATACGAATTTTTCAGTTTCAAACAATTCCTCGCGTTCCTGCTCTCCTGATACAAAAGTTCAATTTTGCTTGATTTTTAACAGAATTACACTTTCATGTTTTACAAACGAATTTTTCAGTTTCAAACAATTCCTCACGTTTCTGCTCTCCTGATACAAAAGTTCAATTTTGCTTGATTTTTAACAGAATTACACTTTCATGTTTTACATACGAATTTTTCAGTTTCAAACAATTCCTCGCGTTTCTGCTCTCCTGATACAAAAGTTCAATTTTACTTCATTTTTAACAGAATTACACTTTCATGTTTTACAAACGAATTTTTCAGTTTCAAACAATTCCTCGCGTTTCTGCTCTCCTGATACAAAAGTTCAATTTTGTTTGATTTTTAACAGAATTACACTTTCATGTTTTACATACGAATTTTTCAGTTTCACACAATTCCTCGCGTTTCTGCTCTCCTGATACAAAAGTTCAATTTTGCTTGATTTTTAAGAGAAATGCACTTTTATGTTTTACAAATAAATTTTTCAGTTTCACACAATTCCTCGCGTTCCTGCTCTCCTGATACAAAATTCAATTTTGCTTGATTTTTAACAGAATTACACTTTCATGTTTTACAAACGAATTTTTCAGTTTCAAACAATTCCTCACGTTTCTGCTCTCCTGATACAAAAGTTCAATTTTGCTTGATTTTTAACAGAATTACACTTTCATGTTTTACAAACGAATTTTTCAGTTTCAAACAATTCCTCACGTTTCTGCTCTCCTGATACAAAAGTTCAATTTTGCTTGATTTTTAACAGAATTACACTTTCATGTTTTACAAACGAATTTTTCAGTTTCAAACAATTCCTCGCGTTTCTGCTCTCCTGATACAAAAGTTCAATTTTGCTTTGTTTTGAACAGAATTACACTTTCATGTTTTACATACGAATTTTTCAGTTTCACACAATTCCTCACGTTTCTGCTCTCCTGATACAAAAGTTCAATTTTGTTTGATTTTTAAGAGAAATGCACCTTTCTGTTTTACAAATAAATTTTTCAGTTTCACACAATTCCTCGCGTTTCTGCTCTCCTGATACAAAAGTTCAATTTTGCTTTGTTTTGAACAGAATTACACTTTCATGTTTTACATACGAATTTTTCAGTTTCACACAATTCCTCACGTTTCTGCTCTCCTGATACAAAAGTTCAATTTTGTTTGATTTTTAAGAGAAATGCACCTTTCTGTTTTACAAATAAATTTTTCAGTTTCACACAATTCCTCACGTTTCTGCTCTCCTGATACAAAAGTTCAATTTTGTTTGATTTTTAAGAGAAATGCACCTTTCTGTTTTACAAATAAATTTTTCAGTTTCACACAATTCCTCGCGTTTCTGCTCTCCTGATACAAAAGTTCAATTTTGCTTTGTTTTGAAGAGAATTACACTTTCATGTTTTACATACGGATTTTTCAGTTTCAAACAATTCCTCGCGTTTCTGCTCTCCTGATACAAAAGTTCAATTTTGTTTGATTTTTAAGAGAAATGCACTTTTATGTTTTACAAATAAATTTTTCAGTTTCACACAATTCCTCGCGTTCCTGCTCTGCTGATACAAAATTCAATTTTGCTTGATTTTTAACAGAATTACACTTTCATGTTTTACAAACGAATTTTTCAGTTTCAAACAATTCCTCACGTTTCTGCTCTCCTGATACAAAAGTTCAATTTTGCTTGATTTTTAACAGAATTACACTTTCATGTTTTACAAACGAATTTTTCAGTTTCAAACAATTCCTCACGTTTCTGCTCTCCTGATACAAAAGTTCAATTTTGCTTGATTTTTAACAGAATTACACTTTCATGTTTTACAAACGAATTTTTCAGTTTCAAACAATTCCTCGCGTTTCTGCTCTCCTGATACAAAAGTTCAATTTTGCTTTGTTTTGAACAGAATTACACTTTCATGTTTTACATACGAATTTTTCAGTTTCACACAATTCCTCACGTTTCTGCTCTCCTGATACAAAAGTTCAATTTTGTTTGATTTTTAAGAGAAATGCACCTTTCTGTTTTACAAATAAATTTTTCAGTTTCACACAATTCCTCGCGTTTCTGCTCTCCAGATACAAAAGTTCAATTTTGCTTGATTTTTAACAGAATTACACTTTCATGTTTTACAAACGAATTTTTCAGTTTCAAACAATTCCTCGCGTTTCTGCTCTCCTGATACAAAAGTTCAATTTTGCTTGATTTTTAACAGAATTACACTTTCATGTTTTACAAACGAATTTTTCAGTTTCAAACAATTCCTCGCGTTTCTGCTCTCCTGATACAAAAGTTCAATTTTGTTTGATTTTTAACAGAATTACACTTTCATGTTTTACAAACGAATTTTTCAGTTTCAAACAATTCCTCGCGTTTCTGCTCTCCTGATACAAAAGTTCAATTTTACTTGATTTTTAACAGAATTACACTTTCATGTTTTACAAACGAATTTTTCAGTTTCAAACAATTCCTCGCGTTTCTGCTCTCCTGATACAAAAGTTCAATTTTACTTCATTTTTAACAGAATTACACTTTCATGTTTTACAAACGAATTTTTCAGTTTCAAACAATTCCTCGCGTTTCTGCTCTCCTGATACAAAAGTTCAATTTTACTTCATTTTTAACAGAATTAAACTTTCATGTTTTACAAACGAATTTTTCAGTTTCAAACAATTCCTCGCGTTTCTGCTCTCCTGATACAAAAGTTCAATTTTGCTTGATTTTTAACAGAATTACACTTTCATGTTTTACAAACGAATTTTTCAGTTTCAAACAATTCCTCGCGTTTCTGCTCTCCTGATACAAAAGTTCAATTTTGCTTGATTTTTAACAGAATTACACTTTCATGTTTTACAAACGAATTTTTCAGTTTCAAACAATTCCTCGCGTTTCTGCTCTCCTGATACAAAAGTTCAATTTTGCTTGATTTTTAACAGAATTACACTTTCATGTTTTACATACGAATTTTTTAGTTTCACACAATTCCTCACGTTTCTGTTCTCCTGATACAAAAGTTCAATTTTGTTTGATTTTTAAGAAAAATGCACTTCCATGTTTTACATACGAATTTTTCAGTTTCACACAATTCCTCACGTTTCTGCTCTCCTGATACAAAAGTTCAATTTTACTTGATTTTTAATAGAATTACACTTTCATGTTTTACAAACGAATTTTTCAGTTTCAAACAATTCCTCGCGTTTCTGCTCTCCTGATACTAAAGTTCAATTTTGTTTGATTTTTAACAGAATTACACTTTCATGTTTTACATACGAATTTTTCAGTTTCAAACAATTCCTCGCGTTTCTGCTCTCCTGATACAAAAGTTCAATTTTACTTGATTTTTAACAGAATTACACTTTCATGTTTTACAAACGAATTTTTCAGTTTCAAACAATTCCTCGCGTTTCTGCTCTCCTGATACAAAAGTTCAATTTTACTTCATTTTTAACAGAATTACACTTTCATGTTTTACAAACGAATTTTTCAGTTTCAAACAATTCCTCGCGTTTCTGCTCTCCTGATACAAAAGTTCAATTTTACTTCATTTTTAACAGAATTACACTTTCATGTTTTACATACGAATTTTTCAGTTTCAAACAATTCCTCACGTTTCTGCTCTCCTGATACAAAAGTTCAATTTTGCTTGATTTTTAACAGAATTACACTTTCATGTTTTACAAACGAATTTTTCAGTTTCAAACAATTCCTCACGTTTCTGCTCTCCTGATACAAAAGTTCAATTTTGCTTGATTTTTAACAGAATTACACTTTCATGTTTTACATACGAATTTTTCAGTTTCAAACAATTCCTCGCGTTCCTGCTCTCCTGATACAAAAGTTCAATTTTGCTTGATTTTTAACAGAATTACACTTTCATGTTTTACAAACGAATTTTTCAGTTTCAAACAATTCCTCACGTTTCTGCTCTCCTGATACAAAAGTTCAATTTTGCTTGATTTTTAACAGAATTACACTTTCATGTTTTACATACGAATTTTTCAGTTTCAAACAATTCCTCGCGTTTCTGCTCTCCTGATACAAAAGTTCAATTTTACTTCATTTTTAACAGAATTACACTTTCATGTTTTACAAACGAATTTTTCAGTTTCAAACAATTCCTCGCGTTTCTGCTCTCCTGATACAAAAGTTCAATTTTGTTTGATTTTTAACAGAATTACACTTTCATGTTTTACATACGAATTTTTCAGTTTCACACAATTCCTCGCGTTTCTGCTCTCCTGATACAAAAGTTCAATTTTGCTTGATTTTTAAGAGAAATGCACTTTTATGTTTTACAAATAAATTTTTCAGTTTCACACAATTCCTCGCGTTCCTGCTCTCCTGATACAAAATTCAATTTTGCTTGATTTTTAACAGAATTACACTTTCATGTTTTACAAACGAATTTTTCAGTTTCAAACAATTCCTCACGTTTCTGCTCTCCTGATACAAAAGTTCAATTTTGCTTGATTTTTAACAGAATTACACTTTCATGTTTTACAAACGAATTTTTCAGTTTCAAACAATTCCTCACGTTTCTGCTCTCCTGATACAAAAGTTCAATTTTGCTTGATTTTTAACAGAATTACACTTTCATGTTTTACAAACGAATTTTTCAGTTTCAAACAATTCCTCGCGTTTCTGCTCTCCTGATACAAAAGTTCAATTTTGCTTTGTTTTGAACAGAATTACACTTTCATGTTTTACATACGAATTTTTCAGTTTCACACAATTCCTCACGTTTCTGCTCTCCTGATACAAAAGTTCAATTTTGTTTGATTTTTAAGAGAAATGCACCTTTCTGTTTTACAAATAAATTTTTCAGTTTCACACAATTCCTCGCGTTTCTGCTCTCCTGATACAAAAGTTCAATTTTGCTTTGTTTTGAACAGAATTACACTTTCATGTTTTACATACGAATTTTTCAGTTTCACACAATTCCTCACGTTTCTGCTCTCCTGATACAAAAGTTCAATTTTGTTTGATTTTTAAGAGAAATGCACCTTTCTGTTTTACAAATAAATTTTTCAGTTTCACACAATTCCTCACGTTTCTGCTCTCCTGATACAAAAGTTCAATTTTGTTTGATTTTTAAGAGAAATGCACCTTTCTGTTTTACAAATAAATTTTTCAGTTTCACACAATTCCTCGCGTTTCTGCTCTCCTGATACAAAAGTTCAATTTTGCTTTGTTTTGAAGAGAATTACACTTTCATGTTTTACATACGGATTTTTCAGTTTCAAACAATTCCTCGCGTTTCTGCTCTCCTGATACAAAAGTTCAATTTTGTTTGATTTTTAAGAGAAATGCACTTTTATGTTTTACAAATAAATTTTTCAGTTTCACACAATTCCTCGCGTTCCTGCTCTCCTGATACAAAATTCAATTTTGCTTGATTTTTAACAGAATTACACTTTCATGTTTTACAAACGAATTTTTCAGTTTCAAACAATTCCTCACGTTTCTGCTCTCCTGATACAAAAGTTCAATTTTGCTTGATTTTTAACAGAATTACACTTTCATGTTTTACAAACGAATTTTTCAGTTTCAAACAATTCCTCACGTTTCTGCTCTCCTGATACAAAAGTTCAATTTTGCTTGATTTTTAACAGAATTACACTTTCATGTTTTACAAACGAATTTTTCAGTTTCAAACAATTCCTCGCGTTTCTGCTCTCCTGATACAAAAGTTCAATTTTGCTTTGTTTTGAACAGAATTACACTTTCATGTTTTACATACGAATTTTTCAGTTTCACACAATTCCTCACGTTTCTGCTCTCCTGATACAAAAGTTCAATTTTGTTTGATTTTTAAGAGAAATGCACCTTTCTGTTTTACAAATAAATTTTTCAGTTTCACACAATTCCTCGCGTTTCTGCTCTCCAGATACAAAAGTTCAATTTTGCTTGATTTTTAACAGAATTACACTTTCATGTTTTACAAACGAATTTTTCAGTTTCAAACAATTCCTCGCGTTTCTGCTCTCCTGATACAAAAGTTCAATTTTGCTTGATTTTTAACAGAATTACACTTTCATGTTTTACAAACGAATTTTTCAGTTTCAAACAATTCCTCGCGTTTCTGCTCTCCTGATACAAAAGTTCAATTTTGCTTGATTTTTAACAGAATTACACTTTCATGTTTTACATACGAATTTTTTAGTTTCACACAATTCCTCACGTTTCTGTTCTCCTGATACAAAAGTTCAATTTTGTTTGATTTTTAAGAAAAATACACTTCCATGTTTTACATACGAATTTTTCAGTTTCACACAATTCCTCACGTTTCTGCTCTCCTGATACAAAAGTTCAATTTTGTTTGATTTTTAAGAGAAATGCACTTTTATGTTTTACAAATAAATTTTTCAGTTTCACACAATTCCTCGCGTTCCTGCTCTCCTGATACAAAATTCAATTTTGCTTGATTTTTAACAGAATTACACTTTCATGTTTTACAAACGAATTTTTCAGTTTCAAACAATTCCTCACGTTTCTGCTCTCCTGATACAAAAGTTCAATTTTGCTTGATTTTTAACAGAATTACACTTTCATGTTTTACAAACGAATTTTTCAGTTTCAAACAATTCCTCACGTTTCTGCTCTCCTGATACAAAAGTTCAATTTTGCTTGATTTTTAACAGAATTACACTTTCATGTTTTACAAACGAATTTTTCAGTTTCAAACAATTCCTCGCGTTTCTGCTCTCCTGATACAAAAGTTCAATTTTGCTTTGTTTTGAACAGAATTACACTTTCATGTTTTACAAACGAATTTTTCAGTTTCACACAATTCCTCGCGTTTCTGCTCTCCTGATACAAAAGTTCAATTTTGCTTGATTTTTAACAGAATTACACTTTCATGTTTTACAAACGAATTTTTCAGTTTCAAACAATTCCTCGCGTTTCTGCTCTCCTGATACAAAAGTTCAATTTTGCTTTGTTTTGAACAGAATTACACTTTCATGTTTTACATACGAATTTTTCAGTTTCAAACAATTCCTCGCGTTTCTGCTCTCCTCATACAAAAGTTCAATTTTACTTCATTTTTAACAGAATTACACTTTCATGTTTTACAAACGAATTTTTCAGTTTCAAACAATTCCTCGCGTTTCTGCTCTCCTGATACAAAAGTTCAATTTTGTTTGATTTTTAAGAGAAATGCACTTTTATGTTTTACAAATAAATTTTTCAGTTTCACACAATTCCTCGCGTTCCTGCTCTCCTGATACAAAAGTTCAATTTTGCTTGATTTTTAACAGAATTACACTTTCATGTTTTACAAACGAATTTTTCAGTTTCAAACAATTCCTCACGTTTCTGCTCTCCTGATACAAAAGTTCAATTTTGCTTGATTTTTAACAGAATTACACTTTCATGTTTTACATACGAATTTTTCAGTTTCACACAATTCCTCACGTTTCTGCTCTCCTGATACAAAAGTTCAATTTTGTTTGATTTTTAAGAGAAATGCACCTTTCTGTTTTACAAATAAATTTTTCAGTTTCACACAATTCCTCACGTTTCTGCTCTCCTGATACAAAAGTTCAATTTTGTTTGATTTTTAAGAGAAATGCACCTTTCTGTTTTACAAATAAATTTTTCAGTTTCACACAATTCCTCGCGTTTCTGCTCTCCTGATACAAAAGTTCAATTTTGCTTTGTTTTGAAGAGAATTACACTTTCATGTTTTACATACGGATTTTTCAGTTTCAAACAATTCCTCGCGTTTCTGCTCTCCTGATACAAAAGTTCAATTTTGTTTGATTTTTAAGAGAAATGCACTTTTATGTTTTACAAATAAATTTTTCAGTTTCACACAATTCCTCGCGTTCCTGCTCTCCTGATACAAAATTCAATTTTGCTTGATTTTTCACAGAATTACACTTTCATGTTTTACAAACGAATTTTTCAGTTTCAAACAATTCCTCACGTTTCTGCTCTCCTGATACAAAAGTTCAATTTTGCTTGATTTTTAACAGAATTACACTTTCATGTTTTACAAACGAATTTTTCAGTTTCAAACAATTCCTCACGTTTCTGCTCTCCTGATACAAAAGTTCAATTTTGCTTGATTTTTAACAGAATTACACTTTCATGTTTTACAAACGAATTTTTCAGTTTCAAACAATTCCTCGCGTTTCTGCTCTCCTGATACAAAAGTTCAATTTTGCTTTGTTTTGAACAGAATTACACTTTCATGTTTTACATACGAATTTTTCAGTTTCACACAATTCCTCACGTTTCTGCTCTCCTGATACAAAAGTTCAATTTTGTTTGATTTTTAAGAGAAATGCACCTTTCTGTTTTACAAATAAATTTTTCAGTTTCACACAATTCCTCGCGTTTCTGCTCTCCAGATACAAAAGTTCAATTTTGCTTGATTTTTAACAGAATTACACTTTCATGTTTTACAAACGAATTTTTCAGTTTCAAACAATTCCTCGCGTTTCTGCTCTCCTGATACAAAAGTTCAATTTTGCTTGATTTTTAACAGAATTACACTTTCATGTTTTACAAACGAATTTTTCAGTTTCAAACAATTCCTCGCGTTTCTGCTCTCCTGATACAAAAGTTCAATTTTGCTTGATTTTTAACAGAATTACACTTTCATGTTTTACATACGAATTTTTTAGTTTCACACAATTCCTCACGTTTCTGTTCTCCTGATACAAAAGTTCAATTTTGTTTGATTTTTAAGAAAAATACACTTCCATGTTTTACATACGAATTTTTCAGTTTCACACAATTCCTCACGTTTCTGCTCTCCTGATACAAAAGTTCAATTTTGTTTGATTTTTAAGAGAAATGCACTTTTATGTTTTACAAATAAATTTTTCAGTTTCACACAATTCCTCGCGTTCCTGCTCTCCTGATACAAAATTCAATTTTGCTTGATTTTTAACAGAATTACACTTTCATGTTTTACAAACGAATTTTTCAGTTTCAAACAATTCCTCACGTTTCTGCTCTCCTGATACAAAAGTTCAATTTTGCTTGATTTTTAACAGAATTACACTTTCATGTTTTACAAACGAATTTTTCAGTTTCAAACAATTCCTCACGTTTCTGCTCTCCTGATACAAAAGTTCAATTTTGCTTGATTTTTAACAGAATTACACTTTCATGTTTTACAAACGAATTTTTCAGTTTCAAACAATTCCTCGCGTTTCTGCTCTCCTGATACAAAAGTTCAATTTTGCTTTGTTTTGAACAGAATTACACTTTCATGTTTTACAAACGAATTTTTCAGTTTCACACAATTCCTCGCGTTTCTGCTCTCCTGATACAAAAGTTCAATTTTGCTTGATTTTTAACAGAATTACACTTTCATGTTTTACAAACGAATTTTTCAGTTTCAAACAATTCCTCGCGTTTCTGCTCTCCTGATACAAAAGTTCAATTTTGCTTTGTTTTGAACAGAATTACACTTTCATGTTTTACATACGAATTTTTCAGTTTCAAACAATTCCTCGCGTTTCTGCTCTCCTGATACAAAAGTTCAATTTTACTTCATTTTTAACAGAATTACACTTTCATGTTTTACAAACGAATTTTTCAGTTTCAAACAATTCCTCGCGTTTCTGCTCTCCTGATACAAAAGTTCAATTTTGTTTGATTTTTAAGAGAAATGCACTTTTATGTTTTACAAATAAATTTTTCAGTTTCACACAATTCCTCGCGTTCCTGCTCTCCTGATACAAAAGTTCAATTTTGCTTGATTTTTAACAGAATTACACTTTCATGTTTTACAAACGAATTTTTCAGTTTCAAACAATTCCTCACGTTTCTGCTCTCCTGATACAAAAGTTCAATTTTGCTTGATTTTTAACAGAATTACACTTTCATGTTTTACAAACGAATTTTTCAGTTTCAAACAATTCCTCACGTTTCTGCTCTCCTGATACAAAAGTTCAATTTTGCTTGATTTTTAACAGAATTACACTTTCATGTTTTACATACGAATTTTTCAGTTTCAAACAATTCCTCGCGTTTCTGCTCTCCTGATACAAAAGTTCAATTTTACTTCATTTTTAACAGAATTACACTTTCATGTTTTACAAACGAATTTTTCAGTTTCAAACAATTCCTCGCGTTTCTGCTCTCCTGATACAAAAGTTCAATTTTGCTTTGTTTTGAACAGAATTACACTTTCATGTTTTACATACGAATTTTTCAGTTTCAAACAATTCCTCACGTTTCTGCTCTCCTGATACAAAAGTTCAATTTTGCTTGATTTTTAACAGAATTACACTTTCATGTTTTACAAACGAATTTTTCAGTTTCAAACAATTCCTCACGTTTCTGCTCTCCTGATACGAAAGTTCAATTTTGCTTGATTTTTAACAGAATTACACTTTCATGTTTTACATACGAATTTTTCAGTTTCAAACAATTCCTCACGTTTCTGCTCTCCTGATACAAAAGTTCAATTTTGCTTGATTTTTAACAGAATTACACTTTCATGTTTTACAAACGAATTTTTCAGTTTCAAACAATTCCTCACGTTTCTGCTCTCCTGATACAAAAGTTCAATTTTGCTTGATTTTTAACAGAATTACACTTTCATGTTTTACAAACGAATTTTTCAGTTTCAAACAATTCCTCGCGTTTCTGCTCTCCTGATACAAAAGTTCAATTTTGCTTTGTTTTGAACAGAATTACACTTTCATGTTTTACATACGAATTTTTCAGTTTCAAACAATTCCTCGCGTTTCTGCTCTCCTGATACAAAAGTTCAATTTTACTTCATTTTTAACAGAATTACACTTTCATGTTTTACAAACGAATTTTTCAGTTTCAAACAATTCCTCGCGTTTCTGCTCTCCTGATACAAAAGTTCAATTTTGTTTGATTTTTAAGAGAAATGCACTTTTATGTTTTACAAATAAATTTTTCAGTTTCACACAATTCCTCGCGTTCCTGCTCTCCTGATACAAAAGTTCAATTTTGCTTGATTTTTAACAGAATTACACTTTCATGTTTTACAAACGAATTTTTCAGTTTCAAACAATTCCTCACGTTTCTGCTCTCCTGATACAAAAGTTCAATTTTGCTTGATTTTTAACAGAATTACACTTTCATGTCTTTTGTATCAGGAGAGCAGAAACGTGAGGAATTGTTTGAAACTGAAAAATTTATTTGTAAAACATAAAAGTGCATTTCTCTTAAAAATCAAACAAAATTGAACTTTTGTATCAGGAGAGCAGAAACGCGAGGAATTGTTTGAAACTGAAAAATTCGTTTGTAAAACATGAAAGTGTAATTCTGTTAAAAATGAAGTAAAATTGAACTTTTGTATCAGGAGAGCAGAAACGCGAGGAATTGTTTGAAACTGAAAAATTCGTATGTAAAACATGAAAGTGTAATTCTGTTAAAAATCAAGCAAAATTGAACTTTTGTATCAGGAGAGCAGAAACGTGAGGAATTGTTTGAAACTGAAAAATTCGTTTGTAAAACATGAAAGTGTAATTCTGTTAAAAATCAAGCAAAATTGAACTTTTGTATCAGGAGAGCAGAAACGTGAGGAATTGTTTGAAACTGAAAAATTCGTATGTAAAACATGAAAGTGTAATTCTGTTCAAAACAAAGCAAAATTGAACTTTTGTATCAGGAGAGCAGAAACGCGAGGAATTGTTTGAAACTGAAAAATTCGTTTGTAAAACATGAAAGTGTAATTCTGTTAAAAATGAAGTAAAATTGAACTTTTGTATCAGGAGAGCAGAAACGCGAGGAATTGTTTGAAACTGAAAAATTCGTATGTAAAACATGAAAGTGTAATTCTGTTAAAAATCAAGCAAAATTGAACTTTTGTATCAGGAGAGCAGAAACGTGAGGAATTGTTTGAAACTGAAAAATTCGTTTGTAAAACATGAAAGTGTAATTCTGTTAAAAATCAAGCAAAATTGAACTTTTGTATCAGGAGAGCAGGAACGCGAGGAATTGTGTGAAACTGAAAAATTTATTTGTAAAACATAAAAGTGCATTTCTCTTAAAAATCAAACAAAATTGAACTTTTGTATCAGGAGAGCAGAAACGCGAGGAATTGTTTGAAACTGAAAAATTCGTTTGTAAAACATGAAAGTGTAATTCTGTTAAAAATGAAGTAAAATTGAACTTTTGTATCAGGAGAGCAGAAACGCGAGGAATTGTTTGAAACTGAAAAATTCGTATGTAAAACATGAAAGTGTAATTCTGTTCAAAACAAAGCAAAATTGAACTTTTGTATCAGGAGAGCAGAAACGCGAGGAATTGTTTGAAACTGAAAAATTCGTTTGTAAAACATGAAAGTGTAATTCTGTTAAAAATCAAGCAAAATTGAACTTTTGTATCAGGAGAGCAGAAACGCGAGGAATTGTGTGAAACTGAAAAATTCGTTTGTAAAACATGAAAGTGTAATTCTGTTAAAAATCAAACAAAATTGAACTTTTGTATCAGGAGAGCAGAAACGCGAGGAATTGTTTGAAACTGAAAAATTCGTTTGTAAAACATGAAAGTGTAATTCTGTTAAAAATCAAACAAAATTGAACTTTTGTATCAGGAGAGCAGAAACGCGAGGAATTGTTTGAAACTGAAAAATTCGTATGTAAAACATGAAAGTGTAATTCTGTTAAAAATCAAGTAAAATTGAACTTTTGTATCAGGAGAGCAGAAACGTGAGGAATTGTGTGAAACTGAAAAATTCGTATGTAAAACATGGAAGTGCATTTTTCTTAAAAAACAAAGCAAAATTGAACTTTTGTATCAGGAGAGCAGAAACGCGAGGAATTGTGTGAAACTGAAAAATTCGTATGTAAAACATGGAAGTGCATTTTTCTTAAAAAACAAAGCAAAATTGAACTTTTGTATCAGGAGAGCAGAAACGTGAGGAATTGTTTGAAACTGAAAAATTCGTTTGTAAAACATGAAAGTGTAATTCTGTTAAAAATCAAGCAAAATTGAACTTTTGTATCAGGAGAGCAGAAACGCGAGGAATTGTGTGAAACTGAAAAATTTATTTGTAAAACATAAAAGTGCATTTCTCTTAAAAATAAAACAAAATTGAACTTTTGTATCAGGAGAGCAGAAACGCGAGGAATTGTTTGAAACTGAAAAATTCGTTTGTAAAACATGAAAGTGTAATTCTGTTAAAAATGAAGTAAAATTGAACTTTTGTATCAGGAGAGCAGAAACGCGAGGAATTGTTTGAAACTGAAAAATTCGTTTGTAAAACATGAAAGTGTAATTCTGTTAAAAATGAAGTAAAATTGAACTTTTGTATCAGGAGAGCAGAAACGCGAGGAATTGTTTGAAACTGAAAAATTCGTTTGTAAAACATGAAAGTGTAATTCTGTTAAAAATCAAGTAAAATTGAACTTTTGTATCAGGAGAGCAGAAACGCGAGGAATTGTTTGAAACTGAAAAATTCGTTTGTAAAACATGAAAGTGTAATTCTGTTAAAAATCAAACAAAATTGAACTTTTGTATCAGGAGAGCAGAAACGCGAGGAATTGTTTGAAACTGAAAAATTCGTTTGTAAAACATGAAAGTGTAATTCTATTAAAAATCAAGTAAAATTGAACTTTTGTATCAGGAGAGCGAAACGTGAGGAATTGTGTGAAACTGAAAAATTCGTATGTAAAACATGGAAGTGCATTTTTCTTAAAAATCAAACAAAATTGAACTTTTGTATCAGGAGAACAGAAACGTGAGGAATTGTGTGAAACTAAAAAATTCGTATGTAAAACATGAAAGTGTAATTCTGTTAAAAATCAAGCAAAATTGAACTTTTGTATCAGGAGAGCAGAAACGCGAGGAATTGTTTGAAACTGAAAAATTCGTTTGTAAAACATGAAAGTGTAATTCTGTTAAAAATCAAGCAAAATTGAACTTTTGTATCAGGAGAGCAGAAACGCGAGGAATTGTTTGAAACTGAAAAATTCGTTTGTAAAACATGAAAGTGTAATTCTGTTAAAAATCAAGCAAAATTGAACTTTTGTATCAGGAGAGCAGAAACGCGAGGAATTGTTTGAAACTGAAAAATTCGTTTGTAAAACATGAAAGTGTAATTCTGTTAAAAATCAAGCAAAATTGAACTTTTGTATCAGGAGAGCAGAAACGCGAGGAATTGTTTGAAACTGAAAAATTCGTTTGTAAAACATGAAAGTGTAATTCTGTTAAAAATCAAGCAAAATTGAACTTTTGTATCTGGAGAGCAGAAACGCGAGGAATTGTGTGAAACTGAAAAATTTATTTGTAAAACAGAAAGGTGCATTTCTCTTAAAAATCAAACAAAATTGAACTTTTGTATCAGGAGAGCAGAAACGTGAGGAATTGTGTGAACCTGAAAAATTCGTATGTAAAACATGAAAGTGTAATTCTGTTCAAAACAAAGCAAAATTGAACTTTTGTATCAGGAGAGCAGAAACGCGAGGAATTGTGTGAAACTGAAAAATTCGTATGCAAAACATGAAAGTGTAATTCTGTTAAAAATCAAGCAAAATTGAACTTTTGTATCAGGAGAGCAGAAACGCGAGGAATTGTTTGAAACTGAAAAATTCGTTTGTAAAACATGAAAGTGTAATTCTGTTAAAAATCAAGCAAAATTGAACTTTTGTATCAGGAGAGCAGAAACGTGAGGAATTGTTTGAAACTGAAAAATTCGTTTGTAAAACATGAAAGTGTAATTCTGTTCAAAACAAAGCAAAATTGAACTTTTGTATCAGGAGAGCAGAAACGCGAGGAATTGTTTGAAACTGAAAAATTCGTTTGTAAAACATGAAAGTGTAATTCTGTTAAAAATCAAGCAAAATTGAACTTTTGTATCAGGAGAGCAGAAACGTGAGGAATTGTTTGAAACTGAAAAATTCGTTTGTAAAACATGAAAGTGTAATTCTGTTAAAAATCAAGCAAAATTGAACTTTTGTATCAGGAGAGCAGAAACGTGAGGAATTGTTTGAAACTGAAAAATTCGTTTGTAAAACATGAAAGTGTAATTCTGTTAAAAATCAAGCAAAATTGAACTTTTGTATCAGGAGAGCAGGAACGCGAGGAATTGTGTGAAACTGAAAAATTTATTTGTAAAACATAAAAGTGCATTTCTCTTAAAAATCAAACAAAATTGAACTTTTGTATCAGGAGAGCAGAAACGCGAGGAATTGTTTGAAACTGAAAAATTCGTTTGTAAAACATGAAAGTGTAATTCTGTTAAAAATGAAGTAAAATTGAACTTTTGTATCAGGAGAGCAGAAACGCGAGGAATTGTTTGAAACTGAAAAATTCGTATGTAAAACATGAAAGTGTAATTCTGTTAAAAATCAAGCAAAATTGAACTTTTGTATCAGGAGAGCAGAAACGTGAGGAATTGTTTGAAACTGAAAAATTCGTTTGTAAAACATGAAAGTGTAATTCTGTTAAAAATCAAGCAAAATTGAACTTTTGTATCAGGAGAGCAGGAACGCGAGGAATTGTGTGAAACTGAAAAATTTATTTGTAAAACATAAAAGTGCATTTCTCTTAAAAATCAAACAAAATTGAACTTTTGTATCAGGAGAGCAGAAACGCGAGGAATTGTTTGAAACTGAAAAATTCGTTTGTAAAACATGAAAGTGTAATTCTGTTAAAAATGAAGTAAAATTGAACTTTTGTATCAGGAGAGCAGAAACGCGAGGAATTGTTTGAAACTGAAAAATTCGTATGTAAAACATGAAAGTGTAATTCTGTTCAAAACAAAGCAAAATTGAACTTTTGTATCAGGAGAGCAGAAACGCGAGGAATTGTTTGAAACTGAAAAATTCGTTTGTAAAACATGAAAGTGTAATTCTGTTAAAAATCAAGCAAAATTGAACTTTTGTATCAGGAGAGCAGAAACGCGAGGAATTGTGTGAAACTGAAAAATTCGTTTGTAAAACATGAAAGTGTAATTCTGTTAAAAATCAAACAAAATTGAACTTTTGTATCAGGAGAGCAGAAACGCGAGGAATTTGAAACTGAAAAATTCGTATGTAAAACATGAAAGTGTAATTCTGTTAAAAATCAAGTAAAATTGAACTTTTGTATCAGGAGAGCAGAAACGTGAGGAATTGTGTGAAACTGAAAAATTCGTATGTAAAACATGGAAGTGCATTTTTCTTAAAAAACAAAGCAAAATTGAACTTTTGTATCAGGAGAGCAGAAACGCGAGGAATTGTTTGAAACTGAAAAATTCGTTTGTAAAACATGAAAGTGTAATTCTGTTAAAAATCAAGCAAAATTGAACTTTTGTATCAGGAGAGCAGAAACGCGAGGAATTGTGTGAAACTGAAAAATTTATTTGTAAAACATAAAAGTGCATTTCTCTTAAAAATCAAACAAAATTGAACTTTTGTATCAGGAGAGCAGAAACGCGAGGAATTGTTTGAAACTGAAAAATTCGTTTGTAAAACATGAAAGTGTAATTCTGTTAAAAATGAAGTAAAATTGAACTTTTGTATCAGGAGAGCAGAAACGCGAGGAATTGTGTGAAACTGAAAAATTTATTTGTAAAACATAAAAGTGCATTTCTCTTAAAAATCAAACAAAATTGAACTTTTGTATCAGGAGAGCAGAAACGCGAGGAATTGTTTGAAACTGAAACATTCGTTTGTAAAACATGAAAGTGTAATTCTGTTAAAAATGAAGTAAAATTGAACTTTTGTATCAGGAGAGCAGAAACGCGAGGAATTGTTTGAAATTGAAAAATTCGTTTGTAAAACATGAAAGTGTAATTCTGTTAAAAATCAAGTAAAATTGAATTTTGTATCAGGAGAGCAGAAACGCGAGGAATTGTTTGAAACTGAAAAATTCGTATGTAAAACATGAAAGTGTAATTCTGTTAAAAATCAAACAAAATTGAACTTTTGTATCAGGAGAGCAGAAACGCGAGGAATTGTGTGAAACTGAAAAATTCGTTTGTAAAACATGAAAGTGTAATTCTATTAAAAATCAAGTAAAATTGAACTTTTGTATCAGGAGAGCAGAAACGCGAGGAATTGTTTGAAACTGAAAAATTCGTTTGTAAAACATGAAAGTGTAATTCTGTTAAAAATCAAGCAAAATTGAACTTTTGTATCAGGAGAGCAGAAACGCGAGGAATTGTGTGAAACTGAAAAATTCGTATGTAAAACATGAAAGTGTAATTCTGTTAAAAATCAAACAAAATTGAACTTTTGTATCAGGAGAGCAGAAACGCGAGGAATTGTTTGAAACTGAAAAATTCGTTTGTAAAACATGAAAGTGTAATTCTGTTAAAAATCAAGTAAAATTGAACTTTTGTATCAGGAGAGCAGAAACGCGAGGAATTGTTTGAAACTGAAAAATTCGTATGTAAAACATGAAAGTGTAATTCTGTTAAAAATCAAGTAAAATTGAACTTTTGTATCAGGAGAGCAGAAACGCGAGGAATTGTTTGAAACTGAAAAATTCGTTTGTAAAACATGAAAGTGTAATTCTATTAAAAATCAAGTAAAATTGAACTTTTGTATCAGGAGAGCAGAAACGTGAGGAATTGTGTGAAACTGAAAAATTCGTATGTAAAACATGGAAGTGTATTTTTCTTAAAAATCAAACAAAATTGAACTTTTGTATCAGGAGAACAGAAACGTGAGGAATTGTGTGAAACTAAAAAATTCGTATGTAAAACATGAAAGTGTAATTCTGTTAAAAATCAAGCAAAATTGAACTTTTGTATCAGGAGAGCAGAAACGCGAGGAATTGTTTGAAACTGAAAAATTCGTTTGTAAAACATGAAAGTGTAATTCTGTTAAAAATCAAGCAAAATTGAACTTTTGTATCAGGAGAGCAGAAACGCGAGGAATTGTTTGAAACTGAAAAATTCGTTTGTAAAACATGAAAGTGTAATTCTGTTAAAAATCAAGCAAAATTGAACTTTTGTATCTGGAGAGCAGAAACGCGAGGAATTGTGTGAAACTGAAAAATTTATTTGTAAAACAGAAAGGTGCATTTCTCTTAAAAATCAAACAAAATTGAACTTTTGTATCAGGAGAGCAGAAACGTGAGGAATTGTGTGAAACTGAAAAATTCGTATGTAAAACATGAAAGTGTAATTCTGTTCAAAACAAAGCAAAATTGAACTTTTGTATCAGGAGAGCAGAAACGCGAGGAATTGTTTGAAACTGAAAAATTCGTTTGTAAAACATGAAAGTGTAATTCTGTTAAAAATCAAGCAAAATTGAACTTTTGTATCAGGAGAGCAGAAACGTGAGGAATTGTTTGAAACTGAAAAATTCGTTTGTAAAACATGAAAGTGTAATTCTGTTAAAAATCAAGCAAAATTGAACTTTTGTATCAGGAGAGCAGAAACGTGAGGAATTGTTTGAAACTGAAAAATTCGTTTGTAAAACATGAAAGTGTAATTCTGTTAAAAATCAAGCAAAATTGAATTTTGTATCAGGAGAGCAGGAACGCGAGGAATTGTGTGAAACTGAAAAATTTATTTGTAAAACATAAAAGTGCATTTCTCTTAAAAATCAAACAAAATTGAACTTTTGTATCAGGAGAGCAGAAACGCGAGGAATTGTTTGAAACTGAAAAATTCGTATGTAAAACATGAAAGTGTAATTCTGTTCAAAACAAAGCAAAATTGAACTTTTGTATCAGGAGAGCAGAAACGCGAGGAATTGTGTGAAACTGAAAAATTTATTTGTAAAACAGAAAGGTGCATTTCTCTTAAAAATCAAACAAAATTGAACTTTTGTATCAGGAGAGCAGAAACGTGAGGAATTGTGTGAAACTGAAAAATTTATTTGTAAAACAGAAAGGTGCATTTCTCTTAAAAATCAAACAAAATTGAACTTTTGTATCAGGAGAGCAGAAACGTGAGGAATTGTGTGAAACTGAAAAATTCGTATGTAAAACATGAAAGTGTAATTCTGTTCAAAACAAAGCAAAATTGAACTTTTGTATCAGGAGAGCAGAAACGCGAGGAATTGTGTGAAACTGAAAAATTTATTTGTAAAACAGAAAGGTGCATTTCTCTTAAAAATCAAACAAAATTGAACTTTTGTATCAGGAGAGCAGAAACGTGAGGAATTGTGTGAAACTGAAAAATTCGTATGTAAAACATGAAAGTGTAATTCTGTTCAAAACAAAGCAAAATTGAACTTTTGTATCAGGAGAGCAGAAACGCGAGGAATTGTTTGAAACTGAAAAATTCGTTTGTAAAACATGAAAGTGTAATTCTGTTAAAAATCAAGCAAAATTGAACTTTTGTATCAGGAGAGCAGAAACGTGAGGAATTGTTTGAAACTGAAAAATTCGTTTGTAAAACATGAAAGTGTAATTCTGTTAAAAATCAAGCAAAATTGAACTTTTGTATCAGGAGAGCAGAAACGTGAGGAATTGTTTGAAACTGAAAAATTCGTTTGTAAAACATGAAAGTGTAATTCTGTTAAAAATCAAGCAAAATTGAATTTTGTATCAGGAGAGCAGGAACGCGAGGAATTGTGTGAAACTGAAAAATTTATTTGTAAAACATAAAAGTGCATTTCTCTTAAAAATCAAGCAAAATTGAACTTTTGTATCAGGAGAGCAGAAACGCGAGGAATTGTGTGAAACTGAAAAATTCGTATGTAAAACATGAAAGTGTAATTCTGTTAAAAATCAAACAAAATTGAACTTTTGTATCAGGAGAGCAGAAACGCGAGGAATTGTTTGAAACTGAAAAATTCGTTTGTAAAACATGAAAGTGTAATTCTGTTAAAAATGAAGTAAAATTGAACTTTTGTATCAGGAGAGCAGAAACGCGAGGAATTGTTTGAAACTGAAAAATTCGTATGTAAAACATGAAAGTGTAATTCTGTTAAAAATCAAGCAAAATTGAACTTTTGTATCAGGAGAGCAGAAACGTGAGGAATTGTTTGAAACTGAAAAATTCGTTTGTAAAACATGAAAGTGTAATTCTGTTAAAAATGAAGTAAAATTGAACTTTTGTATCTGGAGAGCAGAAACGCGAGGAATTGTTTGAAACTGAAAAATTCGTATGTAAAACATGAAAGTGTAATTCTGTTAAAAATCAAGCAAAATTGAACTTTTGTATCAGGAGAGCAGAAACGTGAGGAATTGTTTGAAACTGAAAAATTCGTTTGTAAAACATGAAAGTGTAATTCTGTTAAAAATCAAGCAAAATTGAACTTTTGTATCAGGAGAGCAGGAACGCGAGGAATTGTGTGAAACTGAAAAATTTATTTGTAAAACATAAAAGTGCATTTCTCTTAAAAATCAAACAAAATTGAACTTTTGTATCAGGAGAGCAGAAACGCGAGGAATTGTTTGAAACTGAAAAATTCGTTTGTAAAACATGAAAGTGTAATTCTGTTAAAAATGAAGTAAAATTGAACTTTTGTATCAGGAGAGCAGAAACGCGAGGAATTGTTTGAAACTGAAAAATTCGTATGTAAAACATGAAAGTGTAATTCTGTTCAAAACAAAGCAAAATTGAACTTTTGTATCAGGAGAGCAGAAACGCGAGGAATTGTTTGAAACTGAAAAATTCGTTTGTAAAACATGAAAGTGTAATTCTGTTAAAAATCAAGCAAAATTGAACTTTTGTATCAGGAGAGCAGAAACGCGAGGAATTGTGTGAAACTGAAAAATTCGTTTGTAAAACATGAAAGTGTAATTCTGTTAAAAATCAAACAAAATTGAACTTTTGTATCAGGAGAGCAGAAACGCGAGGAATTGTTTGAAACTGAAAAATTCGTTTGTAAAACATGAAAGTGTAATTCTGTTCAAAACAAAGCAAAATTGAACTTTTGTATCAGGAGAGCAGAAACGCGAGGAATTGTGTGAAACTGAAAAATTCGTATGCAAAACATGAAAGTGTAATTCTGTTAAAAATCAAGCAAAATTGAACTTTTGTATCTGGAGAGCAGAAACGTGAGGAAGTAAGTGGAGCTAAAAAATTCGTTTGTAAAGATAAAAGTGTAATTCTCTTAAAAATCAAGCAAAATTGAACTTTTGTATCAGGAGAGCAGAAACGCGAGGAAGTGTGTTAAACTGAAAAATTCGCTTGTAAAGATAAAAGTGCAATTCTCTTAAAAATCAAGCAAAATTGAACTTTTGTATCAGGAGAGCAGAAACGCGAGGAATTGTTTGAAACTGAAAAATTCGTTTGTAAAACATGAAAGTGTAATTCTGTTAAAAATCAAGCAAAATTGAACTTTTGTATCAGGAGAGCAGAAACGCGAGGAATTGTTTGAAACTGAAAAATTCGTTTGTAAAACATGAAAGTGTAATTCTGTTAAAAATCAAGCAAAATTGAACTTTTGTATCAGGAGAGCAGAAACGCGAGGAATTGTGTGAAACTGAAAAATTTATTTGTAAAACATAAAAGTGCATTTCTCTTAAAAATCAAACAAAATTGAACTTTTGTATCAGGAGAGCAGAAACGCGAGGAATTGTTTGAAACTGAAAAATTCGTTTGTAAAACATGAAAGTGTAATTCTGTTAAAAATGAAGTAAAATTGAACTTTTGTATCAGGAGAGCAGAAACGCGAGGAATTGTTTGAAACTGAAAAATTCGTTTGTAAAACATGAAAGTGTAATTCTGTTAAAAATGAAGTAAAATTGAACTTTTGTATCAGGAGAGCAGAAACGCGAGGAATTGTTTGAAACTGAAAAATTCGTTTGTAAAACATGAAAGTGTAATTCTGTTAAAAATCAAGTAAAATTGAACTTTTGTATCAGGAGAGCAGAAACGCGAGGAATTGTTTGAAACTGAAAAATTCGTATGTAAAACATGAAAGTGTAATTCTGTTAAAAATCAAACAAAATTGAACTTTTGTATCAGGAGAGCAGAAACGCGAGGAATTGTTTGAAACTGAAAAATTCGTTTGTAAAACATGAAAGTGTAATTCTATTAAAAATCAAGTAAAATTGAACTTTTGTATCAGGAGAGCAGAAACGTGAGGAATTGTTTGAAACTGAAAAATTCGTTTGTAAAACATGAAAGTGTAATTCTGTTAAAAATCAAGCAAAATTGAACTTTTGTATCTGGAGAGCAGAAACGCGAGGAATTGTGTGAAACTGAAAAATTCGTATGTAAAACATGAAAGTGTAATTCTGTTAAAAATCAAGCAAAATTGAACTTTTGTATCAGGAGAGCAGAAACGCGAGGAATTGTTTGAAACTGAAAAATTCGTATGTAAAACATGGAAGTGCATTTTTCTTAAAAATCAAACAAAATTGAACTTTTGTATCAGGAGAGCAGAAACGCGAGGAATTGTTTGAAACTGAAAAATTCGTTTGTAAAACATGAAAGTGTAATTCTGTTAAAAATGAAGTAAAATTGAACTTTTGTATCAGGAGAGCAGAAACGCGAGGAATTGTTTGAAACTGAAAAATTCGTATGTAAAACATGAAAGTGTAATTCTGTTAAAAATCAAGCAAAATTGAACTTTTGTATCAGGAGAGCAGAAACGTGAGGAATTGTTTGAAACTGAAAAATTCGTTTGTAAAACATGAAAGTGTAATTCTGTTAAAAATCAAGCAAAATTGAACTTTTGTATCAGGAGAGCAGGAACGCGAGGAATTGTGTGAAACTGAAAAATTTATTTGTAAAACATAAAAGTGCATTTCTCTTAAAAATCAAACAAAATTGAACTTTTGTATCAAGAGAGCAGAAACGCGAGGAATTGTTTGAAACTGAAAAATTCGTTTGTAAAACATGAAAGTGTAATTCTGTTAAAAATGAAGTAAAATTGAACTTTTGTATCAGGAGAGCAGAAACGCGAGGAATTGTTTGAAACTGAAAAATTCGTATGTAAAACATGAAAGTGTAATTCTGTTCAAAACAAAGCAAAATTGAACTTTTGTATCAGAAGAGCAGAAACGCGAGGAATTGTTTGAAACTGAAAAATTCGTTTGTAAAACATGAAAGTGTAATTCTGTTAAAAATCAAGCAAAATTGAACTTTTGTATCAGGAGAGCAGAAACGCGAGGAATTGTGTGAAACTGAAAAATTCGTTTGTAAAACATGAAAGTGTAATTCTGTTAAAAATCAAACAAAATTGAACTTTTGTATCAGGAGAGCAGAAACGCGAGGAATTGTTTGAAACTGAAAAATTCGTTTGTAAAACATGAAAGTGTAATTCTGTTAAAAATCAAACAAAATTGAACTTTTGTATCAGGAGAGCAGAAACGCGAGGAATTGTTTGAAACTGAAAAATTCGTATGTAAAACATGAAAGTGTAATTCTGTTAAAAATCAAGTAAAATTGAACTTTTGTATCAGGAGAGCAGAAACGTGAGGAATTGTGTGAAACTGAAAAATTCGTATGTAAAACATGGAAGTGCATTTTTCTTAAAAAACAAAGCAAAATTGAACTTTTGTATCAGGAGAGCAGAAACGCGAGGAATTGTTTGAAACTGAAAAATTCGTTTGTAAAACATGAAAGTGTAATTCTGTTAAAAATCAAGCAAAATTGAACTTTTGTATCAGGAGAGCAGAAACGCGAGGAATTGTGTGAAACTGAAAAATTTATTTGTAAAACATAAAAGTGCATTTCTCTTAAAAATCAAACAAAATTGAACTTTTGTATCAGGAGAGCAGAAACGCGAGGAATTGTTTGAAACTGAAAAATTCGTTTGTAAAACATGAAAGTGTAATTCTGTTAAAAATGAAGTAAAATTGAACTTTTGTATCAGGAGAGCAGAAACGCGAGGAATTGTTTGAAACTGAAAAATTCGTATGTAAAACATGAAAGTGTAATTCTGTTAAAAATCAAACAAAATTGAACTTTTGTATCAGGAGAGCAGAAACGCGAGGAATTGCGTGAAACTGAAAAATTCGTTTGTAAAACATGAAAGTGTAATTCTATTAAAAATCAAGTAAAATTGAACTTTTGTATCAGGAGAGCAGAAACGCGAGGAATTGTTTGAAACTGAAAAATTCGTTTGTAAAACATGAAAGTGTAATTCTGTTAAAAATCAAGCAAAATTGAACTTTTGTATCAGGAGAGCAGAAACGCGAGGAATTGTGTGAAACTGAAAAATTCGTATGTAAAACATGAAAGTGTAATTCTGTTAAAAATCAAACAAAATTGAACTTTTGTATCAGGAGAGCAGAAACGCGAGGAATTGTTTGAAACTGAAAAATTCGTTTGTAAAACATGAAAGTGTAATTCTGTTAAAAATCAAGTAAAATTGAACTTTTGTATCAGGAGAGCAGAAACGCGAGGAATTGTTTGAAACTGAAAAATTCGTATGTAAAACATGAAAGTGTAATTCTGTTAAAAATCAAGTAAAATTGAACTTTTGTATCAGGAGAGCAGAAACGCGAGGAATTGTTTGAAACTGAAAAATTCGTTTGTAAAACATGAAAGTGTAATTCTATTAAAAATCAAGTAAAATTGAACTTTTGTATCAGGAGAGCAGAAACGCGAGGAATTGTGTGAAACTGAAAAATTCGTTTGTAAAACATGAAAGTGTAATTCTGTTAAAAATCAAACAAAATTGAACTTTTGTATCAGGAGAGCAGAAACGCGAGGAATTGTTTGAAACTGAAAAATTCGTTTGTAAAACATGAAAGTGTAATTCTGTTAAAAATCAAACAAAATTGAACTTTTGTATCAGGAGAGCAGAAACGCGAGGAATTGTTTGAAACTGAAAAATTCGTTTGTAAAACATGAAAGTGTAATTCTGTTAAAAATGAAGTAAAATTGAACTTTTGTATCAGGAGAGCAGAAACGCGAGGAATTGTGTGAAACTGAAAAATTTATTTGTAAAACATAAAAGTGCATTTCTCTTAAAAATCAAACAAAATTGAACTTTTGTATCAGGAGAGCAGAAACGCGAGGAATTGTTTGAAACTGAAAAATTCGTTTGTAAAACATGAAAGTGTAATTCTGTTAAAAATGAAGTAAAATTGAACTTTTGTATCAGGAGAGCAGAAACGCGAGGAATTGTTTGAAACTGAAAAATTCGTTTGTAAAACATGAAAGTGTAATTCTGTTAAAAATCAAGTAAAATTGAACTTTTGTATCAGGAGAGCAGAAACGCGAGGAATTGTTTGAAACTGAAAAATTCGTATGTAAAACATGAAAGTGTAATTCTGTTAAAAATCAAACAAAATTGAACTTTTGTATCAGGAGAGCAGAAACGCGAGGAATTGTGTGAAACTGAAAAATTCGTTTGTAAAACATGAAAGTGTAATTCTATTAAAAATCAAGTAAAATTGAACTTTTGTATCAGGAGAGCAGAAACGCGAGGAATTGTTTGAAACTGAAAAATTCGTTTGTAAAACATGAAAGTGTAATTCTGTTAAAAATCAAGCAAAATTGAACTTTTGTATCAGGAGAGCAGAAACGCGAGGAATTGTGTGAAACTGAAAAATTCGTATGTAAAACATGAAAGTGTAATTCTGTTAAAAATCAAACAAAATTGAACTTTTGTATCAGGAGAGCAGAAACGCGAGGAATTGTTTGAAACTGAAAAATTCGTTTGTAAAACATGAAAGTGTAATTCTGTTAAAAATCAAGTAAAATTGAACTTTTGTATCAGGAGAGCAGAAACGCGAGGAATTGTTTGAAACTGAAAAATTCGTATGTAAAACATGAAAGTGTAATTCTGTTAAAAATCAAGTAAAATTGAACTTTTGTATCAGGAGAGCAGAAACGCGAGGAATTGTTTGAAACTGAAAAATTCGTTTGTAAAACATGAAAGTGTAATTCTATTAAAAATCAAGTAAAATTGAACTTTTGTATCAGGAGAGCAGAAACGTGAGGAATTGTGTGAAACTGAAAAATTCGTATGTAAAACATGGAAGTGCATTTTTCTTAAAAATCAAACAAAATTGAACTTTTGTATCAGGAGAACAGAAACGTGAGGAATTGTGTGAAACTAAAAAATTCGTATGTAAAACATGAAAGTGTAATTCTGTTAAATATCAAGCAAAATTGAACTTTTGTATCAGGAGAGCAGAAACGCGAGGAATTGTTTGAAACTGAAAAATTCGTTTGTAAAACATGAAAGTGTAATTCTGTTAAAAATCAAGCAAAATTGAACTTTTGTATCAGGAGAGCAGAAACGCGAGGAATTGTTTGAAACTGAAAAATTCGTTTGTAAAACATGAAAGTGTAATTCTGTTAAAAATCAAGCAAAATTGAACTTTTGTATCTGGAGAGCAGAAACGCGAGGAATTGTGTGAAACTGAAAAATTTATTTGTAAAACAGAAAGGTGCATTTCTCTTAAAAATCAAACAAAATTGAACTTTTGTATCAGGAGAGCAGAAACGTGAGGAATTGTGTGAAACTGAAAAATTCGTATGTAAAACATGAAAGTGTAATTCTGTTCAAAACAAAGCAAAATTGAACTTTTGTATCAGGAGAGCAGAAACGCGAGGAATTGTTTGAAACTGAAAAATTCGTTTGTAAAACATGAAAGTGTAATTCTGTTAAAAATCAAGCAAAATTGAACTTTTGTATCAGGAGAGCAGAAACGTGAGGAATTGTTTGAAACTGAAAAATTCGTTTGTAAAACATGAAAGTGTAATTCTGTTAAAAATCAAGCAAAATTGAACTTTTGTATCAGGAGAGCAGAAACGTGAGGAATTGTTTGAAACTGAAAAATTCGTTTGTAAAACATGAAAGTGTAATTCTGTTAAAAATCAAGCAAAATTGAATTTTGTATCAGGAGAGCAGGAACGCGAGGAATTGTGTGAAACTGAAAAATTTATTTGTAAAACATAAAAGTGCATTTCTCTTAAAAATCAAACAAAATTGAACTTTTGTATCAGGAGAGCAGAAACGCGAGGAATTGTTTGAAACTGAAAAATTCGTTTGTAAAACATGAAAGTGTAATTCTGTTAAAAATGAAGTAAAATTGAACTTTTGTATCAGGAGAGCAGAAACGCGAGGAATTGTTTGAAACTGAAAAATTCGTATGTAAAACATGAAAGTGTAATTCTGTTAAAAATCAAGCAAAATTGAACTTTTGTATCAGGAGAGCAGAAACGTGAGGAATTGTTTGAAACTGAAAAATTCGTTTGTAAAACATGAAAGTGTAATTCTGTTAAAAATCAAGCAAAATTGAACTTTTGTATCAGGAGAGCAGGAACGCGAGGAATTGTGTGAAACTGAAAAATTTATTTGTAAAACATAAAAGTGCATTTCTCTTAAAAATCAAACAAAATTGAACTTTTGTATCAGGAGAGCAGAAACGCGAGGAATTGTTTGAAACTGAAAAATTCGTTTGTAAAACATGAAAGTGTAATTCTGTTAAAAATGAAGTAAAATTGAACTTTTGTATCAGGAGAGCAGAAACGTGAGGAATTGTGTGAAACTGAAAAATTCGTATGTAAAACATGAAAGTGTAATTCTGTTCAAAACAAAGCAAAATTGAACTTTTGTATCAGGAGAGCAGAAACGCGAGGAATTGTGTGAAACTGAAAAATTCGTATGCAAAATATGAAAGTGTAATTCTGTTAAAAATCAAGCAAAATTGAACTTTTGTATCAGGAGAGCAGAAACGCGAGGAATTGTTTGAAACTGAAAAATTCGTTTGTAAAACATGAAAGTGTAATTCTGTTAAAAATCAAGCAAAATTGAACTTTTGTATCTGGAGAGCAGAAACGCGAGGAATTGTGTGAAACTGAAAAATTTATTTGTAAAACAGAAAGGTGCATTTCTCTTAAAAATCAAACAAAATTGAACTTTTGTATCAGGAGAGCAGAAACGTGAGGAATTGTGTGAAACTGAAAAATTCGTATGTAAAACAAGAAAGTGTAATTCTGTTAAAAATCAAGTAAAATTGAACTTTTGTATCAGGAGAGCAGAAACGCGAGGAATTGTTTGAAACTGAAAAATTCGTATGTAAAACATGAAAGTGTAATTCTGTTAAAAATCAAGTAAAATTGAACTTTTGTATCAGGAGAGCAGAAACGTGAGGAATTGTGTGAAACTGAAAAATTCGTATGTAAAACATGGAAGTGCATTTTTCTTAAAAAACAAAGCAAAATTGAACTTTTGTATCAGGAGAGCAGAAACGCGAGGAATTGTTTGAAACTGAAAAATTCGTTTGTAAAACATGAAAGTGTAATTCTGTTCAAAACAAAGCAAAATTGAACTTTTGTATCAGGAGAGCAGAAACGCGAGGAATTGTGTGAAACTGAAAAATTCGTATGCAAAACATGAAAGTGTAATTCTGTTAAAAATCAAGCAAAATTGAACTTTTGTATCAGGAGAGCAGAAACGCGAGGAATTGTTTGAAACTGAAAAATTCGTTTGTAAAACATGAAAGTGTAATTCTGTTAAAAATCAAGCAAAATTGAACTTTTGTATCAAGAGAGCAGAAACGCGAGGAATTGTGTGAAACTGAAAAATTTATTTGTAAAACATAAAAGTGCATTTCTCTTAAAAATCAAACAAAATTGAACTTTTGTATCAGGAGAGCAGAAACGCGAGGAATTGTTTGAAACTGAAAAATTCGTTTGTAAAACATGAAAGTGTAATTCTGTTAAAAATGAAGTAAAATTGAACTTTTGTATCAGGAGAGCAGAAACGCGAGGAATTGTGTGAAACTGAAAAATTTATTTGTAAAACATAAAAGTGCATTTCTCTTAAAAATCAAACAAAATTGAACTTTTGTATCAGGAGAGCAGAAACGCGAGGAATTGTTTGAAACTGAAAAATTCGTTTGTAAAACATGAAAGTGTAATTCTGTTAAAAATGAAGTAAAATTGAACTTTTGTATCAGGAGAGCAGAAACGCGAGGAATTGTTTGAAATTGAAAAATTCGTTTGTAAAACATGAAAGTGTAATTCTGTTAAAAATCAAGTAAAATTGAACTTTTGTATCAGGAGAGCAGAAACGCGAGGAATTGTTTGAAACTGAAAAATTCGTATGTAAAACATGAAAGTGTAATTCTGTTAAAAATCAAACAAAATTGAACTTTTGTATCAGGAGAGCAGAAACGCGAGGAATTGTGTGAAACTGAAAAATTCGTTTGTAAAACATGAAAGTGTAATTCTGTTAAAAATCAAGCAAAATTGAACTTTTGTATCAGGAGAGCAGAAACGTGAGGAATTGTTTGAAACTGAAAAATTCGTTTGTAAAACATGAAAGTGTAATTCTGTTAAAAATCAAGCAAAATTGAACTTTTGTATCAGGAGAGCAGGAACGCGAGGAATTGTGTGAAACTGAAAAATTTATTTGTAAAACATAAAAGTGCATTTCTCTTAAAAATCAAACAAAATTGAACTTTTGTATCAGGAGAGCAGAAACGCGAGGAATTGTTTGAAACTGAAAAATTCGTTTGTAAAACATGAAAGTGTAATTCTGTTAAAAATGAAGTAAAATTGAACTTTTGTATCAGGAGAGCAGAAACGCGAGGAATTGTTTGAAACTGAAAAATTCGTATGTAAAACATGAAAGTGTAATTCTGTTCAAAACAAAGCAAAATTGAACTTTTGTATCAGGAGAGCAGAAACGCGAGGAATTGTTTGAAACTGAAAAATTCGTTTGTAAAACATGAAAGTGTAATTCTGTTAAAAATCAAGTAAAATTGAACTTTTGTATCAGGAGAGCAGAAACGCGAGGAATTGTTTGAAACTGAAAAATTCGTTTGTAAAACATGAAAGTGTAATTCTATTAAAAATCAAGTAAAATTGAACTTTTGTATCAGGAGAGCAGAAACGCGAGGAATTGTTTGAAACTGAAAAATTCGTTTGTAAAACATGAAAGTGTAATTCTGTTAAAAATCAAGCAAAATTGAACTTTTGTATCAGGAGAGCAGAAACGCGAGGAATTGTGTGAAACTGAAAAATTTATTTGTAAAACATAAAAGTGCATTTCTCTTAAAAATCAAACAAAATTGAACTTTTGTATCAGGAGAGCAGAAACGCGAGGAATTGTTTGAAACTGAAAAATTTATTTGTAAAACATAAAAGTGCATTTCTCTTAAAAATCAAACAAAATTGAACTTTTGTATCAGGAGAGCAGAAACGTGAGGAATTGTGTGAAACTGAAAAATTCGTATGTAAAACATGGAAGTGCATTTTTCTTAAAAATCAAACAAAATTGAACTTTTGTATCAGGAGAACAGAAACGTGAGGAATTGTGTGAAACTAAAAAATTCGTATGTAAAACATGAAAGTGTAATTCTGTTAAAAATCAAGCAAAATTGAACTTTTGTATCAGGAGAGCAGAAACGCGAGGAATTGTTTGAAACTGAAAAATTCGTTTGTAAAACATGAAAGTGTAATTCTGTTAAAAATCAAGCAAAATTGAACTTTTGTATCAGGAGAGCAGAAACGCGAGGAATTGTTTGAAACTGAAAAATTCGTTTGTAAAACATGAAAGTGTAATTCTGTTAAAAATCAAGCAAAATTGAACTTTTGTATCAGGAGAGCAGAAACGCGAGGAATTGTGTGAAACTGAAAAATTTATTTGTAAAACATAAAAGTGCATTTCTCTTAAAAATCAAACAAAATTGAACTTTTGTATCAGGAGAGCAGAAACGCGAGGAATTGTTTGAAACTGAAAAATTCGTTTGTAAAACATGAAAGTGTAATTCTGTTAAAAATCAAGCAAAATTGAACTTTTGTATCAGGAGAGCAGAAACGCGAGGAATTGTGTGAAACTGAAAAATTCGTTTGTAAAACATGAAAGTGTAATTCTGTTAAAAATCAAACAAAATTGAACTTTTGTATCAGGAGAGCAGAAACGCGAGGAATTGTTTGAAACTGAAAAATTCGTTTGTAAAACATGAAAGTGTAATTCTGTTAAAAATCAAACAAAATTGAACTTTTGTATCAGGAGAGCAGAAACGCGAGGAATTGTTTGAAACTGAAAAATTCGTTTGTAAAACATGAAAGTGTAATTCTGTTAAAAATCAAACAAAATTGAACTTTTGTATCAGGAGAGCAGAAACGCGAGGAATTGTTTGAAACTGAAAAATTCGTATGTAAAACATGAAAGTGTAATTCTGTTAAAAATCAAGTAAAATTGAACTTTTGTATCAGGAGAGCAGAAACGTGAGGAATTGTGTGAAACTGAAAAATTCGTATGTAAAACATGGAAGTGCATTTTTCTTAAAAAACAAAGCAAAATTGAACTTTTGTATCAGGAGAGCAGAAACGCGAGGAATTGTTTGAAACTGAAAAATTCGTTTGTAAAACATGAAAGTGTAATTCTGTTCAAAACAAAGCAAAATTGAACTTTTGTATCAGGAGAGCAGAAACGCGAGGAATTGTGTGAAACTGAAAAATTTATTTGTAAAACATAAAAGTGCATTTCTCTTAAAAATCAAACAAAATTGAACTTTTGTATCAGGAGAGCAGAAACGCGAGGAATTGTTTGAAACTGAAAAATTTATTTGTAAAACATAAAAGTGCATTTCTCTTAAAAATCAAACAAAATTGAACTTTTGTATCAGGAGAGCAGAAACGTGAGGAATTGTGTGAAACTGAAAAATTCGTATGTAAAACATGGAAGTGCATTTTTCTTAAAAATCAAACAAAATTGAACTTTTGTATCAGGAGAACAGAAACGTGAGGAATTGTGTGAAACTAAAAAATTCGTATGTAAAACATGAAAGTGTAATTCTGTTAAAAATCAAGCAAAATTGAACTTTTGTATCAGGAGAGCAGAAACGCGAGGAATTGTTTGAAACTGAAAAATTCGTTTGTAAAACATGAAAGTGTAATTCTGTTAAAAATCAAGCAAAATTGAACTTTTGTATCAGGAGAGCAGAAACGCGAGGAATTGTTTGAAACTGAAAAATTCGTTTGTAAAACATGAAAGTGTAATTCTGTTAAAAATCAAGCAAAATTGAACTTTTGTATCAGGAGAGCAGAAACGCGAGGAATTGTGTGAAACTGAAAAATTTATTTGTAAAACATAAAAGTGCATTTCTCTTAAAAATCAAACAAAATTGAACTTTTGTATCAGGAGAGCAGAAACGCGAGGAATTGTTTGAAACTGAAAAATTCGTTTGTAAAACATGAAAGTGTAATTCTGTTAAAAATCAAGCAAAATTGAACTTTTGTATCAGGAGAGCAGAAACGCGAGGAATTGTGTGAAACTGAAAAATTCGTTTGTAAAACATGAAAGTGTAATTCTGTTAAAAATCAAACAAAATTGAACTTTTGTATCAGGAGAGCAGAAACGCGAGGAATTGTTTGAAACTGAAAAATTCGTTTGTAAAACATGAAAGTGTAATTCTGTTAAAAATCAAACAAAATTGAACTTTTGTATCAGGAGAGCAGAAACGCGAGGAATTGTTTGAAACTGAAAAATTCGTTTGTAAAACATGAAAGTGTAATTCTGTTAAAAATCAAACAAAATTGAACTTTTGTATCAGGAGAGCAGAAACGCGAGGAATTGTTTGAAACTGAAAAATTCGTATGTAAAACATGAAAGTGTAATTCTGTTAAAAATCAAGTAAAATTGAACTTTTGTATCAGGAGAGCAGAAACGTGAGGAATTGTGTGAAACTGAAAAATTCGTATGTAAAACATGGAAGTGCATTTTTCTTAAAAAACAAAGCAAAATTGAACTTTTGTATCAGGAGAGCAGAAACGCGAGGAATTGTTTGAAACTGAAAAATTCGTTTGTAAAACATGAAAGTGTAATTCTGTTCAAAACAAAGCAAAATTGAACTTTTGTATCAGGAGAGCAGAAACGCGAGGAATTGTGTGAAACTGAAAAATTCGTATGCAAAACATGAAAGTGTAATTCTGTTAAAAATCAAGCAAAATTGAACTTTTGTATCAGGAGAGCAGAAACGCGAGGAATTGTTTGAAACTGAAAAATTCGTTTGTAAAACATGAAAGTGTAATTCTGTTAAAAATCAAGCAAAATTGAACTTTTGTATCAGGAGAGCAGAAACGCGAGGAATTGTGTGAAACTGAAAAATTTATTTGTAAAACATAAAAGTGCATTTCTCTTAAAAATCAAACAAAATTGAACTTTTGTATCAGGAGAGCAGAAACGCGAGGAATTGTTTGAAACTGAAAAATTCGTTTGTAAAACATGAAAGTGTAATTCTGTTAAAAATGAAGTAAAATTGAACTTTTGTATCAGGAGAGCAGAAACGCGAGGAATTGTGTGAAACTGAAAAATTTATTTGTAAAACATAAAAGTGCATTTCTCTTAAAAATCAAACAAAATTGAACTTTTGTATCAGGAGAGCAGAAACGCGAGGAATTGTTTGAAACTGAAAAATTCGTTTGTAAAACATGAAAGTGTAATTCTGTTAAAAATGAAGTAAAATTGAACTTTTGTATCAGGAGAGCAGAAACGCGAGGAATTGTTTGAAATTGAAAAATTCGTTTGTAAAACATGAAAGTGTAATTCTGTTAAAAATCAAGTAAAATTGAACTTTTGTATCAGGAGAGCAGAAACGCGAGGAATTGTTTGAAACTGAAAAATTCGTATGTAAAACATGAAAGTGTAATTCTGTTAAAAATCAAACAAAATTGAACTTTTGTATCAGGAGAGCAGAAACGCGAGGAATTGTGTGAAACTGAAAAATTCGTTTGTAAAACATGAAAGTGTAATTCTATTAAAAATCAAGTAAAATTGAACTTTTGTATCAGGAGAGCAGAAACGCGAGGAATTGTTTGAAACTGAAAAATTCGTTTGTAAAACATGAAAGTGTAATTCTGTTAAAAATCAAGCAAAATTGAACTTTTGTATCAGGAGAGCAGAAACGCGAGGAATTGTGTGAAACTGAAAAATTCGTATGTAAAACATGAAAGTGTAATTCTGTTAAAAATCAAACAAAATTGAACTTTTGTATCAGGAGAGCAGAAACGCGAGGAATTGTTTGAAACTGAAAAATTCGTTTGTAAAACATGAAAGTGTAATTCTGTTAAAAATCAAGTAAAATTGAACTTTTGTATCAGGAGAGCAGAAACGCGAGGAATTGTTTGAAACTGAAAAATTCGTATGTAAAACATGAAAGTGTAATTCTGTTAAAAATCAAGTAAAATTGAACTTTTGTATCAGGAGAGCAGAAACGCGAGGAATTGTTTGAAACTGAAAAATTCGTTTGTAAAACATGAAAGTGTAATTCTATTAAAAATCAAGTAAAATTGAACTTTTGTATCAGGAGAGCAGAAACGCGAGGAATTGTGTGAAACTGAAAAATTCGTTTGTAAAACATGAAAGTGTAATTCTGTTAAAAATCAAACAAAATTGAACTTTTGTATCAGGAGAGCAGAAACGCGAGGAATTGTTTGAAACTGAAAAATTCGTTTGTAAAACATGAAAGTGTAATTCTGTTAAAAATCAAACAAAATTGAACTTTTGTATCAGGAGAGCAGAAACGCGAGGAATTGTTTGAAACTGAAAAATTCGTTTGTAAAACATGAAAGTGTAATTCTGTTAAAAATGAAGTAAAATTGAACTTTTGTATCAGGAGAGCAGAAACGCGAGGAATTGTGTGAAACTGAAAAATTTATTTGTAAAACATAAAAGTGCATTTCTCTTAAAAATCAAACAAAATTGAACTTTTGTATCAGGAGAGCAGAAACGCGAGGAATTGTTTGAAACTGAAAAATTCGTTTGTAAAACATGAAAGTGTAATTCTGTTAAAAATGAAGTAAAATTGAACTTTTGTATCAGGAGAGCAGAAACGCGAGGAATTGTTTGAAACTGAAAAATTCGTTTGTAAAACATGAAAGTGTAATTCTGTTAAAAATCAAGTAAAATTGAACTTTTGTATCAGGAGAGCAGAAACGCGAGGAATTGTTTGAAACTGAAAAATTCGTATGTAAAACATGAAAGTGTAATTCTGTTAAAAATCAAACAAAATTGAACTTTTGTATCAGGAGAGCAGAAACGCGAGGAATTGTGTGAAACTGAAAAATTCGTTTGTAAAACATGAAAGTGTAATTCTATTAAAAATCAAGTAAAATTGAACTTTTGTATCAGGAGAGCAGAAACGCGAGGAATTGTTTGAAACTGAAAAATTCGTTTGTAAAACATGAAAGTGTAATTCTGTTAAAAATCAAGCAAAATTGAACTTTTGTATCAGGAGAACAAAAACGCGAGGAATTGTGTGAAACTGAAAAATTCGTATGTAAAACATGAAAGTGTAATTCTGTTAAAAATCAAACAAAATTGAACTTTTGTATCAGGAGAGCAGAAACGCGAGGAATTGTTTGAAACTGAAAAATTCGTTTGTAAAACATGAAAGTGTAATTCTGTTAAAAATCAAGTAAAATTGAACTTTTGTATCAGGAGAGCAGAAACGCGAGGAATTGTTTGAAACTGAAAAATTCGTATGTAAAACATGAAAGTGTAATTCTGTTAAAAATCAAGTAAAATTGAACTTTTGTATCAGGAGAGCAGAAACGCGAGGAATTGTTTGAAACTGAAAAATTCGTTTGTAAAACATGAAAGTGTAATTCTATTAAAAATCAAGTAAAATTGAACTTTTGTATCAGGAGAGCAGAAACGTGAGGAATTGTGTGAAACTGAAAAATTCGTATGTAAAACATGGAAGTGCATTTTTCTTAAAAATCAAACAAAATTGAACTTTTGTATCAGGAGAACAGAAACGTGAGGAATTGTGTGAAACTAAAAAATTCGTATGTAAAACATGAAAGTGTAATTCTGTTAAATATCAAGCAAAATTGAACTTTTGTATCAGGAGAGCAGAAACGCGAGGAATTGTTTGAAACTGAAAAATTCGTTTGTAAAACATGAAAGTGTAATTCTGTTAAAAATCAAGCAAAATTGAACTTTTGTATCAGGAGAGCAGAAACGCGAGGAATTGTTTGAAACTGAAAAATTCGTTTGTAAAACATGAAAGTGTAATTCTGTTAAAAATCAAGCAAAATTGAACTTTTGTATCTGGAGAGCAGAAACGCGAGGAATTGTGTGAAACTGAAAAATTTATTTGTAAAACAGAAAGGTGCATTTCTCTTAAAAATCAAACAAAATTGAACTTTTGTATCAGGAGAGCAGAAACGTGAGGAATTGTGTGAAACTGAAAAATTCGTATGTAAAACATGAAAGTGTAATTCTGTTCAAAACAAAGCAAAATTGAACTTTTGTATCAGGAGAGCAGAAACGCGAGGAATTGTTTGAAACTGAAAAATTCGTTTGTAAAACATGAAAGTGTAATTCTGTTAAAAATCAAGCAAAATTGAACTTTTGTATCAGGAGAGCAGAAACGTGAGGAATTGTTTGAAACTGAAAAATTCGTTTGTAAAACATGAAAGTGTAATTCTGTTAAAAATCAAGCAAAATTGAACTTTTGTATCAGGAGAGCAGAAACGTGAGGAATTGTTTGAAACTGAAAAATTCGTTTGTAAAACATGAAAGTGTAATTCTGTTAAAAATCAAGCAAAATTGAATTTTGTATCAGGAGAGCAGGAACGCGAGGAATTGTGTGAAACTGAAAAATTTATTTGTAAAACATAAAAGTGCATTTCTCTTAAAAATCAAACAAAATTGAACTTTTGTATCAGGAGAGCAGAAACGCGAGGAATTGTTTGAAACTGAAAAATTCGTTTGTAAAACATGAAAGTGTAATTCTGTTAAAAATGAAGTAAAATTGAACTTTTGTATCAGGAGAGCAGAAACGCGAGGAATTGTTTGAAACTGAAAAATTCGTATGTAAAACATGAAAGTGTAATTCTGTTAAAAATCAAGCAAAATTGAACTTTTGTATCAGGAGAGCAGAAACGTGAGGAATTGTTTGAAACTGAAAAATTCGTTTGTAAAACATGAAAGTGTAATTCTGTTAAAAATCAAGCAAAATTGAACTTTTGTATCAGGAGAGCAGGAACGCGAGGAATTGTGTGAAACTGAAAAATTTATTTGTAAAACATAAAAGTGCATTTCTCTTAAAAATCAAACAAAATTGAACTTTTGTATCAAGAGAGCAGAAACGCGAGGAATTGTTTGAAACTGAAAAATTCGTTTGTAAAACATGAAAGTGTAATTCTGTTAAAAATGAAGTAAAATTGAACTTTTGTATCAGGAGAGCAGAAACGCGAGGAATTGTTTGAAACTGAAAAATTCGTATGTAAAACATGAAAGTGTAATTCTGTTCAAAACAAAGCAAAATTGAACTTTTGTATCAGAAGAGCAGAAACGCGAGGAATTGTTTGAAACTGAAAAATTCGTTTGTAAAACATGAAAGTGTAATTCTGTTAAAAATCAAGCAAAATTGAACTTTTGTATCAGGAGAGCAGAAACGCGAGGAATTGTGTGAAACTGAAAAATTCGTTTGTAAAACATGAAAGTGTAATTCTGTTAAAAATCAAACAAAATTGAACTTTTGTATCAGGAGAGCAGAAACGCGAGGAATTGTTTGAAACTGAAAAATTCGTTTGTAAAACATGAAAGTGTAATTCTGTTAAAAATCAAACAAAATTGAACTTTTGTATCAGGAGAGCAGAAACGCGAGGAATTGTTTGAAACTGAAAAATTCGTATGTAAAACATGAAAGTGTAATTCTGTTAAAAATCAAGTAAAATTGAACTTTTGTATCAGGAGAGCAGAAACGTGAGGAATTGTGTGAAACTGAAAAATTCGTATGTAAAACATGGAAGTGCATTTTTCTTAAAAAACAAAGCAAAATTGAACTTTTGTATCAGGAGAGCAGAAACGCGAGGAATTGTTTGAAACTGAAAAATTCGTTTGTAAAACATGAAAGTGTAATTCTGTTAAAAATCAAGCAAAATTGAACTTTTGTATCAGGAGAGCAGAAACGCGAGGAATTGTGTGAAACTGAAAAATTTATTTGTAAAACATAAAAGTGCATTTCTCTTAAAAATCAAACAAAATTGAACTTTTGTATCAGGAGAGCAGAAACGCGAGGAATTGTTTGAAACTGAAAAATTCGTTTGTAAAACATGAAAGTGTAATTCTGTTAAAAATGAAGTAAAATTGAACTTTTGTATCAGGAGAGCAGAAACGCGAGGAATTGTTTGAAACTGAAAAATTCGTATGTAAAACATGAAAGTGTAATTCTGTTAAAAATCAAACAAAATTGAACTTTTGTATCAGGAGAGCAGAAACGCGAGGAATTGTGTGAAACTGAAAAATTCGTTTGTAAAACATGAAAGTGTAATTCTATTAAAAATCAAGTAAAATTGAACTTTTGTATCAGGAGAGCAGAAACGCGAGGAATTGTTTGAAACTGAAAAATTCGTTTGTAAAACATGAAAGTGTAATTCTGTTAAAAATCAAGCAAAATTGAACTTTTGTATCAGGAGAGCAGAAACGCGAGGAATTGTGTGAAACTGAAAAATTCGTATGTAAAACATGAAAGTGTAATTCTGTTAAAAATCAAACAAAATTGAACTTTTGTATCAGGAGAGCAGAAACGCGAGGAATTGTTTGAAACTGAAAAATTCGTTTGTAAAACATGAAAGTGTAATTCTGTTAAAAATCAAGTAAAATTGAACTTTTGTATCAGGAGAGCAGAAACGCGAGGAATTGTTTGAAACTGAAAAATTCGTATGTAAAACATGAAAGTGTAATTCTGTTAAAAATCAAGTAAAATTGAACTTTTGTCTCAGGAGAGCAGAAACGCGAGGAATTGTTTGAAACTGAAAAATTCGTTTGTAAAACATGAAAGTGTAATTATATTAAAAATCAAGTAAAATTGAACTTTTGTATCAGGAGAGCAGAAACGCGAGGAATTGTGTGAAACTGAAAAATTCGTTTGTAAAACATGAAAGTGTAATTCTGTTAAAAATCAAACAAAATTGAACTTTTGTATCAGGAGAGCAGAAACGCGAGGAATTGTTTGAAACTGAAAAATTCGTTTGTAAAACATGAAAGTGTAATTCTGTTAAAAATCAAACAAAATTGAACTTTTGTATCAGGAGAGCAGAAACGCGAGGAATTGTTTGAAACTGAAAAATTCGTTTGTAAAACATGAAAGTGTAATTCTGTTAAAAATGAAGTAAAATTGAACTTTTGTATCAGGAGAGCAGAAACGCGAGGAATTGTGTGAAACTGAAAAATTTATTTGTAAAACATAAAAGTGCATTTCTCTTAAAAATCAAACAAAATTGAACTTTTGTATCAGGAGAGCAGAAACGCGAGGAATTGTTTGAAACTGAAAAATTCGTTTGTAAAACATGAAAGTGTAATTCTGTTAAAAATGAAGTAAAATTGAACTTTTGTATCAGGAGAGCAGAAACGCGAGGAATTGTTTGAAACTGAAAAATTCGTTTGTAAAACATGAAAGTGTAATTCTGTTAAAAATCAAGTAAAATTGAACTTTTGTATCAGGAGAGCAGAAACGCGAGGAATTGTTTGAAACTGAAAAATTCGTATGTAAAACATGAAAGTGTAATTCTGTTAAAAATCAAACAAAATTGAACTTTTGTATCAGGAGAGCAGAAACGCGAGGAATTGTGTGAAACTGAAAAATTCGTTTGTAAAACATGAAAGTGTAATTCTATTAAAAATCAAGTAAAATTGAACTTTTGTATCAGGAGAGCAGAAACGCGAGGAATTGTTTGAAACTGAAAAATTCGTTTGTAAAACATGAAAGTGTAATTCTGTTAAAAATCAAGCAAAATTGAACTTTTGTATCAGGAGAGCAGAAACGCGAGGAATTGTGTGAAACTGAAAAATTCGTATGTAAAACATGAAAGTGTAATTCTGTTAAAAATCAAACAAAATTGAACTTTTGTATCAGGAGAGCAGAAACGCGAGGAATTGTTTGAAACTGAAAAATTCGTTTGTAAAACATGAAAGTGTAATTCTGTTAAAAATCAAGTAAAATTGAACTTTTGTATCAGGAGAGCAGAAACGCGAGGAATTGTTTGAAACTGAAAAATTCGTATGTAAAACATGAAAGTGTAATTCTGTTAAAAATCAAGTAAAATTGAACTTTTGTATCAGGAGAGCAGAAACGCGAGGAATTGTTTGAAACTGAAAAATTCGTTTGTAAAACATGAAAGTGTAATTCTATTAAAAATCAAGTAAAATTGAACTTTTGTATCAGGAGAGCAGAAACGTGAGGAATTGTGTGAAACTGAAAAATTCGTATGTAAAACATGGAAGTGCATTTTTCTTAAAAATCAAACAAAATTGAACTTTTGTATCAGGAGAACAGAAACGTGAGGAATTGTGTGAAACTAAAAAATTCGTATGTAAAACATGAAAGTGTAATTCTGTTAAATATCAAGCAAAATTGAACTTTTGTATCAGGAGAGCAGAAACGCGAGGAATTGTTTGAAACTGAAAAATTCGTTTGTAAAACATGAAAGTGTAATTCTGTTAAAAATCAAGCAAAATTGAACTTTTGTATCAGGAGAGCAGAAACGCGAGGAATTGTTTGAAACTGAAAAATTCGTTTGTAAAACATGAAAGTGTAATTCTGTTAAAAATCAAGCAAAATTGAACTTTTGTATCTGGAGAGCAGAAACGCGAGGAATTGTGTGAAACCGAAAAATTTATTTGTAAAACAGAAAGGTGCATTTCTCTTAAAAATCAAACAAAATTGAACTTTTGTATCAGGAGAGCAGAAACGTGAGGAATTGTGTGAAACTGAAAAATTCGTATGTAAAACATGAAAGTGTAATTCTGTTCAAAACAAAGCAAAATTGAACTTTTGTATCAGGAGAGCAGAAACGCGAGGAATTGTTTGAAACTGAAAAATTCGTTTGTAAAACATGAAAGTGTAATTCTGTTAAAAATCAAGCAAAATTGAACTTTTGTATCAGGAGAGCAGAAACGTGAGGAATTGTTTGAAACTGAAAAATTCGTTTGTAAAACATGAAAGTGTAATTCTGTTAAAAATCAAGCAAAATTGAACTTTTGTATCAGGAGAGCAGAAACGCGAGGAATTGTTTGAAACTGAAAAATTCGTATGTAAAACATGAAAGTGTAATTCTGTTAAAAATCAAACAAAATTGAACTTTTGTATCAGGAGAGCAGAAACGCGAGGAATTGTGTGAAACTGAAAAATTCGTTTGTAAAACATGAAAGTGTAATTCTATTAAAAATCAAGTAAAATTGAACTTTTGTATCAGGAGAGCAGAAACGCGAGGAATTGTTTGAAACTGAAAAATTCGTTTGTAAAACATGAAAGTGTAATTCTGTTAAAAATCAAGCAAAATTGAACTTTTGTATCAGGAGAGCAGAAACGTGAGGAATTGTTTGAAACTGAAAAATTCGTTTGTAAAACATGAAAGTGTAATTCTGTTAAAAATCAAGTAAAATTGAACTTTTGTATCAGGAGAGCAGAAACGCGAGGAATTGTTTGAAACTGAAAAATTCGTATGTAAAACATGAAAGTGTAATTCTGTTAAAAATCAAGTAAAATTGAACTTTTGTATCAGGAGAGCAGAAACGCGAGGAATTGTTTGAAACTGAAAAATTCGTTTGTAAAACATGAAAGTGTAATTCTATTAAAAATCAAGTAAAATTGAACTTTTGTATCAGGAGAGCAGAAACGCGAGGAATTGTGTGAAACTGAAAAATTCGTTTGTAAAACATGAAAGTGTAATTCTGTTAAAAATCAAACAAAATTGTACTTTTGTATCAGGAGAGCAGAAACGCGAGGAATTGTTTGAAACTGAAAAATTCGTTTGTAAAACATGAAAGTGTAATTCTGTTAAAAATCAAACAAAATTGAACTTTTGTATCAGGAGAGCAGAAACGCGAGGAATTGTTTGAAACTGAAAAATTCGTTTGTAAAACATGAAAGTGTAATTCTGTTAAAAATGAAGTAAAATTGAACTTTTGTATCAGGAGAGCAGAAACGCGAGGAATTGTGTGAAACTGAAAAATTTATTTGTAAAACATAAAAGTGCATTTCTCTTAAAAATCAAACAAAATTGAACTTTTGTATCAGGAGAGCAGAAACGCGAGGAATTGTTTGAAACTGAAAAATTCGTTTGTAAAACATGAAAGTGTAATTCTGTTAAAAATGAAGTAAAATTGAACTTTTGTATCAAGAGAGCAGAAACGCGAGGAATTGTTTGAAACTGAAAAATTCGTTTGTAAAACATGAAAGTGTAATTCTGTTAAAAATCAAGTAAAATTGAACTTTTGTATCAGGAGAGCAGAAACGCGAGGAATTGTTTGAAACTGAAAAATTCGTATGTAAAACATGAAAGTGTAATTCTGTTAAAAATCAAACAAAATTGAACTTTTGTATCAGGAGAGCAGAAACGCGAGGAATTGTGTGAAACTGAAAAATTCGTTTGTAAAACATGAAAGTGTAATTCTATTAAAAATCAAGTAAAATTGAACTTTTGTATCAGGAGAGCAGAAACGCGAGGAATTGTTTGAAACTGAAAAATTCATTGGTAAAACATGAAAGTGTAATTCTGTTAAAAATCAAGCAAAATTGAACTTTTGTATCAGGAGAGCAGAAACGCGAGGAATTGTGTGAAACTGAAAAATTCGTATGTAAAACATGAAAGTGTAATTCTGTTAAAAATCAAACAAAATTGAACTTTTGTATCAGGAGAGCAGAAACGCGAGGAATTGTTTGAAACTGAAAAATTCGTTTGTAAAACATGAAAGTGTAATTCTGTTAAAAATCAAGTAAAATTGAACTTTTGTATCAGGAGAGCAGAAACGCGAGGAATTGTTTGAAACTGAAAAATTCGTATGTAAAACATGAAAGTGTAATTCTGTTAAAAATCAAGTAAAATTGAACTTTTGTATCAGGAGAGCAGAAACGCGAGGAATTGTTTGAAACTGAAAAATTCGTTTGTAAAACATGAAAGTGTAATTCTATTAAAAATCAAGTAAAATTGAACTTTTGTATCAGGAGAGCAGAAACGTGAGGAATTGTGTGAAACTGAAAAATTCGTATGTAAAACATGGAAGTGCATTTTTCTTAAAAATCAAACAAAATTGAACTTTTGTATCAGGAGAACAGAAACGTGAGGAATTGTGTGAAACTAAAAAATTCGTATGTAAAACATGAAAGTGTAATTCTGTTAAATATCAAGCAAAATTGAACTTTTGTATCAGGAGAGCAGAAACGCGAGGAATTGTTTGAAACTGAAAAATTCGTTTGTAAAACATGAAAGTGTAATTCTGTTAAAAATCAAGCAAAATTGAACTTTTGTATCAGGAGAGCAGAAACGCGAGGAATTGTTTGAAACTGAAAAATTCGTTTGTAAAACATGAAAGTGTAATTCTGTTAAAAATCAAGCAAAATTGAACTTTTGTATCTGGAGAGCAGAAACGCGAGGAATTGTGTGAAACTGAAAAATTTATTTGTAAAACAGAAAGGTGCATTTCTCTTAAAAATCAAACAAAATTGAACTTTTGTATCAGGAGAGCAGAAACGTGAGGAATTGTGTGAAACTGAAAAATTCGTATGTAAAACATGAAAGTGTAATTCTGTTCAAAACAAAGCAAAATTGAACTTTTGTATCAGGAGAGCAGAAACGCGAGGAATTGTTTGAAACTGAAAAATTCGTTTGTAAAACATGAAAGTGTAATTCTGTTAAAAATCAAGCAAAATTGAACTTTTGTATCAGGAGAGCAGAAACGTGAGGAATTGTTTGAAACTGAAAAATTCGTTTGTAAAACATGAAAGTGTAATTCTGTTAAAAATCAAGCAAAATTGAACTTTTGTATCAGGAGAGCAGAAACGTGAGGAATTGTTTGAAACTGAAAAATTCGTTTGTAAAACATGAAAGTGTAATTCTGTTAAAAATCAAGCAAAATTGAATTTTGTATCAGGAGAGCAGGAACGCGAGGAATTGTGTGAAACTGAAAAATTTATTTGTAAAACATAAAAGTGCATTTCTCTTAAAAATCAAACAAAATTGAACTTTTGTATCAGGAGAGCAGAAACGCGAGGAATTGTTTGAAACTGAAAAATTCGTTTGTAAAACATGAAAGTGTAATTCTGTTAAAAATGAAGTAAAATTGAACTTTTGTATCAGGAGAGCAGAAACGCGAGGAATTGTTTGAAACTGAAAAATTCGTATGTAAAACATGAAAGTGTAATTCTGTTAAAAATCAAGCAAAATTGAACTTTTGTATCAGGAGAGCAGAAACGTGAGGAATTGTTTGAAACTGAAAAATTCGTTTGTAAAACATGAAAGTGTAATTCTGTTAAAAATCAAGCAAAATTGAACTTTTGTATCAGGAGAGCAGGAACGCGAGGAATTGTGTGAAACTGAAAAATTTATTTGTAAAACATAAAAGTGCATTTCTCTTAAAAATCAAACAAAATTGAACTTTTGTATCAAGAGAGCAGAAACGCGAGGAATTGTTTGAAACTGAAAAATTCGTTTGTAAAACATGAAAGTGTAATTCTGTTAAAAATGAAGTAAAATTGAACTTTTGTATCAGGAGAGCAGAAACGCGAGGAATTGTTTGAAACTGAAAAATTCGTATGTAAAACATGAAAGTGTAATTCTGTTCAAAACAAAGCAAAATTGAACTTTTGTATCAGAAGAGCAGAAACGCGAGGAATTGTTTGAAACTGAAAAATTCGTTTGTAAAACATGAAAGTGTAATTCTGTTAAAAATCAAGCAAAATTGAACTTTTGTATCAGGAGAGCAGAAACGCGAGGAATTGTGTGAAACTGAAAAATTCGTTTGTAAAACATGAAAGTGTAATTCTGTTAAAAATCAAACAAAATTGAACTTTTGTATCAGGAGAGCAGAAACGCGAGGAATTGTTTGAAACTGAAAAATTCGTTTGTAAAACATGAAAGTGTAATTCTGTTAAAAATCAAACAAAATTGAACTTTTGTATCAGGAGAGCAGAAACGCGAGGAATTGTTTGAAACTGAAAAATTCGTATGTAAAACATGAAAGTGTAATTCTGTTAAAAATCAAGTAAAATTGAACTTTTGTATCAGGAGAGCAGAAACGTGAGGAATTGTGTGAAACTGAAAAATTCGTATGTAAAACATGGAAGTGCATTTTTCTTAAAAAACAAAGCAAAATTGAACTTTTGTATCAGGAGAGCAGAAACGCGAGGAATTGTTTGAAACTGAAAAATTCGTTTGTAAAACATGAAAGTGTAATTCTGTTAAAAATCAAGCAAAATTGAACTTTTGTATCAGGAGAGCAGAAACGCGAGGAATTGTGTGAAACTGAAAAATTTATTTGTAAAACATAAAAGTGCATTTCTCTTAAAAATCAAACAAAATTGAACTTTTGTATCAGGAGAGCAGAAACGCGAGGAATTGTTTGAAACTGAAAAATCCGTTTGTAAAACATGAAAGTGTAATTCTGTTAAAAATGAAGTAAAATTGAACTTTTGTATCAGGAGAGCAGAAACGCGAGGAATTGTTTGAAACTGAAAAATTCGTATGTAAAACATGAAAGTGTAATTCTGTTAAAAATCAAACAAAATTGAACTTTTGTATCAGGAGAGCAGAAACGCGAGGAATTGTGTGAAACTGAAAAATTCGTTTGTAAAACATGAAAGTGTAATTCTATTAAAAATCAAGTAAAATTGAACTTTTGTATCAGGAGAGCAGAAACGCGAGGAATTGTTTGAAACTGAAAAATTCGTTTGTAAAACATGAAAGTGTAATTCTGTTAAAAATCAAGCAAAATTGAACTTTTGTATCAGGAGAGCAGAAACGCGAGGAATTGTGTGAAACTGAAAAATTCGTATGTAAAACATGAAAGTGTAATTCTGTTAAAAATCAAGTAAAATTGAACTTTTGTATCAGGAGAGCAGAAACGCGAGGAATTGTTTGAAACTGAAAAATTCGTATGTAAAACATGAAAGTGTAATTCTGTTAAAAATCAAGTAAAATTGAACTTTTGTATCAGGAGAGCAGAAACGCGAGGAATTGTTTGAAACTGAAAAATTCGTTTGTAAAACATGAAAGTGTAATTCTATTAAAAATCAAGTAAAATTGAACTTTTGTATCAGGAGAGCAGAAACGCGAGGAATTGTGTGAAACTGAAAAATTCGTTTGTAAAACATGAAAGTGTAATTCTGTTAAAAATCAAACAAAATTGAACTTTTGTATCAGGAGAGCAGAAACGCGAGGAATTGTTTGAAACTGAAAAATTCGTTTGTAAAACATGAAAGTGTAATTCTGTTAAAAATCAAACAAAATTGAACTTTTGTATCAGGAGAGCAGGAACGCGGGGAATTGTGTGAAACTGAAAAATTTATTTGTAAAACATAAAAGTGCATTTCTCTTAAAAATCAAGCAAAATTGAACTTTTGTATCAGGAGAGCGAAACGTGAGGAATTGTGTGAAACTGAAAAATTCGTATGTAAAACATGGAAGTGCATTTTTCTTAAAAATCAAACAAAATTGAACTTTTGTATCAGGAGAACAGAAACGTGAGGAATTGTGTGAAACTAAAAAATTCGTATGTAAAACATGAAAGTGTAATTCTGTTAAAAATCAAGCAAAATTGAACTTTTGTATCAGGAGAGCAGAAACGCGAGGAATTGTTTGAAACTGAAAAATTCGTTTGTAAAACATGAAAGTGTAATTCTGTTAAAAATCAAGCAAAATTGAACTTTTGTATCAGGAGAGCAGAAACGCGAGGAATTGTTTGAAACTGAAAAATTCGTTTGTAAAACATGAAAGTGTAATTCTGTTAAAAATCAAGCAAAATTGAACTTTTGTATCAGGAGAGCAGAAACGCGAGGAATTGTTTGAAACTGAAAAATTCGTTTGTAAAACATGAAAGTGTAATTCTGTTAAAAATCAAGCAAAATTGAACTTTTGTATCAGGAGAGCAGAAACGCGAGGAATTGTTTGAAACTGAAAAATTCGTTTGTAAAACATGAAAGTGTAATTCTGTTAAAAATCAAGCAAAATTGAACTTTTGTATCTGGAGAGCAGAAACGCGAGGAATTGTGTGAAACTGAAAAATTTATTTGTAAAACAGAAAGGTGCATTTCTCTTAAAAATCAAACAAAATTGAACTTTTGTATCAGGAGAGCAGAAACGTGAGGAATTGTGTGAAACTGAAAAATTCGTATGTAAAACATGAAAGTGTAATTCTGTTCAAAACAAAGCAAAATTGAACTTTTGTATCAGGAGAGCAGAAACGCGAGGAATTGTGTGAAACTGAAAAATTCGTATGCAAAACATGAAAGTGTAATTCTGTTAAAAATCAAGCAAAATTGAACTTTTGTATCAGGAGAGCAGAAACGCGAGGAATTGTTTGAAACTGAAAAATTCGTTTGTAAAACATGAAAGTGTAATTCTGTTAAAAATCAAGCAAAATTGAACTTTTGTATCAGGAGAGCAGAAACGTGAGGAATTGTTTGAAACTGAAAAATTCGTTTGTAAAACATGAAAGTGTAATTCTGTTCAAAACAAAGCAAAATTGAACTTTTGTATCAGGAGAGCAGAAACGCGAGGAATTGTTTGAAACTGAAAAATTCGTTTGTAAAACATGAAAGTGTAATTCTGTTAAAAATCAAGCAAAATTGAACTTTTGTATCAGGAGAGCAGAAACGTGAGGGATTGTTTGAAACTGAAAAATTCGTTTGTAAAACATGAAAGTGTAATTCTGTTAAAAATCAAGCAAAATTGAACTTTTGTATCAGGAGAGCAGAAACGTGAGGAATTGTTTGAAACTGAAAAATTCGTTTGTAAAACATGAAAGTGTAATTCTGTTAAAAATCAAGCAAAATTGAACTTTTGTATCAGGAGAGCAGGAACGCGAGGAATTGTGTGAAACTGAAAAATTTATTTGTAAAACATAAAAGTGCATTTCTCTTAAAAATCAAACAAAATTGAACTTTTGTATCAGGAGAGCAGAAACGCGAGGAATTGTTTGAAACTGAAAAATTCGTTTGTAAAACATGAAAGTGTAATTCTGTTAAAAATGAAGTAAAATTGAACTTTTGTATCAGGAGAGCAGAAACGCGAGGAATTGTTTGAAACTGAAAAATTCGTATGTAAAACATGAAAGTGTAATTCTGTTAAAAATCAAGCAAAATTGAACTTTTGTATCAGGAGAGCAGAAACGCGAGGAATTGTTTGAAACTGAAAAATTCGTTTGTAAAACATGAAAGTGTAATTCTGTTAAAAATCAAGCAAAATTGAACTTTTGTATCAGGAGAGCAGGAACGCGAGGAATTGTGTGAAACTGAAAAATTTATTTGTAAAACATAAAAGTGCATTTCTCTTAAAAATCAAACAAAATTGAACTTTTGTATCAGGAGAGCAGAAACGCGAGGAATTGTTTGAAACTGAAAAATTCGTTTGTAAAACATGAAAGTGTAATTCTGTTAAAAATGAAGTAAAATTGAACTTTTGTATCAGGAGAGCAGAAACGCGAGGAATTGTTTGAAACTGAAAAATTCGTATGTAAAACATGAAAGTGTAATTCTGTTCAAAACAAAGCAAAATTGAACTTTTGTATCAGGAGAGCAGAAACGCGAGGAATTGTTTGAAACTGAAAAATTCGTTTGTAAAACATGAAAGTGTAATTCTGTTAAAAATCAAGCAAAATTGAACTTTTGTATCAGGAGAGCAGAAACGCGAGGAATTGTGTGAAACTGAAAAATTCGTTTGTAAAACATGAAAGTGTAATTCTGTTAAAAATCAAACAAAATTGAACTTTTGTATCAGGAGAGCAGAAACGCGAGGAATTGTTTGAAACTGAAAAATTCGTTTGTAAAACATGAAAGTGTAATTCTGTTAAAAATCAAACAAAATTGAACTTTTGTATCAGGAGAGCAGAAACGCGAGGAATTGTTTGAAACTGAAAAATTCGTATGTAAAACATGAAAGTGTAATTCTGTTAAAAATCAAGTAAAATTGAACTTTTGTATCAGGAGAGCAGAAACGTGAGGAATTGTGTGAAACTGAAAAATTCGTATGTAAAACATGGAAGTGCATTTTTCTTAAAAAACAAAGCAAAATTGAACTTTTGTATCAGGAGAGCAGAAACGCGAGGAATTGTTTGAAACTGAAAAATTCGTTTGTAAAACATGAAAGTGTAATTCTGTTAAAAATCAAGCAAAATTGAACTTTTGTATCAGGAGAGCAGAAACGCGAGGAATTGTGTGAAACTGAAAAATTTATTTGTAAAACATAAAAGTGCATTTCTCTTAAAAATCAAACAAAATTGAACTTTTGTATCAGGAGAGCAGAAACGCGAGGAATTGTTTGAAACTGAAAAATTCGTTTGTAAAACATGAAAGTGTAATTCTGTTAAAAATGAAGTAAAATTGAACTTTTGTATCAGGAGAGCAGAAACGCGAGGAATTGTGTGAAACTGAAAAATTTATTTGTAAAACATAAAAGTGCATTTCTCTTAAAAATCAAACAAAATTGAACTTTTGTATCAGGAGAGCAGAAACGCGAGGAATTGTTTGAAACTGAAAAATTCGTTTGTAAAACATGAAAGTGTAATTCTGTTATAAATGAAGTAAAATTGAACTTTTGTATCAGGAGAGCAGAAACGCGAGGAATTGTTTGAAATTGAAAAATTCGTTTGTAAAACATGAAAGTGTAATTCTGTTAAAAATCAAGTAAAATTGAACTTTTGTATCAGGAGAGCAGAAACGCGAGGAATTGTTTGAAACTGAAAAATTCGTATGTAAAACATGAAAGTGTAATTCTGTTAAAAATCAAACAAAATTGAACTTTTGTATCAGGAGAGCAGAAACGCGAGGAATTGTGTGAAACTGAAAAATTCGTTTGTAAAACATGAAAGTGTAATTCTATTAAAAATCAAGTAAAATTGAACTTTTGTATCAGGAGAGCAGAAACGCGAGGAATTGTTTGAAACTGAAAAATTCGTTTGTAAAACATGAAAGTGTAATTCTGTTAAAAATCAAGCAAAATTGAACTTTTGTATCAGGAGAGCAGAAACGCGAGGAATTGTGTGAAACTGAAAAATTCGTATGTAAAACATGAAAGTGTAATTCTGTTAAAAATCAAACAAAATTGAACTTTTGTATCAGGAGAGCAGAAACGCGAGGAATTGTTTGAAACTGAAAAATTCGTTTGTAAAACATGAAAGTGTAATTCTGTTAAAAATCAAGTAAAATTGAACTTTTGTATCAGGAGAGCAGAAACGCGAGGAATTGTTTGAAACTGAAAAATTCGTATGTAAAACATGAAAGTGTAATTCTGTTAAAAATCAAGTAAAATTGAACTTTTGTATCAGGAGAGCAGAAACGCGAGGAATTGTTTGAAACTGAAAAATTCGTTTGTAAAACATGAAAGTGTAATTCTATTAAAAATCAAGTAAAATTGAACTTTTGTATCAGGAGAGCAGAAACGTGAGGAATTGTGTGAAACTGAAAAATTCGTATGTAAAACATGGAAGTGTATTTTTCTTAAAAATCAAACAAAATTGAACTTTTGTATCAGGAGAACAGAAACGTGAGGAATTGTGTGAAACTAAAAAATTCGTATGTAAAACATGAAAGTGTAATTCTGTTAAAAATCAAGCAAAATTGAACTTTTGTATCAGGAGAGCAGAAACGCGAGGAATTGTTTGAAACTGAAAAATTCGTTTGTAAAACATGAAAGTGTAATTCTGTTAAAAATCAAGCAAAATTGAACTTTTGTATCAGGAGAGCAGAAACGCGAGGAATTGTTTGAAACTGAAAAATTCGTTTGTAAAACATGAAAGTGTAATTCTGTTAAAAATCAAGCAAAATTGAACTTTTGTATCTGGAGAGCAGAAACGCGAGGAATTGTGTGAAACTGAAAAATTTATTTGTAAAACAGAAAGGTGCATTTCTCTTAAAAATCAAACAAAATTGAACTTTTGTATCAGGAGAGCAGAAACGTGAGGAATTGTGTGAAACTGAAAAATTCGTATGTAAAACATGAAAGTGTAATTCTGTTCAAAACAAAGCAAAATTGAACTTTTGTATCAGGAGAGCAGAAACGCGAGGAATTGTTTGAAACTGAAAAATTCGTTTGTAAAACATGAAAGTGTAATTCTGTTAAAAATCAAGCAAAATTGAACTTTTGTATCAGGAGAGCAGAAACGTGAGGAATTGTTTGAAACTGAAAAATTCGTTTGTAAAACATGAAAGTGTAATTCTGTTAAAAATCAAGCAAAATTGAACTTTTGTATCAGGAGAGCAGAAACGTGAGGAATTGTTTGAAACTGAAAAATTCGTTTGTAAAACATGAAAGTGTAATTCTGTTAAAAATCAAGCAAAATTGAATTTTGTATCAGGAGAGCAGGAACGCGAGGAATTGTGTGAAACTGAAAAATTTATTTGTAAAACATAAAAGTGCATTTCTCTTAAAAATCAAACAAAATTGAACTTTTGTATCAGGAGAGCAGAAACGCGAGGAATTGTTTGAAACTGAAAAATTCGTATGTAAAACATGAAAGTGTAATTCTGTTCAAAACAAAGCAAAATTGAACTTTTGTATCAGGAGAGCAGAAATGCGAGGAATTGTGTGAAACTGAAAAATTTATTTGTAAAACAGAAAGGTGCATTTCTCTTAAAAATCAAACAAAATTGAACTTTTGTATCAGGAGAGCAGAAACGTGAGGAATTGTGTGAAACTGAAAAATTTATTTGTAAAACAGAAAGGTGCATTTCTCTTAAAAATCAAACAAAATTGAACTTTTGTATCAGGAGAGCAGAAACGTGAGGAATTGTGTGAAACTGAAAAATTCGTATGTAAAACATGAAAGTGTAATTCTGTTCAAAACAAAGCAAAATTGAACTTTTGTATCAGGAGAGCAGAAACGCGAGGAATTGTGTGAAACTGAAAAATTTATTTGTAAAACAGAAAGGTGCATTTCTCTTAAAAATCAAACAAAATTGAACTTTTGTATCAGGAGAGCAGAAACGTGAGGAATTGTGTGAAACTGAAAAATTCGTATGTAAAACATGAAAGTGTAATTCTGTTCAAAACAAAGCAAAATTGAACTTTTGTATCAGGAGAGCAGAAACGCGAGGAATTGTTTGAAACTGAAAAATTCGTTTGTAAAACATGAAAGTGTAATTCTGTTAAAAATCAAGCAAAATTGAACTTTTGTATCAGGAGAGCAGAAACGTGAGGAATTGTTTGAAACTGAAAAATTCGTATGTAAAACATGAAAGTGTAATTCTGTTAAAAATCAAGCAAAATTGAACTTTTGTATCAGGAGAGCAGAAACGTGAGGAATTGTTTGAAACTGAAAAATTCGTTTGTAAAACATGAAAGTGTAATTCTGTTAAAAATCAAGCAAAATTGAATTTTGTATCAGGAGAGCAGGAACGCGAGGAATTGTGTGAAACTGAAAAATTTATTTGTAAAACATAAAAGTGCATTTCTCTTAAAAATCAAGCAAAATTGAACTTTTGTATCAGGAGAGCAGAAACGCGAGGAATTGTGTGAAACTGAAAAATTCGTATGTAAAACATGAAAGTGTAATTCTGTTAAAAATCAAACAAAATTGAACTTTTGTATCAGGAGAGCAGAAACGCGAGGAATTGTTTGAAACTGAAAAATTCGTTTGTAAAACATGAAAGTGTAATTCTGTTAAAAATGAAGTAAAATTGAACTTTTGTATCAGGAGAGCAGAAACGCGAGGAATTGTTTGAAACTGAAAAATTCGTATGTAAAACATGAAAGTGTAATTCTGTTAAAAATCAAGCAAAATTGAACTTTTGTATCAGGAGAGCAGAAACGTGAGGAATTGTTTGAAACTGAAAAATTCGTTTGTAAAACATGAAAGTGTAATTCTGTTAAAAATCAAGCAAAATTGAACTTTTGTATCAGGAGAGCAGGAACGCGAGGAATTGTTTGAAACTGAAAAATTCGTATGTAAAACATGAAAGTGTAATTCTGTTAAAAATCAAGCAAAATTGAACTTTTGTATCAGGAGAGCAGAAACGTGAGGAATTGTTTGAAACTGAAAAATTCGTTTGTAAAACATGAAAGTGTAATTCTGTTAAAAATCAAGCAAAATTGAACTTTTGTATCAGGAGAGCAGAAACGTGAGGAATTGTTTGAAACTGAAAAATTCGTATGTAAAACATGAAAGTGTAATTCTGTTAAAAATCAAGCAAAATTGAACTTTTGTATCAGGAGAGCAGAAACGTGAGGAATTGTGTGAAACTGAAAAATTCGTATGTAAAACATGGAAGTGCATTTTTCTTAAAAAACAAAGCAAAATTGAACTTTTGTATCAGGAGAGCAGAAACGCGAGGAATTGTTTGAAACTGAAAAATTCGTTTGTAAAACATGAAAGTGTAATTCTGTTAAAAATGAAGTAAAATTGAACTTTTGTATCAGGAGAGCAGAAACGTGAGGAATTGTTTGAAACTGAAAAATTCGTTTGTAAAACATGAAAGTGTAATTCTGTTAAAAATCAAGCAAAATTGAACTTTTGTATCAGGAGAGCAGGAACGCGAGGAATTGTTTGAAACTGAAAAATTCGTATGTAAAACATGAAAGTGTAATTCTGTTAAAAATCAAGCAAAATTGAACTTTTGTATCAGGAGAGCAGAAACGTGAGGAATTGTTTGAAACTGAAAAATTCGTTTGTAAAACATGAAAGTGTAATTCTGTTAAAAATCAAGCAAAATTGAACTTTTGTATCAGGAGAGCAGAAACGTGAGGAATTGTTTGAAACTGAAAAATTCGTATGTAAAACATAAAAGTGTAATTCTGTTAAAAATCAAGCAAAATTGAACTTTTGTATCTGGAGAGCAGAAACGCGAGGAATTGTGTGAAACTGAAAAATTTATTTGTAAAACAGAAAGGTGCATTTCTCTTAAAAATCAAACAAAATTGAACTTTTGTATCAGGAGAGCAGAAACGTGAGGAATTGTTTGAAACTGAAAAATTCGTTTGTAAAACATGAAAGTGTAATTCTGTTAAAAATCAAGCAAAATTGAACTTTTGTATCAGGAGAGCAGAAACGTGAGGGATTGTTTGAAACTGAAAAATTCGTTTGTAAAACATGAAAGTGTAATTCTGTTAAAAATCAAGCAAAATTGAACTTTTGTATCAGGAGAGCAGAAACGTGAGGAATTGTTTGAAACTGAAAAATTCGTTTGTAAAACATGAAAGTGTAATTCTGTTAAAAATCAAGCAAAATTGAACTTTTGTATCAGGAGAGCAGGAACGCGAGGAATTGTGTGAAACTGAAAAATTTATTTGTAAAACATAAAAGTGCATTTCTCTTAAAAATCAAACAAAATTGAACTTTTGTATCAGGAGAGCAGAAACGCGAGGAATTGTTTGAAACTGAAAAATTCGTTTGTAAAACATGAAAGTGTAATTCTGTTAAAAATGAAGTAAAATTGAACTTTTGTATCAGGAGAGCAGAAACGCGAGGAATTGTTTGAAACTGAAAAATTCGTATGTAAAACATGAAAGTGTAATTCTGTTAAAAATCAAACAAAATTGAACTTTTGTATCAGGAGAGCAGAAACGCGAGGAATTGTTTGAAACTGAAAAATTCGTTTGTAAAACATGAAAGTGTAATTCTGTTAAAAATCAAGCAAAATTGAACTTTTGTATCAGGAGAGCAGAAACGTGAGGAATTGTTTGAAACTGAAAAATTCGTTTGTAAAACATGAAAGTGTAATTCTGTTAAAAATCAAACAAAATTGAACTTTTGTATCAGGAGAGCAGAAACGCGAGGAATTGTTTGAAACTGAAAAATTCGTTTGTAAAACATGAAAGTGTAATTCTGTTAAAAATGAAGTAAAATTGAACTTTTGTATCAGGAGAGCAGAAACGCGAGGAATTGTTTGAAACTGAAAAATTCGTATGTAAAACATGAAAGTGTAATTCTGTTCAAAACAAAGCAAAATTGAACTTTTGTATCAGGAGAGCAGAAACGCGAGGAATTGTTTGAAACTGAAAAATTCGTTTGTAAAACATGAAAGTGTAATTCTGTTAAAAATCAAGCAAAATTGAACTTTTGTATCAGGAGAGCAGAAACGCGAGGAATTGTGTGAAACTGAAAAATTCGTTTGTAAAACATGAAAGTGTAATTCTGTTAAAAATCAAACAAAATTGAACTTTTGTATCAGGAGAGCAGAAACGCGAGGAATTGTTTGAAACTGAAAAATTCGTTTGTAAAACATGAAAGTGTAATTCTGTTAAAAATCAAACAAAATTGAACTTTTGTATCAGGAGAGCAGAAACGCGAGGAATTGTTTGAAACTGAAAAATTCGTATGTAAAACATGAAAGTGTAATTCTGTTAAAAATCAAGTAAAATTGAACTTTTGTATCAGGAGAGCAGAAACGTGAGGAATTGTGTGAAACTGAAAAATTCGTATGTAAAACATGGAAGTGCATTTTTCTTAAAAAACAAAGCAAAATTGAACTTTTGTATCAGGAGAGCAGAAACGCGAGGAATTGTTTGAAACTGAAAAATTCGTTTGTAAAACATGAAAGTGTAATTCTGTTAAAAATGAAGTAAAATTGAACTTTTGTATCAGGAGAGCAGAAACGCGAGGAATTGTGTGAAACTGAAAAATTTATTTGTAAAACATAAAAGTGCATTTCTCTTAAAAATCAAACCAAATTGAACTTTTGTATCAGGAGAGCAGAAACGCGAGGAATTGTTTGAAACTGAAAAATTCGTTTGTAAAACATGAAAGTGTAATTCTGTTAAAAATGAAGTAAAATTGAACTTTTGTATCAGGAGAGCAGAAACGCGAGGAATTGTTTGAAATTGAAAAATTCGTTTGTAAAACATGAAAGTGTAATTCTGTCAAAAATCAAGTAAAATTGAACTTTTGTATCAGGAGAGCAGAAACGCGAGGAATTGTTTGAAACTGAAAAATTCGTATGTAAAACATGAAAGTGTAATTCTGTTAAAAATCAAACAAAATTGAACTTTTGTATCAGGAGAGCAGAAACGCGAGGAATTGTGTGAAACTGAAAAATTCGTTTGTAAAACATGAAAGTGTAATTCTATTAAAAATCAAGTAAAATTGAACTTTTGTATCAGGAGAGCAGAAACGCGAGGAATTGTTTGAAACTGAAAAATTCGTTTGTAAAACATGAAAGTGTAATTCTGTTAAAAATCAAGCAAAATTGAACTTTTGTATCAGGAGAGCAGAAACGCGAGGAATTGTGTGAAACTGAAAAATTCGTATGTAAAACATGAAAGTGTAATTCTGTTAAAAATCAAACAAAATTGAACTTTTGTATCAGGAGAGCAGAAACGCGAGGAATTGTTTGAAACTGAAAAATTCGTTTGTAAAACATGAAAGTGTAATTCTGTTAAAAATCAAGTAAAATTGAACTTTTGTATCAGGAGAGCAGAAACGCGAGGAATTGTTTGAAACTGAAAAATTCGTATGTAAAACATGAAAGTGTAATTCTGTTAAAAATCAAGTAAAATTGAACTTTTGTATCAGGAGAGCAGAAACGCGAGGAATTGTGTGAAACTGAAAAATTCGTTTGTAAAACATGAAAGTGTAATTCTATTAAAAATCAAGTAAAATTGAACTTTTGTATCAGGAGAGCAGAAACGTGAGGAATTGTGTGAAACTGAAAAATTCGTATGTAAAACATGGAAGTGCATTTTTCTTAAAAATCAAACAAAATTGAACTTTTGTATCAGGAGAACAGAAACGTGAGGAATTGTGTGAAACTAAAAAATTCGTATGTAAAACATGAAAGTGTAATTCTGTTAAAAATCAAGCAAAATTGAACTTTTGTATCAGGAGAGCAGAAACGCGAGGAATTGTTTGAAACTGAAAAATTCGTTTGTAAAACATGAAAGTGTAATTCTGTTAAAAATCAAGCAAAATTGAACTTTTGTATCAGGAGAGCAGAAACGCGAGGAATTGTTTGAAACTGAAAAATTCGTTTGTAAAACATGAAAGTGTAATTCTGTTAAAAATCAAGCAAAATTGAACTTTTGTATCTGGAGAGCAGAAACGCGAGGAATTGTGTGAAACTGAAAAATTTATTTGTAAAACAGAAAGGTGCATTTCTCTTAAAAATCAAACAAAATTGAACTTTTGTATCAGGAGAGCAGAAACGTGAGGAATTGTGTGAAACTGAAAAATTCGTATGTAAAACATGAAAGTGTAATTCTGTTCAAAACAAAGCAAAATTGAACTTTTGTATCAGGAGAGCAGAAACGCGAGGAATTGTTTGAAACTGAAAAATTCGTTTGTAAAACATGAAAGTGTAATTCTGTTAAAAATCAAGCAAAATTGAACTTTTGTATCAGGAGAGCAGAAACGTGAGGAATTGTTTGAAACTGAAAAATTCGTTTGTAAAACATGAAAGTGTAATTCTGTTAAAAATCAAGCAAAATTGAACTTTTGTATCAGGAGAGCAGAAACGTGAGGAATTGTTTGAAACTGAAAAATTCGTTTGTAAAACATGAAAGTGTAATTCTGTTAAAAATCAAGCAAAATTGAATTTTGTATCAGGAGAGCAGGAACGCGAGGAATTGTGTGAAACTGAAAAATTTATTTGTAAAACATAAAAGTGCATTTCTCTTAAAAATCAAACAAAATTGAACTTTTGTATCAGGAGAGCAGAAACGCGAGGAATTGTTTGAAACTGAAAAATTCGTTTGTAAAACATGAAAGTGTAATTCTGTTAAAAATGAAGTAAAATTGAACTTTTGTATCAGGAGAGCAGAAACGCGAGGAATTGTTTGAAACTGAAAAATTCGTATGTAAAACATGAAAGTGTAATTCTGTTAAAAATCAAGCAAAATTGAACTTTTGTATCAGGAGAGCAGAAACGTGAGGAATTGTTTGAAACTGAAAAATTCGTTTGTAAAACATGATAGTGTAATTCTGTTAAAAATCAAGCAAAATTGAACTTTTGTATCAGGAGAGCAGGAACGCGAGGAATTGTGTGAAACTGAAAAATTTATTTGTAAAACATAAAAGTGCATTTCTCTTAAAAATCAAACAAAATTGAACTTTTGTATCAGGAGAGCAGAAACGCGAGGAATTGTTTGAAACTGAAAAATTCGTTTGTAAAACATGAAAGTGTAATTCTGTTAAAAATGAAGTAAAATTGAACTTTTGTATCAGGAGAGCAGAAACGCGAGGAATTGTTTGAAACTGAAAAATTCGTATGTAAAACATGAAAGTGTAATTCTGTTCAAAACAAAGCAAAATTGAACTTTTGTATCAGGAGAGCAGAAACGCGAGGAATTGTTTGAAACTGAAAAATTCGTTTGTAAAACATGAAAGTGTAATTCTGTTAAAAATCAAGCAAAATTGAACTTTTGTATCAGGAGAGCAGAAACGCGAGGAATTGTGTGAAACTGAAAAATTCGTATGTAAAACATGAAAGTGTAATTCTGTTAAAAATCAAACAAAATTGAACTTTTGTATCAGGAGAGCAGAAACGCGAGGAATTGTTTGAAACTGAAAAATTCGTTTGTAAAACATGAAAGTGTAATTCTGTTAAAAATCAAACAAAATTGAACTTTTGTATCAGGAGAGCAGAAACGCGAGGAATTGTTTGAAACTGAAAAATTCGTATGTAAAACATGAAAGTGTAATTCTGTTAAAAATCAAGTAAAATTGAACTTTTGTATCAGGAGAGCAGAAACGTGAGGAATTGTGTGAAACTGAAAAATTCGTATGTAAAACATGGAAGTGCATTTTTCTTAAAAAACAAAGCAAAATTGAACTTTTGTATCAGGAGAGCAGAAACGCGAGGAATTGTTTGAAACTGAAAAATTCGTTTGTAAAACATGAAAGTGTAATTCTGTTAAAAATCAAGCAAAATTGAACTTTTGTATCAGGAGAGCAGAAACGCGAGGAATTGTGTGAAACTGAAAAATTTATTTGTAAAACATAAAAGTGCATTTCTCTTAAAAATCAAACAAAATTGAACTTTTGTATCAGGAGAGCAGAAACGCGAGGAATTGTTTGAAACTGAAAAATTCGTTTGTAAAACATGAAAGTGTAATTCTGTTAAAAATGAAGTAAAATTGAACTTTTGTATCAGGAGAGCAGAAACGCGAGGAATTGTTTGAAACTGAAAAATTCGTTTGTAAAACATGAAAGTGTAATTCTGTTAAAAATGAAGTAAAATTGAACTTTTGTATCAGGAGAGCAGAAACGCGAGGAATTGTTTGAAACTGAAAAATTCGTTTGTAAAACATGAAAGTGTAATTCTGTTAAAAATCAAGTAAAATTGAACTTTTGTATCAGGAGAGCAGAAACGCGAGGAATTGTTTGAAACTGAAAAATTCGTATGTAAAACATGAAAGTGTAATTCTGTTAAAAATCAAACAAAATTGAACTTTTGTATCAGGAGAGCAGAAACGCGAGGAATTGTTTGAAACTGAAAAATTCGTTTGTAAAACATGAAAGTGTAATTCTGTTAAAAATCAAACAAAATTGAACTTTTGTATCAGGAGAGCAGAAACGCGAGGAATTGTTTGAAACTGAAAAATTCGTTTGTAAAACATGAAAGTGTAATTCTATTGAAAATCAAGTAAAATTGAACTTTTGTATCAGGAGAGCAGAAACGTGAGGAATTGTGTGAAACTGAAAAATTCGTATGTAAAACATGGAAGTGCATTTTTCTTAAAAATCAAACAAAATTGAACTTTTGTATCAGGAGAACAGAAACGTGAGGAATTGTGTGAAACTAAAAAATTCGTATGTAAAACATGAAAGTGTAATTCTGTTAAAAATCAAGCAAAATTGAACTTTTGTATCAGGAGAGCAGAAACGCGAGGCATTGTGTGAAACTGAAAAATTCGTTTGTAAACATGAAAGTGTAATTCTCTTAAAAATCAAACAAAATTGAACTTTTGTATCAGGAGAGCAGAAACGCGAGAAATTCTGTGAAACTGAAAAATTCGTTTGTAAACATGAAAGTGTAATTCTGCAAAACCAAGTAAAATTGAACTTTTGTATCAGGAGAGCAGAAACGCGAGAAATTCTGTGAAACGGAAAAATTCGTTTGTAAAACATGAAAGTGTAATTCTCTTAAAAATCAAACAAAATTGAACTTTTGTATCAGGAGAGCAGAAACGCGAGAAATTCTGTGAAACTGAAAAATTCGTTTGTAAACATGAAAGTGTAATTCTGCAAAACCAAGTAAAATTGAACTTTTGTATCAGGAGAGCAGAAACGCGAGGAATTGTTTGAAACTGAAAAATTCGTTTGTAAAACATGAAAGTGTAATTCTATTAAAAATCAAGCAAAATTGAACTTTTGTATCAGGAGAGCAGAAACGCGAGGAATTGTGTGAAACTGAAAAATTCGTTTGTAAAACATAAAAGTGTAATTCTGTTAAAAGTCAAGTACAATTGAATTCTTGTATCAGGAGAGCAGAAACGCGAGGAATTGTGTGAAACTGATAAATTCGTTTGTAAAACATGAAACCCATTCTCTTAAAAAATCAAGTAAAATTGAATTCTTGTATCAGGAGAGGAGAAACGCGAAGAATTGTGTGAAACTGAACAATTCGTTTGTAAAAATGAAACTAATTCTCTTAAAAATCAAGTAAAATTGAATTCTTGTATCAGGAGAGCAGAAACGCGAAGAATTGTGTGAAACTGAAAAATTCGGTAAACATGGAATAATTCTCTAAAAATCAAGCAAAATTGAACTTTTGTATCAGGAGAGCAGAAACGCGAAGAATTGTGTGAAACTGAAAAATTCGGTAAACATGGAATAATTCTCTAAAAATCAAGTAAAATTGAATTCTTTTATCAGGAGAGCAGAAACGCGAGGAATTGTGTGAAACTGATATATTCGTTTGTAAACATGAAACCAATTCTCTTAAAAATCAAGTAAAATAGATTTCTTGTATCAGGAGAGCAGAAACGCGAGGAATTGTGTGAAACTGCTTAATTCGTTTGTAAAACATGAAACTAATTCTCTTAAAAATCAAGTAAAATTGAATTCTTGTATCAGGAGAGCAGAAGCGCGAAGAATTGTGTGAAACTGAAAAATTCGTTTGTAAAACATGAAAGTGTAATTCTGTTAAAAATCAAGTGAAATTGAATTCTTGTATCAGGAGAGCAGAAACGCGAGGAATTGTGTGAAACTGCTTAATTCGTTTGTAAAACATGAAACTAATTCTCTTAAAAATCAAGTAAAATTGAATTCTTGTATCAGGAGAGCAGAAGCGCGAAGAATTGTGTGAAACTGAAAAATTCGTTTGTAAAACATGAAAGTGTAATTCTGTTAAAAATCAAGTGAAATTGAATTCTTGTATCAGGAGAGCAGAAACGCGAGGAATTGTGTGAAACTGCTTAATTCGTTTGTAAAACATGAAACTAATTCTCTTAAAAATCAAGTAAAATTGAATTCTTGTATCAGGAGAGCAGAAGCGCGAAGAATTGTGTGAAACTGAAAAATTCGTTTGTAAAACATGAAAGTGTAATTCTGTTAAAAATCAAGTGAAATTGAATTCTTGTATCAGGAGAGCAGAAACGCGAGGAATTGTGTGAAACTGCTTAATTCGTTTGTAAAACATGAAACTAATTCTCTTAAAAATCAAGTAAAATTGAATTCTTGTATCAGGAGAGCAGAAGCGCGAAGAATTGTGTGAAACTGAAAAATTCGGTAAACACGGAATAATTCTCTAAAAATCAAGCAAAATTGAACTTTTGTATCAGGAGAGCAGAAACGCGAGGAATTGTGTGAAACTGCTAAATTCGTTTGTAAAACATGAAACTAATTCTCTTAAAAATCAAGTAAAATTGAATTCTTGTATCAGGAGAGCAGAAACGCGAAGAATTGTGTGAAACTGAAAAATTCGGTAAACACGGAATAATTCTCTAAAAATCAAGCAAAATTGAACTTTTGTATCAGGAGAGCAGAAACGCGAGGAATTGTGTGAAACTGCTAAATTCGTTTGTAAAACATGAAACTAATTCTCTTAAAAATCAAGTAAAATTGAATTCTTGTATCAGGAGAGCAGAAACGCGAAGAATTGTGTGAAACTGAAAAAATCGGTAAGCATGGAATAATTCTCTAAAAATCAAGTAAAATTGAATTCTTGTATCAGGAGAGCAGAAACGTGAGGAATTGTGTGAAACTGAAAAATTCGTATGTAAAACATGGAAGTGCATTTTTCTTAAAAAACAAAGCAAAATTGAACTTTTGTATCAGGAGAGCAGAAACGCGAGGAATTGTTTGAAACTGAAAAATTCGTTTGTAAAACATGAAAGTGTAATTCTGTTAAAAATCAAGCAAAATTGAACTTTTGTATCAGGAGAGCAGAAACGCGAGGAATTGTGTGAAACTGAAAAATTTATTTGTAAAACATAAAAGTGCATTTCTCTTAAAAATCAAACAAAATTGAACTTTTGTATCAGGAGAGCAGAAACGCGAGGAATTGTTTGAAACTGAAAAATTCGTTTGTAAAACATGAAAGTGTAATTCTGTTAAAAATCAAGTAAAATTGAACTTTTGTATCAGGAGAGCAGAAACGCGAGGAATTGTGTGAAACTGAAAAATTCGTTTGTAAAACATGAAAGTGTAATTATGTTAAAAATCAAACAAAATTGAACTTTTGTATCAGGAGAGCAGAAACGCGAGGAATTGTTTGAAACTGAAAAATTCGTTTGTAAAACATGAAAGTGTAATTCTGTTAAAAATCAAACAAAATTGAACTTTTGTATCAAGAGAGCAGAAACGCGAGGAATTGTGTGAAACTGAAAAATTCGTTTGTAAAACATGAAAGTGTAATTCTGTTAAAAATCAAACAAAATTGAACTTTTGTATCAGGAGAGCAGAAACGCGAGGTATTGTTTGAAACTGAAAAATTCGTTTGTAAAACATGAAAGTGTAATTCTGTTAAAAATCAAGTAAAATTGAACTTTTGTATCAAGAGAGCAGAAACGCGAGGAATTGTGTGAGACTGAAAAATTCGTTTGAAAACATGAAACTAATTCTCTTAAAAATGAAACAAAATTGAACTTTTGTATCAGGAGAGCATAAACGCGAGGAATTGTTTGAAACTGAAAAATTCGTATGTAAAACATGAAAGTGTAATTCTGTTCAAAACCAAGCAAAATTGAACTTTTGTATCAGGAGAGCAGAAACGCGAGGAATTGTGTGAAACTGAAAAATTCGTTTGTAAAACATGAAAGTGTAATTCTGTTAAAAATCAAGCAAAATTGAACTTTTGTATCAGGAGAGCAGAAACGCGAGGAATTGTTTGAAACTGAAAAATTCGTTTGTAAAACATGAAAGTGTAATTCTGTTAAAAATCAAGCAAAATTGAACTTTTGTATCTGGAGAGCAGAAACGCGAGGAATTGTGTGAAACTGAAAAATTTATTTGTAAAACAGAAAGGTGCATTTCTCTTAAAAATCAAACAAAATTGAACTTTTGTATCAGGAGAGCAGAAACGTGAGGAATTGTGTGAAACTGAAAAATTCGTATGTAAAACATGAAAGTGTAATTCTGTTCAAAACAAAGCAAAATTGAACTTTTGTATCAGGAGAGCAGAAACGCGAGGAATTGTTTGAAACTGAAAAATTCGTTTGTAAAACATGAAAGTGTAATTCTGTTCAAAACAAAGCAAAATTGAACTTTTGTATCAGGAGAGCAGAAACGCGAGGAATTGTGTGAAACTGAAAAATTCGTATGCAAAACATGAAAGTGTAATTCTGTTAAAAATCAAGCAAAATTGAACTTTTGTATCAGGAGAGCAGAAACGCGAGGAATTGTTTGAAACTGAAAAATTCGTTTGTAAAACATGAAAGTGTAATTCTGTTAAAAATCAAGCAAAATTGAACTTTTGTATCAGGAGAGCAGAAACGCGAGGAATTGTGTGAAACTGAAAAATTTATTTGTAAAACATAAAAGTGCATTTCTCTTAAAAATCAAACAAAATTGAACTTTTGTATCAGGAGAGCAGAAACGCGAGGAATTGTTTGAAACTGAAAAATTCGTTTGTAAAACATGAAAGTGTAATTCTGTTAAAAATGAAGTAAAATTGAACTTTTGTATCAGGAGAGCAGAAACGCGAGGAATTGTGTGAAACTGAAAAATTTATTTGTAAAACATAAAAGTGCATTTCTCTTAAAAATCAAACAAAATTGAACTTTTGTATCAGGAGTGCAGAAACGCGAGGAATTGTTTGAAACTGAAAAATTCGTTTGTAAAACATGAAAGTGTAATTCTGTTAAAAATGAAGTAAAATTGAACTTTTGTATCAGGAGAGCAGAAACGCGAGGAATTGTTTGAAACTGAAAAATTCGTTTGTAAAACATGAAAGTGTAATTCTGTTAAAAATCAAGTAAAATTGAACTTTTGTATCAGGAGAGCAGAAACGCGAGGAATTGTTTGAAACTGAAAAATTCGTATGTAAAACATGAAAATGTAATTCTGTTAAAAATCAAACAAAATTGAACTTTTGTATCAGGAGAGCAGAAACGCGAGGAATTGTGTGAAACTGAAAAATTCGTTTGTAAAACATGAAAGCGTAATTCTATTAAAAATCAAGTAAAATTGAACTTTTGTATCAGGAGAGCAGAAACGCGAGGAATTGTTTGAAACTGAAAAATTCGTTTGTAAAACATGAAAGTGTAATTCTGTTAAAAATCAAGCAAAATTGAACTTTTGTATCAGGAGAGCAGAAACGCGAGGAATTGTTTGAAACTGAAAAATTCGTTTGTAAAACATGAAAGTGTAATTCTGTTAAAAATCAAGTAAAATTGAACTTTTGTATCAGGAGAGCAGAAACGCGAGGAATTGTTTGAAACTGAAAAATTCGTATGTAAAACATGAAAGTGTAATTCTGTTAAAAATCAAGTAAAAGTGAACTTTTGTATCAGGAGAGCAGAAACGCGAGGAATTGTTTGAAACTGAAAAATTCGTTTGTAAAACATGAAAGTGTAATTCTATTAAAAATCAAGTAAAATTGAACTTTTGTATCAGGAGAGCAGAAACGTGAGGAATTGTGTGAAACTGAAAAATTCGTATGTAAAACATGGAAGTGCATTTTTCTTAAAAATCAAACAAAATTGAACTTTTGTATCAGGAGAACAGAAACGTGAGGAATTGTGTGAAACTAAAAAATTCGTATGTAAAACATGAAAGTGTAATTCTGTTAAATATCAAGCAAAATTGAACTTTTGTATCAGGAGAGCAGAAACGCGAGGAATTGTTTGAAACTGAAAAATTCGTATGTAAAACATGGAAGTGCATTTTTCTTAAAAATCAAACAAAATTGAACTTTTGTATCAGGAGAACAGAAACGTGAGGAATTGTGTGAAACTAAAAAATTCGTATGTAAAACATGAAAGTGTAATTCTGTTAAAAATCAAGTAAAATTGAACTTTTGTATCAGGAGAGCAGAAACGCGAGGAATTGTTTGAAACTGAAAAATTCGTTTGTAAAACATGAAAGTGTAATTCTATTAAAAATCAAGTAAAATTGAACTTTTGTATCAGGAGAGCAGAAACGTGAGGAATTGTGTGAAACTGAAAAATTCGTATGTAAAACATGGAAGTGCATTTTTCTTAAAAATCAAACAAAATTGAACTTTTGTATCAGGAGAACAGAAACGTGAGGAATTGTGTGAAACTAAAAAATTCGTATGTAAAACATGAAAGTGTAATTCTGTTAAATATCAAGCAAAATTGAACTTTTGTATCAGGAGAGCAGAAACGCGAGGAATTGTTTGAAACTGAAAAATTCGTTTGTAAAACATGAAAGTGTAATTCTGTTAAAAATCAAGCAAAATTGAACTTTTGTATCAGGAGAGCAGAAACGCGAGGAATTGTTTGAAACTGAAAAATTCGTTTGTAAAACATGAAAGTGTAATTCTGTTAAAAATCAAGCAAAATTGAACTTTTGTATCTGGAGAGCAGAAACGCGAGGAATTGTGTGAAACTGAAAAATTTATTTGTAAAACAGAAAGGTGCATTTCTCTTAAAAATCAAACAAAATTGAACTTTTGTATCAGGAGAGCAGAAACGTGAGGAATTGTGTGAAACTGAAAAATTCGTATGTAAAACATGAAAGTGTAATTCTGTTCAAAACAAAGCAAAATTGAACTTTTGTATCAGGAGAGCAGAAACGCGAGGAATTGTTTGAAACTGAAAAATTCGTTTGTAAAACATGAAAGTGTAATTCTGTTAAAAATCAAGCAAAATTGAACTTTTGTATCAGGAGAGCAGAAACGTGAGGAATTGTTTGAAACTGAAAAATTCGTTTGTAAAACATGAAAGTGTAATTCTGTTAAAAATCAAGCAAAATTGAACTTTTGTATCAGGAGAGCAGAAACGTGAGGAATTGTTTGAAACTGAAAAATTCGTTTGTAAAACATGAAAGTGTAATTCTGTTAAAAATCAAGCAAAATTTAATTTTGTATCAGGAGAGCAGGAACGCGAGGAATTGTGTGAAACTGAAAAATTTATTTGTAAAACATAAAAGTGCATTTCTCTTAAAAATCAAACAAAATTGAACTTTTGTATCAGGAGAGCAGAAACGCGAGGAATTGTTTGAAACTGAAAAATTCGTTTGTAAAACATGAAAGTGTAATTCTGTTAAAAATGAAGTAAAATTGAACTTTTGTATCAGGAGAGCAGAAACGCGAGGAATTGTTTGAAACTGAAAAATTCGTATGTAAAACATGAAAGTGTAATTCTGTTAAAAATCAAGCAAAATTGAACTTTTGTATCAGGAGAGCAGAAACGTGAGGAATTGTTTGAAACTGAAAAATTCGTTTGTAAAACATGAAAGTGTAATTCTGTTAAAAATCAAGCAAAATTGAACTTTTGTATCAGGAGAGCAGGAACGCGAGGAATTGTGTGAAACTGAAAAATTTATTTGTAAAACATAAAAGTGCATTTCTCTTAAAAATCAAACAAAATTGAACTTTTGTATCAAGAGAGCAGAAACGCGAGGAATTGTTGTCCTGATACAAAAGTTCAATTTTACTTCATTTTTAACAGAATTACACTTTCATGTTTTACAAACGAATTTTTCAGTTTCAAACAATTCCTCGCGTTTCTGCTCTCCTGATACAAAAGTTCAATTTTGTTTGATTTTTAACAGAATTACACTTTCATGTTTTACATACGAATTTTTCAGTTTCAAACAATTCCTCGCGTTTCTGCTCTCCTGATACAAAAGTTCAATTTTACTTCATTTTTAACAGAATTACACTTTCATGTTTTACAAACGAATTTTTCAGTTTCAAGCAATTCCTCGCGTTTCTGCTCTCCTGATACAAAAGTTCAATTTTGCTTTGTTTTGAACAGAATTACACTTTCATGTTTTACAAACGAATTTTTCAGTTTCAAACAATTCCTCGCGTTTCTGCTCTCCTGATACAAAAGTTCAATTTTGTTTGATTTTTAAGAGAAATGCACCTTTCTGTTTTACAAATAAATTTTTCAGTTTCACACAATTCCTCGCGTTTCTGCTCTCCAGATACAAAAGTTCAATTTTGTTTGATTTTTAACAGAATTACACTTTCATGTTTTACAAACGAATTTTTCAGTTTCAAACAATTCCTCGCGTTTCTGCTCTCCTGATACAAAAGTTCAATTTTACTTCATTTTTAACAGAATTACACTTTCATGTTTTACAAACGAATTTTTCAGTTTCAAACAATTCCTCGCGTTTCTGCTCTCCTGATACAAAAGTTCAATTTTACTTCATTTTTAACAGAATTACACTTTCATGTTTTACAAACGAATTTTTCAGTTTCAAACAATTCCTCGCGTTTCTGCTCTCCTGATACAAAAGTTCAATTTTGTTTGATTTTTAACAGAATTACACTTTCATGTTTTACAAACGAATTTTTCAGTTTCAAACAATTCCTCGCGTTTCTGCTCTCCTGATACAAAAGTTCAATTTTACTTCATTTTTAACAGAATTACACTTTCATGTTTTACAAACGAATTTTTCAGTTTCAAACAATTCCTCACGTTTCTGCTCTCCTGATACAAAAGTTCAATTTTGCTTGATTTTTAACAGAATTACACTTTCATGTTTTACAAACGAATTTTTCAGTTTCAAACAATTCCTCGCGTTTCTGCTCTCCTGATACAAAAGTTCAATTTTGCTTTGTTTTGAACAGAATTACACTTTCATGTTTTACATACGAATTTTTCAGTTTCACACAATTCCTCACGTTTCTGCTCTCCTGATACAAAAGTTCAATTTTACTTGATTTTTAACAGAATTACACTTTCATGTTTTACAAACGAATTTTTCAGTTTCAAACAATTCCTCGCGTTTCTGCTCTCCTGATACAAAAGTTCAATTTTGCTTGATTTTTAACAGAATTACACTTTCATGTTTTACAAACGAATTTTTCAGTTTCACACAATTCCTCGCGTTTCTGCTCACCTGATACAAAAGTTCAATTTTGCTTGATTTTTAACAGAATTACACTTTCATGTTTTACAAACGAATTTTTCAGTTTCAAACAATTCCTCGCGTTTCTGCTCTTCTGATACAAAAGTTCAATTTTGCTTTGTTTTGAACAGAATTACACTTTCATGTTTTACATACGAATTTTTCAGTTTCAAACAATTCCTCGCGTTTCTGCTCTCCTGATACAAAAGTTCAATTTTACTTCATTTTTAACAGAATTACACTTTCATGTTTTACAAACGAATTTTTCAGTTTCAAACAATTCCTCGCGTTTCTGCTCTCTTGATACAAAAGTTCAATTTTGCTTTGTTTTTTAAGAAAAATGCACTTCCATGTTTTACATACGAATTTTTCAGTTTCACACAATTCCTCACGTTTCTGCTCTCCTGATACAAAAGTTCAATTTTACTTGATTTTTAACAGAATTACACTTTCATGTTTTACATACGAATTTTTCAGTTTCAAACAATTCCTCGCGTTTCTGCTCTCCTGATACAAAAGTTCAATTTTGTTTGATTTTTAACAGAATTACACTTTCATGTTTTACAAACGAATTTTTCAGTTTCAAACAATTCCTCGCGTTTCTGCTCTCTTGATACAAAAGTTCAATTTTGCTTTGTTTTGAACAGAATTACACTTTCATGTTTTACATACGAATTTTTCAGTTTCAAACAATTCCTCGCGTTTCTGCTCTCCTGATACAAAAGTTCAATTTTACTTCATTTTTAACAGAATTACACTTTCATGTTTTACAAACGAATTTTTCAGTTTCAAACAATTCCTCGCGTTTCTGCTCTCTTGATACAAAAGTTCAATTTTGTTTGATTTTTAAGAGAAATGCACTTTTATGTTTTACAAATAAATTTTTCAGTTTCACACAATTCCTCGCGTTCCTGCTCTCCTGATACAAAAGTTCAATTTTGCTTGATTTTTAACAGAATTACACTTTCGTGTTTTACAAACGAATTTTTCAGTTTCAAACAATTCCTCACGTTTCTGCTCTCCTGATACAAAAGTTCAATTTTGCTTGATTTTTAACAGAATTACACTTTCATGTTTTACATACGAATTTTTCAGTTTCAAACAATTCCTCGCGTTTCTGCTCTCCTGATACAAAAGTTCAATTTTACTTCATTTTTAACAGAATTACACTTTCATGTTTTACAAACGAATTTTTCAGTTTCAAACAATTCCTCGCGTTTCTGCTCTCCTGATACAAAAGTTCAATTTTGTTTGATTTTTAAGAGAAATGCACTTTTATGTTTTACAAATAAATTTTTCAGTTTCACACAATTCCTCGCGTTTCTGCTCTCCAGATACAAAAGTTCAATTTTGCTTGATTTTTAACAGAATTACACTTTCATGTTTTACATACGAATTTTTCAGTTTCAAACAATTCCTCGCGTTTCTGCTCTCCTGATACAAAAGTTCAATTTTACTTCATTTTTAACAGAATTACACTTTCATGTTTTACAAACGAATTTTTCAGTTTCAAACAATTCCTCGCGTTCCTGCTCTCCTGATACAAAATTCAATTTTGCTTGATTTTTAACAGAATTACACTTTCATGTTTTACAAACGAATTTTTCAGTTTCAAACAATTCCTCACGTTTCTGCTCTCCTGATACAAAAGTTCAATTTTGCTTGATTTTTAACAGAATTACACTTTCATGTTTTACAAACGAATTTTTCAGTTTCAAACAATTCCTCACGTTTCTGCTCTCCTGATACAAAAGTTCAATTTTGCTTGATTTTTAACAGAATTACACTTTCATGTTTTACAAACGAATTTTTCAGTTTCAAACAATTCCTCGCGTTTCTGCTCTCCTGATACAAAAGTTCAATTTTGTTTGATTTTTAAGAGAAATGCACTTTTATGTTTTACAAATAAATTTTTCAGTTTCACACAATTCCTCGCGTTCCTGCTCTCCTGATACAAAAGTTCAATTTTGCTTGATTTTTAACAGAATTACACTTTCATGTTTTACAAACGAATTTTTCAGTTTCAAACAATTCCTCGCGTTTCTGCTCTCCTGATACAAAAGTTCAATTTTGCTTTGTTTTGAACAGAATTACACTTTCATGTTTTACAAACGAATTTTTCAGTTTCAAACAATTCCTCGCGTTTCTGCTCTCCTGATACAAAAGTTCAATTTTACTTCATTTTTAACAGAATTACACTTTCATGTTTTACAAACGAATTTTTCAGTTTCAAACAATTCCTCGCGTTTCTGCTCTCCTGATACAAAAGTTCAATTTTGTTTGATTTTTAAGAGAAATGCACTTTTATGTTTTACAAATAAATTTTTCAGTTTCACACAATTCCTCGCGTTCCTGCTCTCCTGATACAAAAGTTCAATTTTGCTTGATTTTTAACAGAATTACACTTTCATGTTTTACAAACGAATTTTTCAGTTTCAAACAATTCCTCACGTTTCTGCTCTCCTGATACAAAAGTTCAATTTTGCTTGATTTTTAACAGAATTACACTTTCATGTTTTACATACGAATTTTTCAGTTTCAAACAATTCCTCGCGTTTCTGCTCTCCTGATACAAAAGTTCAATTTTACTTCATTTTTAACAGAATTACACTTTCATGTTTTACAAACGAATTTTTCAGTTTCAAACAATTCCTCGCGTTTCTGCTCTCCTGATACAAAAGTTCAATTTTGTTTGATTTTTAAGAGAAATGCACTTTTATGTTTTACAAATAAATTTTTCAGTTTCACACAATTCCTCGCGTTCCTGCTCTCCTGATACAAAAGTTCAATTTTGCTTGATTTTTAACAGAATTACACTTTCATGTTTTACAAACGAATTTTTCAGTTTCAAACAATTCCTCACGTTTCTGCTCTCCTGATACAAAAGTTCAATTTTGCTTGATTTTTAACAGAATTACACTTTCATGTTTTACAAACGAATTTTTCAGTTTCAAACAATTCCTCGCGTTTCTGCTCTCCTGATACAAAAGTTCAATTTTGCTTTGTTTTGAACAGAATTACACTTTCATGTTTTACAAACGAATTTTTCAGTTTCAAACAATTCCTCACGTTTCTGCTCTCCTGATACAAAAGTTCAATTTTGCTTGATTTTTAACAGAATTACACTTTCATGTTTTACAAACGAATTTTTCAGTTTCAAACAATTCCTCGCGTTTCTGCTCTCCTGATACAAAAGTTCAATTTTGCTTGATTTTTAACAGAATTACACTTTCATGTTTTGCATACGAATTTTTCAGTTTCACACAATTCCTCGCGTTTCTGCTCTCCTGATACAAAAGTTCAATTTTGCTTTGTTTTGAACAGAATTACACTTTCATGTTTTACATACGAATTTTTCAGGTTCACACAATTCCTCACGTTTCTGCTCTCCTGATACAAAAGTTCAATTTTGCTTGATTTTTAACAGAATTACACTTTCATGTTTTACAAACGAATTTTTCAGTTTCAAACAATTCCTCACGTTTCTGCTCTCCTGATACAAAAGTTCAATTTTGCTTGATTTTTAACAGAATTACACTTTCATGTTTTACAAACGAATTTTTCAGTTTCAAACAATTCCTCGCGTTTCTGCTCTCCTGATACAAAAGTTCAATTTTGCTTTGTTTTGAACAGAATTACACTTTCATGTTTTACATACGAATTTTTCAGTTTCACACAATTCCTCACGTTTCTGCTCTCCTGATACAAAAGTTCAATTTTGCTTTGTTTTTTAAGAAAAATGCACTTCCATGTTTTACATACGAATTTTTCAGTTTCAAACAATTCCTCGCGTTTCTGCTCTCCTGATACAAAAGTTCAATTTTGTTTGATTTTTAAGAGAAATGCACTTTTATGTTTTACAAATAAATTTTTCAGTTTCACACAATTCCTCGCGTTCCTGCTCTCCTGATACAAAAGTTCAATTTTGCTTGATTTTTAACAGAATTACACTTTCATGTTTTACAAACGAATTTTTCAGTTTCAAACAATTCCTCGCGTTTCTGCTCTTCTGATACAAAAGTTCAATTTTGCTTTGTTTTGAACAGAATTACACTTTCATGTTTTACATACGAATTTTTCAGTTTCAAACAATTCCTCGCGTTTCTGCTCTCCTGATACAAAAGTTCAATTTTACTTCATTTTTAACAGAATTACACTTTCATGTTTTACAAACGAATTTTTCAGTTTCAAACAATTCCTCGCGTTTCTGCTCTCTTGATACAAAAGTTCAATTTTGTTTGATTTTTAAGAGAAATGCACTTTTATGTTTTACAAATAAATTTTTCAGTTTCACACAATTCCTCGCGTTCCTGCTCTCCTGATACAAAAGTTCAATTTTGCTTGATTTTTAACAGAATTACACTTTCATGTTTTACAAACGAATTTTTCAGTTTCAAACAATTCCTCACGTTTCTGCTCTCCTGATACAAAAGTTCAATTTTGCTTGATTTTTAACAGAATTACACTTTCATGTTTTACAAACGAATTTTTCAGTTTCAAACAATTCCTCGCGTTTCTGCTCTCCTGATACAAAAGTTCAATTTTGCTTTGTTTTGAACAGAATTACACTTTCATGTTTTACATACGAATTTTTCAGTTTCACACAATTCCTCACGTTTCTGCTCTCCTGATACAAAAGTTCAATTTTGTTTGATTTTTAAGAGAAATGCACCTTTCTGTTTTACAAATAAATTTTTCAGTTTCACACAATTCCTCGCGTTTCTGCTCTCCAGATACAAAAGTTCAATTTTGCTTGATTTTTAACAGAATTACACTTTCATGTTTTACAAACGAATTTTTCAGTTTCAAACAATTCCTCGCGTTTCTGCTCTCCTGATACAAAAGTTCAATTTTGCTTGATTTTTAACAGAATTACACTTTCATGTTTTACAAACGAATTTTTCAGTTTCAAACAATTCCTCGCGTTTCTGCTCTCCTGATACAAAAGTTCAATTTTGCTTGATATTTAACAGAATTACACTTTCATGTTTTACATACGAATTTTTTAGTTTCACACAATTCATCACGTTTCTGTTCTCCTGATACAAAAGTTCAATTTTGTTTGATTTTTAAGAAAAATGCACTTCCATGTTTTACATACGAATTTTTCAGTTTCACACAATTCCTCACGTTTCTGCTCTCCTGATACAAAAGTTCAATTTTACTTGATTTTTAATAGAATTACACTTTCATGTTTTACAAACGAATTTTTCAGTTTCAAACAATTCCTCGCGTTTCTGCTCTCCTGATACAAAAGTTCAATTTTACTTGATTTTTAACAGAATTACACTTTCATGTTTTACATACGAATTTTTCAGTTTCAAACAATTCCTCGCGTTTCTGCTCTCCTGATACAAAAGTTCAATTTTACTTGATTTTTAACAGAATTACACTTTCATGTTTTACAAACGAATTTTTCAGTTTCAAACAATTCCTCGCGTTTCTGCTCTCCTGATACAAAAGTTCAATTTTGTTTGATTTTTAACAGAATTACACTTTCATGTTTTACATACGAATTTTTCAGTTTCACACAATTCCTCGCGTTTCTGCTCTCCTGATACAAAAGTTCAATTTTGCTTGATTTTTAACAGAATTACACTTTCATGTTTTACAAACGAATTTTTCAGTTTCAAACAATTCCTCGCGTTTCTGCTCTCCTGATACAAAAGTTCAATTTTACTTGATTTTTAATAGAATTACACTTTCATGTTTTACAAACGAATTTTTCAGTTTCACACAATTCCTCGCGTTTCTGCTCTCCTGATACAAAAGTTCAATTTTGTTTGATTTTTAACAGAATTACACTTTCATGTTTTACATACGAATTTTTCAGTTTCAAACAATTCCTCGCGTTTCTGCTCTCCTGATACAAAAGTTCAATTTTACTTGATTTTTAACAGAATTACACTTTCATGTTTTACAAACGAATTTTTCAGTTTCAAACAATTCCTCGCGTTTCTGCTCTCCTGATACAAAAGTTCAATTTTACTTCATTTTTAACAGAATTACACTTTCATGTTTTACAAACGAATTTTTCAGTTTCAAACAATTCCTCGCGTTTCTGCTCTCCTGATACAAAAGTTCAATTTTGTTTGATTTTTAAGAGAAATGCACTTTTATGTTTTACAAATAAATTTTTCAGTTTCACACAATTCCTCGCGTTTCTGCTCTCCTGATACAAAAGTTCAATTTTACTTCATTTTTAACAGAATTACACTTTCATGTTTTACAAACGAATTTTTCAGTTTCAAACAATTCCTCGCGTTTCTGCTCTCCTGATACAAAAGTTCAATTTTGTTTGATTTTTAACAGAATTACACTTTCATGTTTTACAAACGAATTTTTCAGTTTCAAACAATTCCTCGCGTTTCTGCTCTCCTGATACAAAAGTTCAATTTTGTTTGATTTTTAACAGAATTACCCTTTCATGTTTTACAAACGAATTTTTCAGTTTCACACAATTCCTCGCGTTTCTGCTCTCCTGATACAAAAGTTCAATTTTACTTGATTTTTAATAGAATTACACTTTCATGTTTTACAAACGAATTTTTCAGTTTCAAACAATTCCTCGCGTTTCTGCTCTCCTGATACAAAAGTTCAATTTTACTTGATTTTTAACAGAATTACACTTTCATGTTTTACATACGAATTTTTCAGTTTCAAACAATTCCTCGCGTTTCTGCTCTCCTGATACAAAAGTTCAATTTTACTTGATTTTTAACAGAATTACACTTTCATGTTTTACAAACGAATTTTTCAGTTTCAAACAATTCCTCGCGTTTCTGCTCTCCTGATACAAAAGTTCAATTTTGTTTGATTTTTAACAGAATTACACTTTCATGTTTTACATACGAATTTTTCAGTTTCACACAATTCCTCGCGTTTCTGCTCTCCTGATACAAAAGTTCAATTTTGCTTGATTTTTAACAGAATTACACTTTCATGTTTTACAAACGAATTTTTCAGTTTCAAACAATTCCTCGCGTTTCTGCTCTCCTGATACAAAAGTTCAATTTTACTTGATTTTTAATAGAATTACACTTTCATGTTTTACAAACGAATTTTTCAGTTTCACACAATTCCTCGCGTTTCTGCTCTCCTGATACAAAAGTTCAATTTTGTTTGATTTTTAACAGAATTACACTTTCATGTTTTACATACGAATTTTTCAGTTTCAAACAATTCCTCGCGTTTCTGCTCTCCTGATACAAAAGTTCAATTTTACTTGATTTTTAACAGAATTACACTTTCATGTTTTACAAACGAATTTTTCAATTTCAAACAATTCCTCGCGTTTCTGCTCTCCTGATACAAAAGTTCAATTTTACTTCATTTTTAACAGAATTACACTTTCATGTTTTACAAACGAATTTTTCAGTTTCAAACAATTCCTCGCGTTTCTGCTCTCCTGATACAAAAGTTCAATTTTGTTTGATTTTTAAGAGAAATGCACTTTTATGTTTTACAAATAAATTTTTCAGTTTCACACAATTCCTCGCGTTTCTGCTCTCCTGATACAAAAGTTCAATTTTACTTCATTTTTAACAGAATTACACTTTCATGTTTTACAAACGAATTTTTCAGTTTCAAACAATTCCTCGCGTTTCTGCTCTCCTGATACAAAAGTTCAATTTTGTTTGATTTTTAAGAGAAATGCACTTTTATGTTTTACAAATAAATTTTTCAGTTTCACACAATTCCTCGCGTTTCTGCTCTCCTGATACAAAAGTTCAATTTTGTTTGATTTTTAAGAGAAATGCACCTTTCTGTTTTACAAATAAATTTTTCAGTTTCACACAATTCCTCGCGTTTCTGCTCTCCAGATACAAAAGTTCAATTTTGCTTGATTTTTAACAGAATTACACTTTCATGTTTTACAAACGAATTTTTCAGTTTCAAACAATTCCTCACGTTTCTGCTCTCCTGATACAAAAGTTCAATTTTGCTTGATTTTTAACAGAATTACACTTTCATGTTTTACATACGAATTTTTCAGTTTCAAACAATTCCTCGCGTTTCTGCTCTCCTGATACAAAAGTTCAATTTTACTTCATTTTTAACAGAATTACACTTTCATGTTTTACAAACGAATTTTTCAGTTTCAAACAATTCCTCGCGTTTCTGCTCTCCTGATACAAAAGTTCAATTTTGTTTGATTTTTAAGAGAAATGCACTTTTATGTTTTACAAATAAATTTTTCAGTTTCACACAATTCCTCGCGTTCCTGCTCTCCTGATACAAAAGTTCAATTTTGCTTGATTTTTAACAGAATTACACTTTCATGTTTTACAAACGAATTTTTCAGTTTCAAACAATTCCTCACGTTTCTGCTCTCCTGATACAAAAGTTCAATTTTGCTTGATTTTTAACAGAATTACACTTTCATGTTTTACAAACGAATTTTTCAGTTTCAAACAATTCCTCACGTTTCTGCTCTCCTGATACAAAAGTTCAATTTTGCTTGATTTTTAACAGAATTACACTTTCATGTTTTACAAACGAATTTTTCAGTTTCAAGCAATTCCTCGCGTTTCTGCTCTCCTGATACAAAAGTTCAATTTTGCTTTGTTTTGAACAGAATTACACTTTCATGTTTTACATACGAATTTTTCAGTTTCACACAATTCCTCACGTTTCTGCTCTCCTGATACAAAAGTTCAATTTTGTTTGATTTTTAAGAGAAATGCACCTTTCTGTTTTACAAATAAATTTTTCAGTTTCACACAATTCCTCGCGTTTCTGCTCTCCAGATACAAAAGTTCAATTTTGCTTGATTTTTAACAGAATTACACTTTCATGTTTTACAAACGAATTTTTCAGTTTCAAACAATTCCTCGCGTTTCTGCTCTCCTGATACAAAAGTTCAATTTTGCTTGATTTTTAACAGAATTACACTTTCATGTTTTGCATACGAATTTTTCAGTTTCACACAATTCCTCGCGTTTCTGCTCTCCTGATACAAAAGTTCAATTTTGCTTTGTTTTGAACAGAATTACACTTTCATGTTTTACATACGAATTTTTCAGTTTCACACAATTCCTCGCGTTTCTGCTCTCCAGATACAAAAGTTCAATTTTGCTTGATTTTTAACAGAATTACACTTTCATGTTTTACAAACGAATTTTTCAGTTTCAAACAATTCCTCGCGTTTCTGCTCTCCTGATACAAAAGTTCAATTTTGCTTGATTTTTAACAGAATTACACTTTCATGTTTTACAAACGAATTTTTCAGTTTCAAACAATTCCTCGCGTTTCTGCTCTCCTGATACAAAAGTTCAATTTTGCTTGATTTTTAACAGAATTACACTTTCATGTTTTACATACGAATTTTTTAGTTTCACACAATTCCTCACGTTTCTGTTCTCCTGATACAAAAGTTCAATTTTGTTTGATTTTTAAGAAAAATGCACTTCCATGTTTTACATACGAATTTTTCAGTTTCACACAATTCCTCACGTTTCTGCTCTCCTGATACAAAAGTTCAATTTTACTTGATTTTTAATAGAATTACACTTTCATGTTTTACAAACGAATTTTTCAGTTTCAAACAATTCCTCGCGTTTCTGCTCTCCTGATACAAAAGTTCAATTTTGTTTGATTTTTAACAGAATTACACTTTCATGTTTTACATACGAATTTTTCAGTTTCAAACAATTCCTCGCGTTTCTGCTCTCCTGATACAAAAGTTCAATTTTACTTGATTTTTAACAGAATTACACTTTCATGTTTTACGAACGAATTTTTCAGTTTCAAACAATTCCTCGCGTTTCTGCTCTCCTGATACAAAAGTTCAATTTTACTTCATTTTTAACAGAATTACACTTTCATGTTTTACAAACGAATTTTTCAGTTTCAAACAATTCCTCGCGTTTCTGCTCTCCTGATACAAAAGTTCAATTTTACTTCATTTTTAACAGAATTACACTTTCATGTTTTACAAACGAATTTTTCAGTTTCAAACAATTCCTCGCGTTTCTGCTCTCCTGATACAAAAGTTCAATTTTGTTTGATTTTTAAGAGAAATGCACTTTTATGTTTTACAAATAAATTTTTCAGTTTCACACAATTCCTCGCGTTTCTGCTCTCCTGATACAAAAGTTCAATTTTGCTTGATTTTTAACAGAATTACACTTTCATGTTTTACAAACGAATTTTTCAGTTTCAAACAATTCCTCGCGTTTCTGCTCTCCTGATACAAAAGTTCAATTTTGCTTTGTTTTTTAAGAAAAATGCACTTCCATGTTTTACATACGAATTTTTCAGTTTCACACAATTCCTCACGTTTCTGCTCTCCTGATACAAAAGTTCAATTTTACTTGATTTTTAACAGAATTACACTTTCATGTTTTACATACGAATTTTTCAGTTTCAAACAATTCCTCGCGTTTCTGCTCTCCTGATACAAAAGTTCAATTTTGTTTGATTTTTAACAGAATTACACTTTCATGTTTTACAAACGAATTTTTCAGTTTCAAACAATTCCTCGCGTTTCTGCTCTCCTGATACAAAAGTTCAATTTTGTTTGATTTTTAACAGAATTACACTTTCATGTTTTACAAACGAATTTTTCAGTTTCAAACAATTCCTCGCGTTTCTGCTCTCCTGATACAAAAGTTCAATTTTGTTTGATTTTTAACAGAATTACACTTTCATGTTTTACAAACGAATTTTTCAGTTTCAAACAATTCCTCGCGTTTCTGCTCTCCTGATACAAAAGTTCAATTTTGCTTTGTTTTGAACAGAATTACACTTTCATGTTTTACATACGAATTTTTCAGTTTCACACAATTCCTCACGTTTCTGTTCTCCTGATACAAAAGTTCAATTTTGTTTGATTTTTAAGAAAAATGCACTTCCATGTTTTACATACGAATTTTTCAGTTTCACACAATTCCTCACGTTTCTGCTCTCCTGATACAAAAGTTCAATTTTACTTGATTTTTAACAGAATTACACTTTCATGTTTTACAAACGAATTTTTCAGTTTCAAACAATTCCTCGCGTTTCTGCTCTCCTGATACAAAAGTTCAATTTTGTTTGATTTTTAAGAGAAATGCACTTTTATGTTTTACAAATAAATTTTTCAGTTTCACACAATTCCTCGCGTTCCTGCTCTCCTGATACAAAAGTTCAATTTTGCTTGATTTTTAACAGAATTACACTTTCATGTTTTACAAACGAATTTTTCAGTTTCAAACAATTCCTCACGTTTCTGCTCTCCTGATACAAAAGTTCAATTTTGCTTGATTTTTAACAGAATTACACTTTCATGTTTTACATACGAATTTTTCAGTTTCAAACAATTCCTCGCGTTTCTGCTCTCCTGATACAAAAGTTCAATTTTACTTGATTTTTAACAGAATTACACTTTCATGTTTTACAAACGAATTTTTCAGTTTCAAACAATTCCTCGCGTTTCTGCTCTCCTGATACAAAAGTTCAATTTTGCTTTGTTTTGAACAGAATTACACTTTCATGTTTTACATACGAATTTTTCAGTTTCAAACAATTCCTCGCGTTTCTGCTCTCCTGATACAAAAGTTCAATTTTACTTCATTTTTAACAGAATTACACTTTCATGTTTTACAAACGAATTTTTCAGTTTCAAACAATTCCTCGCGTTTCTGCTCTCCTGATACAAAAGTTCAATTTTGTTTGATTTTTAAGAGAAATGCACTTTTATGTTTTACAAATAAATTTTTCAGTTTCACACAATTCCTCGCGTTCCTGCTCTCCTGATACAAAAGTTCAATTTTGCTTGATTTTTAACAGAATTACACTTTCATGTTTTACAAACGAATTTTTCAGTTTCAAACAATTCCTCACGTTTCTGCTCTCCTGATACAAAAGTTCAATTTTGCTTGATTTTTAACAGAATTACACTTTCATGTTTTACAAACGAATTTTTCAGTTTCAAACAATTCCTCACGTTTCTGCTCTCCTGATACAAAAGTTCAATTTTGCTTGATTTTTAACAGAATTACACTTTCATGTTTTACAAACGAATTTTTCAGTTTCAAGCAATTCCTCGCGTTTCTGCTCTCCTGATACAAAAGTTCAATTTTGCTTTGTTTTGAACAGAATTACACTTTCATGTTTTACAAACGAATTTTTCAGTTTCAAACAATTCCTCGCGTTTCTGCTCTCCTGATACAAAAGTTCAATTTTGTTTGATTTTTAAGAGAAATGCACCTTTCTGTTTTACAAATAAATTTTTCAGTTTCACACAATTCCTCGCGTTTCTGCTCTCCAGATACAAAAGTTCAATTTTGCTTGATTTTTAACAGAATTACACTTTCATGTTTTACAAACGAATTTTTCAGTTTCAAACAATTCCTCGCGTTTCTGCTCTCCTGATACAAAAGTTCAATTTTGCTTGATTTTTAACAGAATTACACTTTCATGTTTTGCATACGAATTTTTCAGTTTCACACAATTCCTCGCGTTTCTGCTCTCCTGATACAAAAGTTCAATTTTGCTTTGTTTTGAACAGAATTACACTTTCATGTTTTACATACGAATTTTTCAGTTTCACACAATTCCTCGCGTTTCTGCTCTCCAGATACAAAAGTTCAATTTTGCTTGATTTTTAACAGAATTACACTTTCATGTTTTACAAACGAATTTTTCAGTTTCAAACAATTCCTCGCGTTTCTGCTCTCCTGATACAAAAGTTCAATTTTGCTTGATTTTTAACAGAATTACACTTTCATGTTTTACAAACGAATTTTTCAGTTTCAAACAATTCCTCGCGTTTCTGCTCTCCTGATACAAAAGTTCAATTTTGCTTGATTTTTAACAGAATTACACTTTCATGTTTTACATACGAATTTTTTAGTTTCACACAATTCCTCACGTTTCTGTTCTCCTGATACAAAAGTTCAATTTTGTTTGATTTTTAAGAAAAATGCACTTCCATGTTTTACATACGAATTTTTCAGTTTCACACAATTCCTCACGTTTCTGCTCTCCTGATACAAAAGTTCAATTTTACTTGATTTTTAATAGAATTACACTTTCATGTTTTACAAACGAATTTTTCAGTTTCAAACAATTCCTCGCGTTTCTGCTCTCCTGATACAAAAGTTCAATTTTGTTTGATTTTTAACAGAATTACACTTTCATGTTTTACATACGAATTTTTCAGTTTCAAACAATTCCTCGCGTTTCTGCTCTCCTGATACAAAAGTTCAATTTTACTTCATTTTTAACAGAATTACACTTTCATGTTTTACAAACGAATTTTTCAGTTTCAAACAATTCCTCGCGTTTCTGCTCTCCTGATACAAAAGTTCAATTTTGTTTGATTTTTAACAGAATTACACTTTCATGTTTTACAAACGAATTTTTCAGTTTCAAACAATTCCTCGCGTTTCTGCTCTCCTGATACAAAAGTTCAATTTTGCTTGATTTTTAACAGAATTACACTTTCATGTTTTACAAACGAATTTTTCAGTTTCAAACAATTCCTCGCGTTTCTGCTCTCCTGATACAAAAGTTCAATTTTGCTTGATTTTTAACAGAATTACACTTTCATGTTTTACATACGAATTTTTTAGTTTCACACAATTCCTCACGTTTCTGTTCTCCTGATACAAAAGTTCAATTTTGTTTGATTTTTAAGAAAAATGCACTTCCATGTTTTACATACGAATTTTTCAGTTTCACACAATTCCTCACGTTTCTGCTCTCCTGATACAAAAGTTCAATTTTACTTGATTTTTAATAGAATTACACTTTCATGTTTTACAAACGAATTTTTCAGTTTCAAACAATTCCTCGCGTTTCTGCTCTCCTGATACAAAAGTTCAATTTTGTTTGATTTTTAACAGAATTACACTTTCATGTTTTACATACGAATTTTTCAGTTTCAAACAATTCCTCGCGTTTCTGCTCTCCTGATACAAAAGTTCAATTTTACTTCATTTTTAACAGAATTACACTTTCATGTTTTACAAACGAATTTTTCAGTTTCAAACAATTCCTCGCGTTTCTGCTCTCCTGATACAAAAGTTCAATTTTGTTTGATTTTTAACAGAATTACACTTTCATGTTTTACATACGAATTTTTCAGTTTCAAACAATTCCTCGCGTTTCTGCTCTCCTGATACAAAAGTTCAATTTTACTTCATTTTTAACAGAATTACACTTTCATGTTTTACAAACGAATTTTTCAGTTTCAAGCAATTCCTCGCGTTTCTGCTCTCCTGATACAAAAGTTCAATTTTGCTTTGTTTTGAACAGAATTACACTTTCATGTTTTACAAACGAATTTTTCAGTTTCAAACAATTCCTCGCGTTTCTGCTCTCCTGATACAAAAGTTCAATTTTGTTTGATTTTTAAGAGAAATGCACCTTTCTGTTTTACAAATAAATTTTTCAGTTTCACACAATTCCTCGCGTTTCTGCTCTCCAGATACAAAAGTTCAATTTTGTTTGATTTTTAACAGAATTACACTTTCATGTTTTACAAACGAATTTTTCAGTTTCAAACAATTCCTCGCGTTTCTGCTCTCCTGATACAAAAGTTCAATTTTACTTCATTTTTAACAGAATTACACTTTCATGTTTTACAAACGAATTTTTCAGTTTCAAACAATTCCTCGCGTTTCTGCTCTCCTGATACAAAAGTTCAATTTTACTTCATTTTTAACAGAATTACACTTTCATGTTTTACAAACGAATTTTTCAGTTTCAAACAATTCCTCGCGTTTCTGCTCTCCTGATACAAAAGTTCAATTTTGTTTGATTTTTAACAGAATTACACTTTCATGTTTTACAAACGAATTTTTCAGTTTCAAACAATTCCTCGCGTTTCTGCTCTCCTGATACAAAAGTTCAATTTTACTTCATTTTTAACAGAATTACACTTTCATGTTTTACAAACGAATTTTTCAGTTTCAAACAATTCCTCACGTTTCTGCTCTCCTGATACAAAAGTTCAATTTTGCTTGATTTTTAACAGAATTACACTTTCATGTTTTACAAACGAATTTTTCAGTTTCAAACAATTCCTCGCGTTTCTGCTCTCCTGATACAAAAGTTCAATTTTGCTTTGTTTTGAACAGAATTACACTTTCATGTTTTACATACGAATTTTTCAGTTTCACACAATTCCTCACGTTTCTGCTCTCCTGATACAAAAGTTCAATTTTACTTGATTTTTAACAGAATTACACTTTCATGTTTTACAAACGAATTTTTCAGTTTCAAACAATTCCTCGCGTTTCTGCTCTCCTGATACAAAAGTTCAATTTTGCTTGATTTTTAACAGAATTACACTTTCATGTTTTACAAACGAATTTTTCAGTTTCACACAATTCCTCGCGTTTCTGCTCACCTGATACAAAAGTTCAATTTTGCTTGATTTTTAACAGAATTACACTTTCATGTTTTACAAACGAATTTTTCAGTTTCAAACAATTCCTCGCGTTTCTGCTCTTCTGATACAAAAGTTCAATTTTGCTTTGTTTTGAACAGAATTACACTTTCATGTTTTACATACGAATTTTTCAGTTTCAAACAATTCCTCGCGTTTCTGCTCTCCTGATACAAAAGTTCAATTTTACTTCATTTTTAACAGAATTACACTTTCATGTTTTACAAACGAATTTTTCAGTTTCAAACAATTCCTCGCGTTTCTGCTCTCTTGATACAAAAGTTCAATTTTGCTTTGTTTTTTAAGAAAAATGCACTTCCATGTTTTACATACGAATTTTTCAGTTTCACACAATTCCTCACGTTTCTGCTCTCCTGATACAAAAGTTCAATTTTACTTGATTTTTAACAGAATTACACTTTCATGTTTTACATACGAATTTTTCAGTTTCAAACAATTCCTCGCGTTTCTGCTCTCCTGATACAAAAGTTCAATTTTGTTTGATTTTTAACAGAATTACACTTTCATGTTTTACAAACGAATTTTTCAGTTTCAAACAATTCCTCGCGTTTCTGCTCTCTTGATACAAAAGTTCAATTTTGCTTTGTTTTGAACAGAATTACACTTTCATGTTTTACATACGAATTTTTCAGTTTCAAACGATTCCTCGCGTTTCTGCTCTCCTGATACAAAAGTTCAATTTTACTTCATTTTTAACAGAATTACACTTTCATGTTTTACAAACGAATTTTTCAGTTTCAAACAATTCCTCGCGTTTCTGCTCTCTTGATACAAAAGTTCAATTTTGTTTGATTTTTAAGAGAAATGCACTTTTATGTTTTACAAATAAATTTTTCAGTTTCACACAATTCCTCGCGTTCCTGCTCTCCTGATACAAAAGTTCAATTTTGCTTGATTTTTAACAGAATTACACTTTCATGTTTTACAAACGAATTTTTCAGTTTCAAACAATTCCTCACGTTTCTGCTCTCCTGATACAAAAGTTCAATTTTGCTTGATTTTTAACAGAATTACACTTTCATGTTTTACATACGAATTTTTCAGTTTCAAACAATTCCTCGCGTTTCTGCTCTCCTGATACAAAAGTTCAATTTTACTTCATTTTTAACAGAATTACACTTTCATGTTTTACAAACGAATTTTTCAGTTTCAAACAATTCCTCGCGTTTCTGCTCTCCTGATACAAAAGTTCAATTTTGTTTGATTTTTAAGAGAAATGCACTTTTATGTTTTACAAATAAATTTTTCAGTTTCACACAATTCCTCGCGTTTCTGCTCTCCAGATACAAAAGTTCAATTTTGCTTGATTTTTAACAGAATTACACTTTCATGTTTTACATACGAATTTTTCAGTTTCAAACAATTCCTCGCGTTTCTGCTCTCCTGATACAAAAGTTCAATTTTACTTCATTTTTAACAGAATTACACTTTCATGTTTTACAAACGAATTTTTCAGTTTCAAACAATTCCTCGCGTTCCTGCTCTCCTGATACAAAATTCAATTTTGCTTGATTTTTAACAGAATTACACTTTCATGTTTTACAAACGAATTTTTCAGTTTCAAACAATTCCTCACGTTTCTGCTCTCCTGATACAAAAGTTCAATTTTGCTTGATTTTTAACAGAATTACACTTTCATGTTTTACAAACGAATTTTTCAGTTTCAAACAATTCCTCACGTTTCTGCTCTCCTGATACAAAAGTTCAATTTTGCTTGATTTTTAACAGAATTACACTTTCATGTTTTACAAACGAATTTTTCAGTTTCAAACAATTCCTCGCGTTTCTGCTCTCCTGATACAAAAGTTCAATTTTGCTTTGTTTTGAACAGAATTACACTTTCATGTTTTACATACGAATTTTTCAGTTTCACACAATTCCTCACGTTTCTGCTCTCCTGATACAAAAGTTCAATTTTGTTTGATTTTTAAGAGAAATGCACCTTTCTGTTTTACAAATAAATTTTTCAGTTTCACACAATTCCTCGCGTTTCTGCTCTCCAGATACAAAAGTTCAATTTTGCTTGATTTTTAACAGAATTACACTTTCATGTTTTACAAACGAATTTTTCAGTTTCAAACAATTCCTCGCGTTTCTGCTCTCCTGATACAAAAGTTCAATTTTGCTTGATTTTTAACAGAATTACACTTTCATGTTTTACAAACGAATTTTTCAGTTTCAAACAATTCCTCGCGTTTCTGCTCTCCTGATACAAAAGTTCAATTTTGCTTGATTTTTAACAGAATTACACTTTCATGTTTTACATACGAATTTTTTAGTTTCACACAATTCCTCACGTTTCTGTTCTCCTGATACAAAAGTTCAATTTTGTTTGATTTTTAAGAAAAATGCACTTCCATGTTTTACATACGAATTTTTCAGTTTCACACAATTCCTCACGTTTCTGCTCTCCTGATACAAAAGTTCAATTTTACTTGATTTTTAATAGAATTACACTTTCATGTTTTACAAACGAATTTTTCAGTTTCAAACAATTCCTCGCGTTTCTGCTCTCCTGATACAAAAGTTCAATTTTACTTGATTTTTAACAGAATTACACTTTCATGTTTTACATACGAATTTTTCAGTTTCAAACAATTCCTCGCGTTTCTGCTCTCCTGATACAAAAGTTCAATTTTACTTGATTTTTAACAGAATTACACTTTCATGTTTTACAAACGAATTTTTCAGTTTCAAACAATTCCTCGCGTTTCTGCTCTCCTGATACAAAAGTTCAATTTTGTTTGATTTTTAACAGAATTACACTTTCATGTTTTACATACGAATTTTTCAGTTTCACACAATTCCTCGCGTTTCTGCTCTCCTGATACAAAAGTTCAATTTTGCTTGATTTTTAACAGAATTACACTTTCATGTTTTACAAACGAATTTTTCAGTTTCAAACAATTCCTCGCGTTTCTGCTCTCCTGATACAAAAGTTCAATTTTACTTGATTTTTAATAGAATTACACTTTCATGTTTTACAAACGAATTTTTCAGTTTCACACAATTCCTCGCGTTTCTGCTCTCCTGATACAAAAGTTCAATTTTGTTTGATTTTTAACAGAATTACACTTTCATGTTTTACATACGAATTTTTCAGTTTCAAACAATTCCTCGCGTTTCTGCTCTCCTGATACAAAAGTTCAATTTTACTTGATTTTTAACAGAATTACACTTTCATGTTTTACAAACGAATTTTTCAGTTTCAAACAATTCCTCGCGTTTCTGCTCTCCTGATACAAAAGTTCAATTTTACTTCATTTTTAACAGAATTACACTTTCATGTTTTACAAACGAATTTTTCAGTTTCAAACAATTCCTCGCGTTTCTGCTCTCCTGATACAAAAGTTCAATTTTGTTTGATTTTTAAGAGAAATGCACTTTTATGTTTTACAAATAAATTTTTCAGTTTCACACAATTCCTCGCGTTTCTGCTCTCCTGATACAAAAGTTCAATTTTACTTCATTTTTAACAGAATTACACTTTCATGTTTTACAAACGAATTTTTCAGTTTCAAACAATTCCTCGCGTTTCTGCTCTCCTGATACAAAAGTTCAATTTTGTTTGATTTTTAACAGAATTACACTTTCATGTTTTACAAACGAATTTTTCAGTTTCAAACAATTCCTCACGTTTCTGCTCTCCTGATACAAAAGTTCAATTTTGTTTGATTTTTAACAGAATTACACTTTCATGTTTTACAAACGAATTTTTCAGTTTCACACAATTCCTCGCGTTTCTGCTCTCCTGATACAAAAGTTCAATTTTGCTTGATTTTTAACAGAATTACACTTTCATGTTTTACAAACGAATTTTTCAGTTTCAAACAATTCCTCGCGTTTCTGCTCTCCTGATACAAAAGTTCAATTTTGCTTTGTTTTGAACAGAATTACACTTTCATGTTTTACATACGAATTTTTCAGTGTCAAACAATTCCTCGCGTTTCTGCTCTCCTGATACAAAAGTTCAATTTTACTTCATTTTTAACAGAATTACACTTTCATGTTTTACAAACGAATTTTTCAGTTTCAAACAATTCCTCGCGTTTCTGCTCTCCTGATACAAAAGTTCAATTTTGTTTGATTTTTAAGAGAAATGCACTTTTATGTTTTACAAATAAATTTTTCAGTTTCACACAATTCCTCGCGTTCCTGCTCTCCTGATACAAAAGTTCAATTTTGCTTGATTTTTAACAGAATTACACTTTCATGTTTTACAAACGAATTTTTCAGTTTCAAACAATTCCTCACGTTTCTGCTCTCCTGATACAAAAGTTCAATTTTGCTTGATTTTTAACAGAATTACACTTTCATGTTTTACATACGAATTTTTCAGTTTCAAACAATTCCTCGCGTTTCTGCTCTCCAGATACAAAAGTTCAATTTTACTTCATTTTTAACAGAATTACACTTTCATGTTTTACAAACGAATTTTTCAGTTTCAAACAATTCCTCGCGTTTCTGCTCTCCTGATACAAAAGTTCAATTTTGTTTGATTTTTAAGAGAAATGCACTTTTATGTTTTACAAATAAATTTTTCAGTTTCACACAATTCCTCGCGTTCCTGCTCTCCTGATACAAAATTCAATTTTGCTTGATTTTTAACAGAATTACACTTTCATGTTTTACAAACGAATTTTTCAGTTTCAAACAATTCCTCACGTTTCTGCTCTCCTGATACAAAAGTTCAATTTTGCTTGATTTTTAACAGAATTACACTTTCATGTTTTACAAACGAATTTTTCAGTTTCAAACAATTCCTCACGTTTCTGCTCTCCTGATACAAAAGTTCAATTTTGCTTGATTTTTAACAGAATTACACTTTCATGTTTTACAAACGAATTTTTCAGTTTCAAACAATTCCTCGCGTTTCTGCTCTCCTGATACAAAAGTTCAATTTTGCTTTGTTTTGAACAGAATTACACTTTCATGTTTTACATACGAATTTTTCAGTTTCACACAATTCCTCACGTTTCTGCTCTCCTGATACAAAAGTTCAATTTTGTTTGATTTTTAAGAGAAATGCACCTTTCTGTTTTACAAATAAATTTTTCAGTTTCACACAATTCCTCGCGTTTCTGCTCTCCAGATACAAAAGTTCAATTTTGCTTGATTTTTAACAGAATTACACTTTCATGTTTTACAAACGAATTTTTCAGTTTCAAACAATTCCTCGCGTTTCTGCTCTCCTGATACAAAAGTTCAATTTTGCTTGATTTTTAACAGAATTACACTTTCATGTTTTACAAACGAATTTTTCAGTTTCAAACAATTCCTCGCGTTTCTGCTCTCCTGATACAAAAGTTCAATTTTGCTTGATTTTTAACAGAATTACACTTTCATGTTTTACATACGAATTTTTTAGTTTCACACAATTCCTCACGTTTCTGTTCTCCTGATACAAAAGTTCAATTTTGTTTGATTTTTAAGAAAAATGCACTTCCATGTTTTACATACGAATTTTTCAGTTTCACACAATTCCTCACGTTTCTGCTCTCCTGATACAAAAGTTCAATTTTACTTGATTTTTAATAGAATTACACTTTCATGTTTTACAAACGAATTTTTCAGTTTCAAACAATTCCTCGCGTTTCTGCTCTCCTGATACAAAAGTTCAATTTTACTTGATTTTTAACAGAATTACACTTTCATGTTTTACATACGAATTTTTCAGTTTCAAACAATTCCTCGCGTTTCTGCTCTCCTGATACAAAAGTTCAATTTTACTTGATTTTTAACAGAATTACACTTTCATGTTTTACAAACGAATTTTTCAGTTTCAAACAATTCCTCGCGTTTCTGCTCTCCTGATACAAAAGTTCAATTTTGTTTGATTTTTAACAGAATTACACTTTCATGTTTTACATACGAATTTTTCAGTTTCACACAATTCCTCGCGTTTCTGCTCTCCTGATACAAAAGTTCAATTTTGCTTGATTTTTAACAGAATTACACTTTCATGTTTTACAAACGAATTTTTCAGTTTCAAACAATTCCTCGCGTTTCTGCTCTCCTGATACAAAAGTTCAATTTTACTTGATTTTTAATAGAATTACACTTTCATGTTTTACAAACGAATTTTTCAGTTTCACACAATTCCTCGCGTTTCTGCTCTCCTGATACAAAAGTTCAATTTTGTTTGATTTTTAACAGAATTACACTTTCATGTTTTACATACGAATTTTTCAGTTTCAAACAATTCCTCGCGTTTCTGCTCTCCTGATACAAAAGTTCAATTTTACTTGATTTTTAACAGAATTACACTTTCATGTTTTACAAACGAATTTTTCAATTTCAAACAATTCCTCGCGTTTCTGCTCTCCTGATACAAAAGTTCAATTTTACTTCATTTTTAACAGAATTACACTTTCATGTTTTACAAACGAATTTTTCAGTTTCAAACAATTCCTCGCGTTTCTGCTCTCCTGATACAAAAGTTCAATTTTGTTTGATTTTTAAGAGAAATGCACTTTTATGTTTTACAAATAAATTTTTCAGTTTCACACAATTCCTCGCGTTTCTGCTCTCCTGATACAAAAGTTCAATTTTACTTCATTTTTAACAGAATTACACTTTCATGTTTTACAAACGAATTTTTCAGTTTCAAACAATTCCTCGCGTTTCTGCTCTCCTGATACAAAAGTTCAATTTTGTTTGATTTTTAAGAGAAATGCACTTTTATGTTTTACAAATAAAATTTTTCAGTTTCACACAATTCCTCGCGTTTCTGCTCTCCTGATACAAAAGTTCAATTTTGCTTGATTTTTAACAGAATTACACTTTCATGTTTTACAAACGAATTTTTCAGTTTCAAACAATTCCTCGCGTTTCTGCTCTCCTGATACAAAAGTTCAATTTTGCTTGATTTTTAACAGAATTACACTTTCATGTTTTGCATACGAATTTTTCAGTTTCACACAATTCCTCGCGTTTCTGCTCTCCTGATACAAAAGTTCAATTTTGCTTTGTTTTGAACAGAATTACACTTTCATGTTTTACAAACGAATTTTTCAGTTTCAAACAATTCCTCGCGTTTCTGCTCTCCTGATACAAAAGTTCAATTTTGCTTTGTTTTTTAAGAAAAATGCACTTCCATGTTTTACATACGAATTTTTCAGTTTCACACAATTCCTCACGTTTCTGCTCTCCTGATACAAAAGTTCAATTTTACTTGATTTTTAACAGAATTACACTTTCATGTTTTACATACGAATTTTTCAGTTTCAAACAATTCCTCGCGTTTCTGCTCTCCTGATACAAAAGTTCAATTTTACTTGATTTTTAACAGAATTACACTTTCTTGTTTTACATACGAATTTTTCAGTTTCACACAATTCCTCACGTTTCTGCTCTCCTGATACAAAAGTTCAATTTTGTTTGATTTTTAAGAGAAATGCACCTTTCTGTTTTACAAATAAATTTTTCAGTTTCACACAATTCCTCGCGTTTCTGCTCTCCAGATACAAAAGTTCAATTTTGCTTGATTTTTAACAGAATTACACTTTCATGTTTTACAAACGAATTTTTCAGTTTCAAACAATTCCTCGCGTTTCTGCTCTCCTGATACAAAAGTTCAATTTTGCTTGATTTTTAACAGAATTACACTTTCATATTTTGCATACGAATTTTTCAGTTTCACACAATTCCTCGCGTTTCTGCTCTCCTGATACAAAAGTTCAATTTTGCTTTGTTTTGAACAGAATTACACTTTCATGTTTTACATACGAATTTTTCAGTTTCACACAATTCCTCACGTTTCTGCTCTCCTGATACAAAAGTTCAATTTTACTTCATTTTTAACAGAATTACACTTTCATGTTTTACAAACGAATTTTTCAGTTTCAAACAATTCCTCGCGTTTCTGCTCTCCTGATACAAAAGTTCAATTTTGTTTGATTTTTAAGAGAAATGCACTTTTATGTTTTACAAATAAATTTTTCAGTTTCACACAATTCCTCGCGTTCCTGCTCTCCTGATACAAAAGTTCAATTTTGCTTGATTTTTAACAGAATTACACTTTCATGTTTTACAAACGAATTTTTCAGTTTCAAACAATTCCTCGCGTTTCTGCTCTCCTGATACAAAAGTTCAATTTTGCTTGATTTTTAACAGAATTACACTTTCATGTTTTACATACGAATTTTTTAGTTTCACACAATTCCTCACGTTTCTGTTCTCCTGATACAAAAGTTCAATTTTGTTTGATTTTTAAGAAAAATGCACTTCCATGTTTTACATACGAATTTTTCAGTTTCACACAATTCCTCACGTTTCTGCTCTCCTGATACAAAAGTTCAATTTTACTTGATTTTTAATAGAATTACACTTTCATGTTTTACAAACGAATTTTTCAGTTTCAAACAATTCCTCGCGTTTCTGCTCTCCTGATACTAAAGTTCAATTTTGTTTGATTTTTAACAGAATTACACTTTCATGTTTTACATACGAATTTTTCAGTTTCAAACAATTCCTCGCGTTTCTGCTCTCCAGATACAAAAGTTCAATTTTGCTTGATTTTTAACAGAATTACACTTTCATGTTTTACAAACGAATTTTTCAGTTTCAAACAATTCCTCGCGTTTCTGCTCTCCTGATACAAAAGTTCAATTTTGCTTGATTTTTAACAGAATTACACTTTCATATTTTGCATACGAATTTTTCAGTTTCACACAATTCCTCGCGTTTCTGCTCTCCTGATACAAAAGTTCAATTTTGCTTTGTTTTGAACAGAATTACACTTTCATGTTTTACATACGAATTTTTCAGTTTCACACAATTCCTCACGTTTCTGCTCTCCTGATACAAAAGTTCAATTTTGTTTGATTTTTAAGAGAAATGCACCTTTCTGTTTTACAAATAAATTTTTCAGTTTCACACAATTCCTCGCGTTTCTGCTCTCCAGATACAAAAGTTCAATTTTGCTTGATTTTTAACAGAATTACACTTTCATGTTTTACAAACGAATTTTTCAGTTTCAAACAATTCCTCGCGTTTCTGCTCTCCTGATACAAAACTTCAATTTTGCTTGATTTTTAACAGAATTACACTTTCATGTTTTACAAACGAATTTTTCAGTTTCAAACAATTCCTCGCGTTTCTGCTCTCCTGATACAAAAGTTCAATTTTGCTTGATTTTTAACAGAATTACACTTTCATGTTTTACATACGAATTTTTTAGTTTCACACAATTCCTCACGTTTCTGTTCTCCTGATACAAAAGTTCAATTTTGTTTGATTTTTAAGAAAAATGCACTTCCATGTTTTACATACGAATTTTTCAGTTTCACACAATTCCTCACGTTTCTGCTCTCCTGATACAAAAGTTCAATTTTACTTGATTTTTAATAGAATTACACTTTCATGTTTTACAAACGAATTTTTCAGTTTCAAACAATTCCTCGCGTTTCTGCTCTCCTGATACTAAAGTTCAATTTTGTTTGATTTTTAACAGAATTACACTTTCATGTTTTACATACGAATTTTTCAGTTTCAAACAATTCCTCGCGTTTCTGCTCTCCTGATACAAAAGTTCAATTTTACTTGATTTTTAACAGAATTACACTTTCATGTTTTACAAACGAATTTTTCAGTTTCAAACAATTCCTCGCGTTTCTGCTCTCCTGATACAAAAGTTCAATTTTACTTCATTTTTAACAGAATTACACTTTCATGTTTTACAAACGAATTTTTCAGTTTCAAACAATTCCTCACGTTTCTGCTCTCCTGATACAAAAGTTCAATTTTACTTCATTTTTAACAGAATTACACTTTCATGTTTTACAAACGAATTTTTCAGTTTCAAACAATTCCTCGCGTTTCTGCTCTCCTGATACAAAAGTTCAATTTTGTTTGATTTTTAAGAGAAATGCACTTTTATGTTTTACAAATAAATTTTTCAGTTTCACACAATTCCTCGCGTTCCTGCTCTCCTGATACAAAAGTTCAATTTTGCTTGATTTTTAACAGAATTACACTTTCATGTTTTACAAACGAATTTTTCAGTTTCAAACAATTCCTCGCGTTTCTGCTCTCCTGATACAAAAGTTCAATTTTGCTTGATTTTTAACAGAATTACACTTTCATGTTTTACATACGAATTTTTTAGTTTCACACAATTCCTCACGTTTCTGTTCTCCTGATACAAAAGTTCAATTTTGTTTGATTTTTAAGAAAAATGCACTTCCATGTTTTACATACGAATTTTTCAGTTTCACACAATTCCTCACGTTTCTGCTCTCCTGATACAAAAGTTCAATTTTACTTGATTTTTAATAGAATTACACTTTCATGTTTTACAAACGAATTTTTCAGTTTCAAACAATTCCTCGCGTTTCTGCTCTCCTGATACTAAAGTTCAATTTTGTTTGATTTTTAACAGAATTACACTTTCATGTTTTACATACGAATTTTTCAGTTTCAAACAATTCCTCGCGTTTCTGCTCTCCAGATACAAAAGTTCAATTTTGCTTGATTTTTAATAGAATTACACTTTCATGTTTTACAAACGAATTTTTCAGTTTCAAACAATTCCTCGCGTTTCTGCTCTCCTGATACAAAAGTTCAATTTTGCTTGATTTTTAACAGAATTACACTTTCATATTTTGCATACGAATTTTTCAGTTTCACACAATTCCTCGCGTTTCTGCTCTCCTGATACAAAAGTTCAATTTTGCTTTGTTTTGAACAGAATTACACTTTCATGTTTTACATACGAATTTTTCAGTTTCACACAATTCCTCACGTTTCTGCTCTCCTGATACAAAAGTTCAATTTTGTTTGATTTTTAAGAGAAATGCACCTTTCTGTTTTACAAATAAATTTTTCAGTTTCACACAATTCCTCGCGTTTCTGCTCTCCAGATACAAAAGTTCAATTTTGCTTGATTTTTAACAGAATTACACTTTCATGTTTTACAAACGAATTTTTCAGTTTCAAACAATTCCTCGCGTTTCTGCTCTCCTGATACAAAAGTTCAATTTTGCTTGATTTTTAACAGAATTACACTTTCATGTTTTACAAACGAATTTTTCAGTTTCAAACAATTCCTCGCGTTTCTGCTCTCCTGATACAAAAGTTCAATTTTGCTTGATTTTTAACAGAATTACACTTTCATGTTTTACATACGAATTTTTTAGTTTCACACAATTCCTCACGTTTCTGTTCTCCTGATACAAAAGTTCAATTTTGTTTGATTTTTAAGAAAAATGCACTTCCATGTTTTACATACGAATTTTTCAGTTTCACACAATTCCTCACGTTTCTGCTCTCCTGATACAAAAGTTCAATTTTACTTGATTTTTAATAGAATTACACTTTCATGTTTTACAAACGAATTTTTCAGTTTCAAACAATTCCTCGCGTTTCTGCTCTCCTGATACTAAAGTTCAATTTTGTTTGATTTTTAACAGAATTACACTTTCATGTTTTACATACGAATTTTTCAGTTTCAAACAATTCCTCGCGTTTCTGCTCTCCTGATACAAAAGTTCAATTTTACTTGATTTTTAACAGAATTACACTTTCATGTTTTACAAACGAATTTTTCAGTTTCAAACAATTCCTCGCGTTTCTGCTCTCCTGATACAAAAGTTCAATTTTACTTCATTTTTAACAGAATTACACTTTCATGTTTTACAAACGAATTTTTCAGTTTCAAACAATTCCTCGCGTTTCTGCTCTCCTGATACAAAAGTTCAATTTTACTTCATTTTTAACAGAATTACACTTTCATGTTTTACAAACGAATTTTTCAGTTTCAAACAATTCCTCGCGTTTCTGCTCTCCTGATACAAAAGTTCAATTTTGTTTGATTTTTAAGAGAAATGCACTTTTATGTTTTACAAATAAATTTTTCAGTTTCACACAATTCCTCGCGTTTCTGCTCTCCTGATACAAAAGTTCAATTTTGCTTGATTTTTAACAGAATTACACTTTCATGTTTTACAAACGAATTTTTCAGTTTCAAACAATTCCTCGCGTTTCTGCTCTCCTGATACAAAAGTTCAATTTTGTTTGATTTTTAAGAGAAATGCACTTTTATGTTTTACAAATAAATTTTTCAGTTTCACACAATTCCTCGCGTTCCTGCTCTCCTGATACAAAAGTTCAATTTTGCTTGATTTTTAACAGAATTACACTTTCATGTTTTACAAACGAATTTTTCAGTTTCAAACAATTCCTCACGTTTCTGCTCTCCTGATACAAAAGTTCAATTTTGCTTGATTTTTAACAGAATTACACTTTCATGTTTTACATACGAATTTTTCAGTTTCAAACAATTCCTCGCGTTTCTGCTCTCCAGATACAAAAGTTCAATTTTACTTCATTTTTAACAGAATTACACTTTCATGTTTTACAAACGAATTTTTCAGTTTCAAACAATTCCTCGCGTTTCTGCTCTCCTGATACAAAAGTTCAATTTTGTTTGATTTTTAAGAGAAATGCACTTTTATGTTTTACAAATAAATTTTTCAGTTTCACACAATTCCTCGCGTTCCTGCTCTCCTGATACAAAATTCAATTTTGCTTGATTTTTAACAGAATTACACTTTCATGTTTTACAAACGAATTTTTCAGTTTCAAACAATTCCTCACGTTTCTGCTCTCCTGATACAAAAGTTCAATTTTACTTCATTTTTAACAGAATTACACTTTCATGTTTTACAAACGAATTTTTCAGTTTCAAACAATTCCTCGCGTTTCTGCTCTCCTGATACAAAAGTTCAATTTTGTTTGATTTTTAAGAGAAATGCACTTTTATGTTTTACAAATGAATTTTTCAGTTTCACACAATTCCTCGCGTTTCTGCTCTCCTGATACAAAAGTTCAATTTTACTTCATTTTTAACAGAATTACACTTTCATGTTTTACAAACGAATTTTTCAGTTTCAAACAATTCCTCGCGTTTCTGCTCTCCTGATACAAAAGTTCAATTTTGCTTGATTTTTAACAGAATTACACTTTCATGTTTTACAAACGAATTTTTCAGTTTCAAACAATTCCTCGCGTTTCTGCTCTCCTGATACAAAAGTTCAATTTTACTTGATTTTTAATAGAATTACACTTTCATGTTTTACAAACGAATTTTTCAGTTTCAAACAATTCCTCGCGTTTCTGCTCTCCTGATACAAAAGTTCAATTTTGCTTGATTTTTAACAGAATTACACTTTCATGTTTTACAAACGAATTTTTCAGTTTCAAACAATTCCTCGCGTTTCTGCTCTCCTGATACAAAAGTTCAATTTTGCTTTGTTTTGAACAGAATTACACTTTCATGTTTTACATACGAATTTTTCAGTTTCATACAATTCCTCGCGTTTCTGCTCTCCTGATACAAAAGTTCAATTTTACTTCATTTTTAACAGAATTACACTTTCATGTTTTACAAACGAATTTTTCAGTTTCAAACAATTCCTCGCGTTTCTGCTCTCCTGATACAAAAGTTCAATTTTGTTTGATTTTTAAGAGAAATGCACTTTTATGTTTTACAAATAAATTTTTCAGTTTCACACAATTCCTCGCGTTCCTGCTCTCCTGATACAAAAGTTCAATTTTGCTTGATTTTTAACAGAATTACACTTTCATGTTTTACAAACGAATTTTTCAGTTTCAAACAATTCCTCACGTTTCTGCTCTCCTGATACAAAAGTTCAATTTTGCTTGATTTTTAACAGAATTACACTTTCATGTTTTACAAACGAATTTTTCAGTTTCACACAATTCCTCGCGTTTCTGCTCTCCTGATACAAAAGTTCAATTTTGTTTGATTTTTAACAGAATTACACTTTCATGTTTTACATACGAATTTTTCAGTTTCAAACAATTCCTCGCGTTTCTGCTCTCCTGATACAAAAGTTCAATTTTACTTGATTTTTAACAGAATTACACTTTCATGTTTTACAAACGAATTTTTCAATTTCAAACAATTCCTCGCGTTTCTGCTCTCCTGATACAAAAGTTCAATTTTACTTCATTTTTAACAGAATTACACTTTCATGTTTTACAAACGAATTTTTCAGTTTCAAACAATTCCTCGCGTTTCTGCTCTCCTGATACAAAAGTTCAATTTTGTTTGATTTTTAAGAGAAATGCACTTTTATGTTTTACAAATAAATTTTTCAGTTTCACACAATTCCTCGCGTTTCTGCTCTCCTGATACAAAAGTTCAATTTTACTTCATTTTTAACAGAATTACACTTTCATGTTTTACAAACGAATTTTTCAGTTTCAAACAATTCCTCGCGTTTCTGCTCTCCTGATACAAAAGTTCAATTTTGTTTGATTTTTAAGAGAAATGCACTTTTATGTTTTACAAATAAATTTTTCAGTTTCACACAATTCCTCGCGTTTCTGCTCTCCTGATACAAAAGTTCAATTTTGCTTGATTTTTAACAGAATTACACTTTCATGTTTTACAAACGAATTTTTCAGTTTCAAACAATTCCTCGCGTTTCTGCTCTCCTGATACAAAAGTTCAATTTTGCTTGATTTTTAACAGAATTACACTTTCATGTTTTGCATACGAATTTTTCAGTTTCACACAATTCCTCGCGTTTCTGCTCTCCTGATACAAAAGTTCAATTTTGCTTTGTTTTGAACAGAATTACACTTTCATGTTTTACAAACGAATTTTTCAGTTTCAAACAATTCCTCGCGTTTCTGCTCTCCTGATACAAAAGTTCAATTTTGCTTTGTTTTTTAAGAAAAATGCACTTCCATGTTTTACATACGAATTTTTCAGTTTCACACAATTCCTCACGTTTCTGCTCTCCTGATACAAAAGTTCAATTTTACTTGATTTTTAACAGAATTACACTTTCATGTTTTACATACGAATTTTTCAGTTTCAAACAATTCCTCGCGTTTCTGCTCTCCTGATACAAAAGTTCAATTTTACTTGATTTTTAACAGAATTACACTTTCTTGTTTTACATACGAATTTTTCAGTTTCACACAATTCCTCACGTTTCTGCTCTCCTGATACAAAAGTTCAATTTTGTTTGATTTTTAAGAGAAATGCACCTTTCTGTTTTACAAATAAATTTTTCAGTTTCACACAATTCCTCGCATTTCTGCTCTCCTGATACAAAAGTTCAATTTTGCTTTGTTTTGAACAGAATTACACTTTCATGTTTTACATACGAATTTTTCAGTTTCAAACAATTCCTCGCGTTTCTGCTCTCCTGATACAAAAGTTCAATTTTACTTGATTTTTAACAGAATTACACTTTCATGTTTTACAAACGAATTTTTCAGTTTCAAACAATTCCTCGCGTTTCTGCTCTCCTGATACAAAAGTTCAATTTTGCTTGATTTTTAACAGAATTACACTTTCATGTTTTGCATACGAATTTTTCAGTTTCAAACAATTCCTCGCGTTTCTGCTCTCCTGATACAAAAGTTCAATTTTACTTGGTTTTGAACAGAATTACACTTTCATGTTTTACAAATAAATTTTTCAGTTTCACACAATTCCTCGCGTTTCTGCTCTCCTGATACAAAAGTTCAATTTTGCTTGATTTTTAACAGAATTACACTTTCATGTTTTACAAACGAATTTTTCAGTTTCAAACAATTCCTCGCGTTTCTGCTCTCCTGATACAAAAGTTCAATTTTACTTGATTTTTAACAGAATTACACTTTCATGTTTTACAAACGAATTTTTCAGTTTCACACAATTCCTCGCGTTTCTGCTCTCCTGATACAAAAGTTCAATTTTGCTTGATTTTTAACAGAAATGCACTTTTATGTTTTACAAATAAATTTTTCAGTTTCAGACAATTCCTCACGTTTATGATCTCCTGATACAAAAGTTCAATTTTACATGATTTTTGAAGAACGTATTTTCTTGTTTAGAAATTTCTCAGTTCCACAGAATTTCTCGCCTTTCTGCTCTCCTGATACAAATGTTAGATTTTTACGTGATATTTGAAGAGCGTAATTTTGTGGTTTACAAATTTTTCAGTTCCACACAATAGATGGGTAATGAGGACAAAATAAAAGAAACGGAATTAATTCAACATTTGTTTTATTCTTAAAAATAAAAAATACATTTTATATACAGGGTGATACAAGTTTTTGGTAAGATTCTGTTTAAATTAAAGAGGAATGTAAATTTGTTATTAATTTAAGAGACAAAACAATTCTTAAATTAAAGCACCAATAATCAGACTTTATTACACAACCATATTATGAAATGTTACATGATGAGTATTCAAACGAGATGCTGTACTGAACTTCTTATCACAAATGAAGCAGATGTGGCATTTCTTTGGTTTTCCAGTTTCAACCCCATGAACCCACATATGCTGTGTAAGGCTGTAACTCTGACGACAGGCATATGAACATTCAGGACATTTGAAAGGTTTATTTCCTAGAAACAAGAGAAACAAAACTTAAAATTGTTTACAAATATATAAGTTAAAATTTAGAAAATAAAATACATATTTATACAGGCGGGATTTTCATGCAAAAGTTTTTAAGGAAAAAAATCGATATCCCATCTAGAGGTCTTGCTTTCTTTGAATCGATATTTTAAAAAAATACACATAATAGTCCAATGTCTAAAGCTATAGTATTTTACGAAAACAGTAGAATGACGTCATGAAGTAAAGCAGTGCCATGCTGCCAGATTGTTAAATATTTCCGAGTATGCTTGAGCTTTGAAAGCAAACTTTTTTAGTAGTTCATTTTAGTAAATCTGTATACGATTTTGACTGCCGTAAAGGGTTGCCAACTTGTACAATTTTTATTTCAGCTGTAATATGAATCTGCTTTGGGAATTTGGATTTGTGTGTTGTCTATATTTTAATTACTAAAAATGAGGTAATTCCATACTTGTAGTAAAAATACGGTATGCGCCTTAATATACAACTGAATGTGTGCCACTGTCATGCGCATGTCTGCTTTTTGACGTATGACTGTAGCACCGTTATGTGTTTTATTTATTTATATATTTATTCATACTCTATCCAACAGCTTAAAAGCCAAATTAAGGATGGGCCAATACACAAAACATAATAACAAACAATAATCAAACAAACTATACAAAAGAGAGTCACAAATTACATATCTTTGAAAAACATTTTTATCTCTGATATATTACATGAGAAGATATCTAGGCGGTCTTGCAGTACAGAGTAATCATTGCACATCTGGTAAATTGGAGACGACCGCAGCAATCGCGTACGAGCAGTCGGGAGATAGAATATGCTTGGAAAACGTGCTGCAATACAAGGCACATTGAAATTAAGTTGCTGAAGCAGACAAGGTCAGTCGAACACATAATTAACCAGTTTGTATAAAAATATAATGAAACTGCACAACTAAAGAGCAGGAGGAGGGTGTCAGTCTGTGAGAAATGTTTGCTGTTTCTTATCAGAAACCCAAGAGTTTTGTAAGCGGAACTGAGAGTCTGCTCATAGTGTGGTTTAAAAGATAGAGTACCATCAAAAACAATCGCGAAAGTAACTGTGGGCTTATTTCAAGTAAAGGACATCACACAACACTTGGAAACATTCATAGAAAGACCACTCCGACTACACCATTCATCAAGGATCTGAAGACAGTTCTGGAGCTGGAAACAGTCACCAACACTCGAAATATTTGCGAAAATCTTAATATCATCTGTATACATTAAAAAAGGAACATGTAAAACATGTTTAACTGGGTCAATAAATATATTAAACAGTAATGGACCGAGTATGGAACCCTGCGGCACTCCCAAAGTTACGTGATAGGTGTAAGATTTGAAGCCCCCAACCTCAACAAATTGCCTCCTTTCATCCAGGTAAGATCTGAGTAAGCCAAGCAAGCCCAGCGGACGCAATGAACTGTGTAACGTCAACTAAATTTGTTACAGTCGATCTCCCTGGAATGAAACCATGCTGAGAAATAGAGAGTCTGTTTTTGATGTGAAACAGTATTCGCCGAGAAAGGCAGGCATCGAAAATCTTACAGAAGACACATAGTATGGCTATTGGTCGATAGTTTGATGGATCACCACTATCCCCCGCCTTGAAGACAGGGAAAACCCGTGACAGCTTCCAAATCGCGGGGAATGTTCCAAATTTAAGAATCAGTCTAAGTGGAGTCAGGAGAGCATATAAGCAGTCACGCACCAAGAAGCCAGGAACTAGATCAGGTCCACAGGACATGTTAGCTTTAATTCTCTTAGCAGCTGTAATAATTTCATCATCTGTAAAGTCATCAACAAAAAACATTGTGATGTCACCCGAAGTCAGGCTGGCGGCTGTAGGTGATGAGGTGGGGGTGGAACCAGAACATCCTGCAAAATAAGAAGTAAAACTGTCAACTGCCTGTTGCTGGTTAGATGAATTCCCAATAGAAAAGTTTTGACGGCGCCGAGAAGAGCAGTTCCAGAATTTTTTAGGATTAGAACTAACCTCTCTTTCAACCCTCTGAAAGTAGTTTACTCGAGAAAGATAAATGTCTCTCTTAAGTTTTTGTCTCAGCTCCCTAAATCTATCCAGAAACTCCACATTTCCAGATTTCTTAAACTTACACCATAATGAATATTTATATTTGATACTAAGCTTAATTTCTTTAGAAAACCACGGGGGGATACCTATTACATGCTCTTGGAGCAGTCATGGGAACATACAGATCAAACAAGTCGTAAATTCTGGAATAGAAAAAGTCAAGCATAGAATCAACATCCTGAAGCCCATCCATGCCATCCCAGCACAAGCCGCCAAGCCCCGCATACAATCTGACAAAATCACATTTTCGAAAATTATATGATCTCTGCCTAGTGTTACCAACAGGGGAAGAGACCACTGAACCCCTGATCCGAAACTCTATGATTAAGGGGGGGATGATGACCATCAGGAATCACGGGCGAATCAAGAGCCTCCCCCACCAAGCAAGTGTCTGTAAACAAAACCACGTCAAGAATCCTGTTGTTAATATTCTCAACATGATTAAACTGTCCAAGGAGTAGTAGATTACAGAAATTTTGAAAAGCAGACACACAAGCGGAGGGGTCGTTCTGACGACAAGACGCATATTCAGGCATGTTAAAGTCACCAACTTATTAGTGCAAAGAATGTTGTTGTGTGATGGTATAGTTGACAATGGGTCTCACAATTGATGAAAAAGTGTTTATTGTTGAGCATTATTTTCGATCGTACGGAAATGGCGAACAGTGTAAAGAGGCACCAACCAACGCAGTTATGCTTGTGTTGTTGTGCCAACGCAAGGAAAGGTCTGGTAGGACAGTAACTGTGAGAACAAATGAGAACCATGGACGTGTCGTCAATCAGATTTTGGAATCACCGAACTTAAGTCTTCGGCGAACGTCATTGAAGTTGAATATCAGCAATACATCGCTTTGGCGTTTGTTCAAAGACGTAGGTGGATTTCCGTACCGAATTCAGGTTGGACAGCGATTGACAAACCAAGATATGTATGCCAGGGTTGTGTATTGTGGACAAGTTTTGGCTATGGTCTACGAGGATACAGATTTCTTGCATAATGTGTGGTTCTCCGACGAAAGTCACATTCACTTGGATGGTTATATCAATCAGCAAACAATTCGCTTCCTTGGTTTTGAGAAGCCAGACATTATTATCCAAAAACCGCTGCATAGTGACCGTGTGATGATATGGTGTGCAGTGTCACCACACGGAGTGATTGGTCCATATTACATTGAGGATGGCGATGGTAAACCTCTTACTGTTACCCAAGAACATTATAGAACAGTGCCTAAAGCGCAATGGCGCACATTTTGAACATGTATTCTATGGAAATAATAATGTATAAGTAATAAGTAATATACTTCTATACTTCAGTACTGTATATTTTGGTGCATACCGTAGTACAGTGAAAAAATAATTACATTTTCTTTCTGCGAAATTCGCTTTCACATTTCGAAATTTGCGAGTCTATGAACCCAGCGTAAACTGACCTGAAACTGCGAAAAATCCTTGAAGCAACTGGCTACGAACAACAAAGTAACTTTGATGTGGGTACCAAGGCATCAATGCATTGAAGGAAATGAGGAAACAGATAGCCGAACCTTGCAAAAGTGGCAGCAACAACACCATTCTATGGTCCAGAGCCCTAGAGTGGATTAACAAAAAGCCATGTAAGAAAGGAACTTGATACTTCGGAGAGGAACCAAATGCTGTGATATATATATATATATATATATATATATATATATATATATATATATATATATATATATATATATATATATATATATATATATATATATATATATATATATATATATATAAGCATTCACGGGCTATTTAGCCCCATATCTTGCTGATATATTTCCACTGCTTCCAGTCTTTTGCAATGATCTTCCAGTTGTGAACCCCTTTTTCTTGTAAGTCTTGCTGAACGGTATCAAGCCACCTTCTTTTTTGGTCTACCCTTCTTCCTTTTACCTTCTGGATTTGACCAAACACACCTTTTTACCATTCTCTCCTCACCCATTCGTTCTATATGGCCTAGACACTATAGTCTGTGTGCTTTCATTACCTGGGACACAGGTGGTTCGCCATACATTTGATACACTTCCGCATTTTGCCTTTCCCAAATGACATCTATTTTCATGCCTGCGAAAATTATGCGCAGTATCTTTCTTTTCCATATCGCTATTCTATCTTCCAGTCTTTTGTTCATTGATGCTTCACATCCATATGTCAGTGTTGGTCTTATCACGGTCTTATATACTCTAAGCTTTGTCGTGTGCGAGATGTTCTTCGACCTAAGGAAGCTATTAAGTCCACCTGTGCATCTGTTGACTTTTGCTATCATAAGGTCAACTTCTACATCTTCATCACATCTATTGTGTATTAATACACCTAAGTACATGTAATTTCCAACCTCTTCAAAGTTCCAGACACTCCACCCTAGCATTATCATTGTAAAAGGTCCACTATTAGTTTCCTTAGTATTTCTAATTGTCATGTACTTACTCTTCTTCTCTTTATTTATTTGAAGCGCTACACTGTCTGCTACTTCTTGTCGTTTTCTAGTTCTTTTCTATTTCTGGCCGTTGACAAGATGTCATCTGTGTAAGCAGGGCACTGATGACCCCTGTCAAACAGTGTTCCGCTTCTATTTATGCCATTGTCTCTTATTACTTTCTCCAGAACCATATTAAATAATAATGTTGATAGCGGATCACCATGCCTTACTCCTCTTGTCACCTCAAACTCATCTGACAGCTTTCCATTTACCCTAAGTGCACATGTGGTGTTACAAAGTGTCATAGTCATAATGACTATATTCTCCGGTATTTTAAATTCTAAGTATTTCAATAAATTTTCTTCTTTTCACTGAGTCGTAAGCGGCCTTAAAATTGATAAAACAACATATGTGCTGAAATCTCATACTTGTAACAGCCTGTCAAAATTTGCTTCAGCAGGCACATGACCTGACCTATTTTTTCTAAAACCAGCCTGATATTCCACCAGCAAAGGCTTCACATACTTTTCTAGTCGTTTTTAATTATAATAATTTTGTAGGTTACATCTAGTAAAGCTGACACCCACTACCAACCCCCCTCCCCCCGTAGTTGCCACATTTTGTCATATCTCCCTTATTAAACAGAATGACCATGATGGTCTTGTTCCATTTTTGTGGCATTTCTTTTGTTTTCCAAATTACCTTTCCTATATCATGTTAACCAAGACAGAACCTCCATATTTTAAATTTTCGGCTGTGATACCATTTTCACCTGGACTCTTGTTATTTATTGTTTATAAACTTTCTTCTATTTCTTACTTCGTTGGTTTATCTGTACCTTCTTCCTCTCCAGGTAACTTTTGATGACATTCTTTTACATTTTCCTCATTTCCCGTATTTAATAGTTCCACGAAATGTTCTTTTCATCTTCTGCATATGTCTTTTTCGTTTCTTATTAAATTGCCCTCTGTATCTTTAAATAACACTGCTCTAGTTTGGTGCCCTCTTTGAATATCTTTCACGTCTTTGTAGAAGTTACGCATTTCATTTATTCTGTATTTACATCCTCTGTCTTTTATTTCGCCTTCCAGAACTTTCCATTTCTGGGTCCTACATATAGGTTTTGTTCTCTTTCTTTGTTGATTAGACTTTATTTGGTTTTCCTCTGTTTGCATCTGAAGCATTTGTTGTCTTAACCTTGCTTTTTTTTCTTTTTTTGCATGTTATATTTGTTGACTTCTGTAATAACGTTATTTATAGCACCTTCTTCCCACAAACCCCTTGTGTTCCACCTACCCATATTTAAACACTTAGTGGTTTTTGACTTCTTTTGCTTTTTTGTTGTTTGCTTACTGTGTTCTTCGGTTTTCTTGGTACTTCTGCCTGCTCTTCTCATGTCTCTGTACGATTCTTCAGCTATCATTGTCATGCTAATATCTTTTTCCGTACTCGTAGTCCTTTTCTTCACCTGTTCAGTCCTCTTATCCCAGCCTTTATTACCAATTTTTTTTGTCTCTCATATACACTACCACCATCTGCCGTTTGTTTAATCAACAGACCACTTTCTTCATACCATTTCCATATCTGTCTGTCAGCTATTAACCTCTTAAACCCTGTCTTAACAGTTTTGCCTCTGGCTCATTCCTCTTTTGCTACTTTTCTTCTATTTTCAATCTATTTGTATTCCTCACAATTTCTATTGTTCTCCTCTATTTTGTAGAGTTCAACAAAACATACTTTTTCCATTGAGTTTTCGAACCTGTTTGATTTCCACTTCTATGTCTAAATTTCATTTTAAAAAATTACACATGTTCTCTCTCAAAATCTTTGTATCATTTGTGTTCATCTTTAGACTCTGTATAACTATATTCTTTGTTTTCTTTTCCTCTTCGAGAATGCCTAATTTCTTTTTAATATCCTTTAGCTCTATTTGTAGTTCATCAGTTTCCATTTTCATATTCTCATTTTCTTCCTTGATCACTTTCATTTCGTCCATAATTTTTTCTTGTTCGTCTTCTATTTTGCTTATCTTCTCTGTTAAATCTGCCAACATGCTTAGTACTCTATCCAACTTATTACACTAACTTTTCGCTTTTTTCTTTGGTATTCTTGCCCCCTTTTTGCTCTGTTGAAAAATATCCGCTATTGGGTCTTTTTCTCTCTCTCCCTCCTCAGTTAAATAATCTTCGCTGTCTCTCATTTTATGCCTTATTTCTGGGTTTTACTACTTTCGCCGATGCTAGCCTTCCTACACTATATTATTTAACGTGTTGCCTATCCAGAGATTGGCGAGTAGATCTGATTAGGTTTGTTTCAACCAGCAGGTTTGTATAGCCATAAAACTGATTACAGAACTTTATGATAGATTTCACGTGTAGGCGTCGACTTTGCACGATTTAGAAACGGTACGAAAATAACACGAAGTTGGTACAGTTCTCTGATAGTTTTCTGTATGGGACACGGGATTTGAGGATCGTCGGAATGTGAATAACATTCGGCGTCCCACAGTTGAGGGTTTGATAGCCTAACCTAGCTTAATTTAGTTAATTTTCAATTTTTATTTTGAATAAATAATTTATAATCAAGACACCTCAAGACTATATTATTTTGTATTTACGTAAATAACCATGAATAATAATACCAAAATAACATGCATTTCGGTTACTGTAAAAACTTAAATATTTTTGTTACTTACTGCTAAATCAAAGGAATAGATAATTAAATTAATTTCTTGTCCTTACGATCCTACATAAAATTTATTTAAAGTTAATAATAATTTTAGATATGCAGAAGTTCATTGTACTTAATTAAAAGTTTATAAATTTTGTCCCAAGGTCTTTTGACTACACATGCCGATTTAAATAAAATGGTTCTAGTTGCCCTAGCTAAAACAAACCATCATCCTAACTTAATTTTTGATTGCAAGTCACTCTTCTTCATCACTCATATTTTTAGGAGAAGTTGGGAAAAAAGCGTCATTTACAAAATTTACAATTAAATTTAAAATCACAAACCAATTTAAAAGTGTTTAAGTTTGAGGTTAGTTAAAAACAAATAATAAATCAATAAATAGCTGAGGCTGACGATAGTGACCTACTGCGTAAATCAGTCCACACAGTTTTTGTATTGGACTAAGTATCGAAATAACCGTTCTGAAACCGTTCAAGAATGATCATCTCTCGGTTGGAACACAACTATTAGAAAAAGGAGTTATGCACAAAAGACCCATGGGTCTCAGCGCTGAGAGGCCAAAGGCCTATACGACTCATTAAATAATCCTCAATCTACCTTAAAAACAGGGGTGGCACAGTGTTAACATAAGACATTCAGGCGCATTAGCGATTTCCAGGCATTCGTCATATTTGTTTAAGAAATGTTTCACTTAAAGTGCTGTGCAACTGTAAAATTTGTTTGCAAATTGGAAGGAAGCCTTGAGTTCTAGACTGTTTAAATCTTCAATATAAAGCCAATTTGTTAGCACAGTCTAACACCTAAGTGACTTTGTTTAGTGTCTGTGTTGTTTCGGCTGTTTATTCACTGTGATTGTTTTATAAATTTGCAATCTGAGTGCCAGTACCTTGTTTATAGTGTATGTATGATTTCTTTTAAATATTTATTACTCGCTGTTTACACCAGGCTTGAGTGTAAGAGTAGCCATCAGTGAAACTCCGCCTTGGGGCAGACAGTTACTGCTGATGTAAGCGTGTATATTGGTATTTGATTTTTAAATTGCCGCCAGACATTTGGGGATTGCTTCCCGTTAGGTTGGCACTCTTAGTAGTAATAGTAGTAGTAGCAGAGGTGGGGAGGCCAACGCCAGGCAAGTAGGCTACAATGGACCCTTTTTGCCAACCCCGGCAACCCAGCAACCATGCTTTACATTTCCTCGGTTCCGTCGCCAAACCCCATCGACCTCGAAATGAAGGCCATGACGGTCTTCCATTGGACGGTACTTACCTGGTTCCTCTGCAAAGTCCTTAGAACCGAACAATTCTGTTCGAAGACTCCCAAATCCTTGCATTCACACAGGTAGTGGTAAGACGTCTCTTCATTCTCGCCGCATTCCTGGCAAATGGAATCCCTAACCTATCAATGTGAGGTGTCTTCTGAGGGTGCAGTGACCTGTTAGCACCCCAAGGATGGGGCAAAGCATTGTTCGACTCCTACCGAGTAGCCAGACAGTTTAATCTCTCTCCGGCCCCTCCAAGAAGTCGCTCGCCTGCCTACAGCCACCGGCCGAACCCCAGTGCCTCTCCATAGCCTCCTCAGTCCACCTGTCGAAGGCGACAGAGACCGTCTTCCTACTTATGACTATCGCAGGCTGCTGGCCACAGAACGGCCGCCGGGAACCAAATCTTGCGAGATCATTCGCCACCTCATGCCCCGCTCCGCCACAGTGTCCCGGAACCCACACCAGTTGCACCTCCTTTGTCCTGGATAGCCCTTTAAGGGCGTCAGCGCACTCCTGAACCAGTGTTGACCTAATTCTGGCGGCGCGGACTGCCCGGGGGACCGCCTGGCTATCCGAGCAAATGTATACACATTTCTCGAGGCTCATCCTCACATCCTGTCGATTGGCTACAGACAGGATAGCGTACACCTTCGTTTCGAATGCCGTGGTATATGCGCCCAGAGCATAACTATCGCGCACCCCCAGGCTGTCGGTGTATATTCCTGCCCCGTAGGATTGTTGATCCTCCAGCCGCGATCCGTCGGTGAAAATACCAGATTTGCGGGCTGGAATGCAACCTCATTTTCCCTGCACTGATCCCTACTGGGGATTCTAAGGGTATATGGCCTAGTCAGCCTAATATCATCCTCTGCATTCCGTACCTTGATAGTAGAAATCGGAATTTCCTTTTCGACATCCTTGGCGACTCTTGCATGTCCTATTATTGCTCCCTCTCCGCACCAGTTTCCAAAGTCTCGCATAGCAACGCCATAGCATCCCTTCTGATACAGATGGGAAGCGGTGGCAGCATCAGCAAGACCTCTAGCGTGGCTGAGATTGTCGTCCTCATAGCGCCTGTGATATCCAGGATTGCCAGCCTTTGGAGTTTGGCCAGCTTCTTGGTAGTAGTTTGGTTCACACCACACCACCAGACCAATAGAGGATTCTCGGCCTGATGATCACAGTGTAAATCCAATGAAGGAACCGAGGATTAAGTCCCCAGGTCCTCCCTATCACTCGACACAGCTGCCAGAGGGTTGCTACTCCCTTCCTCACTACTCGTTCTATTTGCGACATGCCTGTTAGTTTGGAGCCCACGACCACCTCCAGATATTTAACCTCCCGCTCTAAAGCTAAAGGTTTTCCAAACATCTCAGGCGCCCTGAACCCCTCCATATTCCTTGGTGAAAAGGATCATCTCCGTCTTCGCTGGGTTTACGGAGAGTCCCAGCTCACCACACCACTTTTCAATTATGCTACAGGCAGCTTGCATGCACTCACAGACGACGCCGAGGAATTTGCCGGTGACTAAGACCAGCCAATTATCAGCATATGCCTGGGCGTAGAAGCCATTCTCGGAGAGCCGCTCCATGAGGCCATCCATGATCAGACACCATAGATGAGGCGAAAGGCAGCTGCCTTGAGGAGAGCCGCCCGTCACCCCAACGTCCAGCGTCGGCCTCTCAAGGTCAACGAGACTCTCCTGTCATCCAGCATGCTCGCCACCCAACTTATTAGGAACCTAGGCGATCCCCTGTCTGTAGGGCGGCACAGACCGTATCCGTCCTTGCTCAATCAAAGGTCCCCTCCACATTGAAGAACATAGCTAATGTGCTCTCCCCGTAGTGTAGGGCCCTTTTCACCTTTCGCGTCACAGCATGGAGCGCCGGCTCCGCTGATTTCCCCCGCTGGTACGCGTGCTGATTTTTATGGAAGGGGTGATCCCTGAGGATCCCTCTGGCACTGTTAAGGCGAAGGGGCACGATTTGTAATTTGTAATAGTTTTCTTGCTCTCTACCACTTCTTCAGCATCAGTCCACAGTGCACAAGCTCATACTACTTTCTTGCTCCCCTAAATATTTTGTTTTACTGTTTTGAGAAGACAAGGGTGGCCGCCCTCAAAAGAAGAAAACCCTAAGACCCAGGAATCATTAATCAACGTTAATATACAGTCCACTCAACAGGTTAGTAAATCTTAACTTTGTCTGGTAGCCAACTTGAATAATATCTTGTTAAATATTTTCTACGATATAAACCACTTCTTTATGCGAGTCGCTACTTTGTATCTATTTAATTTACTGTGATATACTAAATAAATATGTCTACTTAAAAAATATTTTTCAAAAGAAAATTAATATCTTCTCTCAAAAAATCAACTAGTAAATCAACTAGTTTAACTGGCCAATATTCACATTTTAAGTTATCACACTGATATATAACTGAAATCTCTGTAAAGTTGTAAAGTTATACTAGTGAATTAATTAATTCAGTAATTAAACCACAGTAATTTTGTATGTCAAGTAATTAGTAATGTTTGTTATAAATACAAATATCTACCTGTACAATAAATAAATGAAAGTCTTACCTAAATGAATGTTCAGATGTGCCTTAAGAGTGGAATTCTGTTTGAACCCCTTATTGCAATACTGACACTTATAGGGTCTATCATCTGTATGGGTCCGTTGATGGTCAATCAAATGTCCTTTCTGAATGAATGACTTTCCACACTCTGTGCACAGGTAAGGCTTCTCCCCTGTGTGTCGGCGCATGTGTAGTTTCAGTTCACCCTTACGACAGAACCGTTTATTGCACAGGTTACATTCTACCGGACGACCGGTGTGCAAACGCATATGGGTAGCTAATACTGTACTCTGAGCAAAACCCTAGAAAAAAAAAAGTTTGAGCCTAAAATGTGCAATACTCAACCTTTGCGAGTGGCCTGTATATTAAATGATTTTCCAAATTAATTAAAGATCGGAGAAACTATCTAAATAATTACCAAATTAAGAGAACACTCAGTATAATTACTTCAATAAATGCCTAGATACCTCTAGTAAATATTTCCTTAAAGCGTTACAAATTATAAAGGAAAATTCGCTATATAACTATCTCGAACATGTTATCTATGGTAATATTCTTTCTAAATTATATTTGAACCTCTATAACCACCTAAAAAAGCATTGAAATAAAAGGCATGTAAAAATCGATAAACACATAACATATTGTAACATTTCAAGGTTATCCTAAGGAGTAAACAATAATTCTTGGAACCACTTGGCCGTTGGAAAATTATGATGTCATCTCTAACGACATTCTGTCAACAGTGCCAAACGTCTCTCGTGAGCTTAAGAGTTTTACTGGTCGATATATAAAAACGTCACCAGTTGTGCTGCGTAGAGAGCCTGAATAATACATTCTGCTCCGACGTCTGAAGCTGCGGTGATGTAGAAATTTGTTGGCAGAATCGATTTTTGTTTCACTAACATTGTTTTTCCTGTGCTTTTAACTGATCAAATTTGTTAGAAATAATACTTATTTAGTTCTGTGTGAAGGTTTTTGTCTTCAATTATTGCCTTCACATATTTTATGTGGTAAGTATTAGTAATAACTATTCTATTGTTCATTCTATAGCACATTCTCTTTGTCTTTATGCAGAGGTTTTCTGGGAGAGTTAAAATTCTCCCTGCCTTTTTTTTTTAACAAGTTGTATGTGAAATATCATTCATATGTAGTGAAACTTTGATAATAATTTAGGTTGTCATCTTTTTAGCATCTAGCCATCCTTACTAAAAAAACTCCAGTCTTGTGTGATTTCCTGAGTCGACATTGCCTTCTTGCGTCTGATGATGATATATACTGCTGTTGATAATTTATATATATATATATATATATATATATATATATATATATATATATATATATATATATATTATAATTATATATTGATACACTTTTGAGTGAAAGAAATTTCCAACCCTAAAATAGTGTGGTTGATTAAGTGAAGAAAGAAACGAGCAAAGGGACTATTTACTACCGATTGTCTAGTAGCTGGTGATTGATATAGTATTAGCCTGGGGAGTAATTGTTTTTGCTGGATCGATGGGAATAGCCCAAAGCTCAATGGAACTGTTTATTTCACTGCCGGGGCCAAAAGAGCAGACGGAGCAGGATGCGGTATATACGGAGGCACCACACCGGGATGCAGGATAGCCGTCAGCCTGGGTCGGTATGCAACAGTATTCCAGGCAGAAACACTAGCCATAATGATGTGTGTACAAATGCTACTGGAGAGGAATTCCAGAGGCAAGAGAATCTTCATAGTTACTGATAACCAAGCAGTCCTAAGGGGACAAGGAGTCGTGGGCCAAAGGACTCCAGTGGGCAAGCAGAGGAAGTGGAAACAAAAACATAAACTTTCGATGAAGCTTTCCCCAAGACCCTCATGCGCGGTGAAAAGCCGCATCCTGCACGAGGTGACCCTGCTAATACCTAACCATGACGGATCTAGACAAGGAGGTCGAACTAAACTCCCCCAATCTACGGTGTCACGTGACCAGTGCCTAGGGACGGATGGCACCAGGGCGATGGAGTCGTGAACGGAGTACCGGGCAACACTCCAGAGTAACCCGCCTTGCACCACAAAGGGGGTTCTGATGGTGTGGACAGTATGTCCCCCATTCTCGTGGGAACAACATGAAGATCATAAATACATATAAAACCTAAACCAATGAGGCTCGAGGAGTGGCTCCGGCTACGGACTTGTGGCTTGAGTCTATTCTGGAAACGGAGACGAGCCAGGGGGCGGCAGCGGACACTGGAGGTCTCACATCCGATGTAGATACGGTGGATCAGGGGGTAGCTTCGGCCACAGACCTGTCCCAGACACCCAAGGTGGAGGCTGGGTCCACGGACTCTGAGGGTCCCTCCACCAGTGAGGACCCTACTGTAGGGGTAGAGGGACTGTTCGAGAGTATTCAAATTTAATTGAGAATAAAGTTGTAAGTAGTCAATTTGGTCAGTTACGATACCCATCTTATATGCCACAAACCTAAGAAATATTTTTTGGACTCTTTCAAGTTGATCTTTATGTATCTGATAGAATGGTGACCAAACAATGCTGCCATATTCAAGCACAGATCTGATATATGCACAGTACACAGACTTTAAACAGTTTACATAGGAGAAGTCTGTCAATGTTCTTTTCAAAAATCCCGGCATTTTCAAGGATTTATTTGTAATTAATTCAATACGCTTACCAAATGTCAAATCACTACTAAAGTATACTCCTAGGTCTCTTATTTGACCAACTTTTTTTAAGTTAGTATCTTCCATTTTAAAATCAAAATTTGAAATATTTTTAGATCTAGAAAATTGTATACAGTGGCATTTATTCTTATTTAACAACATATTATTCCTACACCACTGGATCAAATTATCTATATCTGCCTGTAATTTCAAATTATCTTCAGGAGTTTTAATCTCAACAAACATCTTCGGATCGTCTGCATATAAAAGTGTATCTGCATATTCAAAGCACAGAGTCGCATCATCGACAAATATGTTAATGAGGAATGGTGAGTGATGCCCGCTCTGTGGCACACCCGAAGTCACATCGATCTCTTTAGATAGATAATTTTTTATTTTAACTATTTGTTTTCTATTAGACAAGAAGTCCTTAAACCAATCCAACAAATTTTCAAAACTTCCAAATTTTTGCAACTTTATCAATAAGATTCGGTGATCTATCTTATCAAAAGCCTTTGAAAAATCGGTATATATCACATCGAGTTGGCCTCTCTCCTCAAGGACCTGAGACAGGTAATGTTCATATATTAGTAAGTTTGTAACAGTGGATTTACCTTTAACGAAACCGTGTTGCTTTAAACTTAACTGTCTATATCCCAATTAACATTAGATAAATAATAATTGATGCTAATGAAATCTGCCCTATCAAAATTATAATATACGTAGTCATAGTCTATCAAATCAAGATTGTTTCTACAGACATCGAAGTTTATCTCCAGCACAGGATGATACTTGTCCAATTTCAGAAATGGTTCAGCAACTAATACATTGAACATCACCATATTAGAAAAAACTAAGTCTAAATAGTCTCCAGAAATATTACTAATAGAGTTAATCTGATAAAGTCCCCTGTAAGCAGCTATATCCGATAGAATCTTACATTTCTGAGACACATGCCCAACTGCCATTGATCCATATTTATCATTTAACCAATTTACTCCAGGAAGGTTGAAGTCTCCAGCCATTAAAACATAGTCATAACTAACTAAACTCAAAACATTTTCTACACTAGAGACATATTTTTCGTATATTTTAACTGATGAATCAGGAGGAATATCAACAAGACTTATCAAAATCCTTAATGAATCCCATGAAATCATAACCATTTTGTGTTCGATGGTTTCTTCATTAAGAGACAGTTCTACAGATGGAATTGATGACTTCACAGCTATTAAAACATTGTCATCATAGTCCGAGGAATGGTTACACAGTCAGTGTGGGAGCACATGCAGACAGCACTGAAAGTGGTGGAAGGGTGGTCAAGGGCTTGGGGTGAGCCCCGAGAAAGCAACCGTCATACCGTTTACGAGGAGGAGGAAGTGGGAGAGCCACAGAACTCTCACTCTATACGGTAGGAACATTCCAATGGCCAGGGAGGTAAAATATCTTGGGGTCGTATTGGACTTTAAGCTTACCTGGAATGACCTTAGCCGTCACTAGGCGGTGGAGAAACGTGGGGACTAAGACCTAGTATGGCCCACTGACTGTACACAAGGGTGGACAGACCATCGTTAACATATGCGGCACTGGTCTGGTGGCCTAAGGTGACACAATCCAGTGCCAAACAAAAACTAGGCAAGATCCAAAGAATGGCTTGCCTAGGCATCACAGGGGCCATGTCTTCAACCCCAACAGCCGCCATAGAGGTCTTGCTGGATCTGCAACCCCCCACCCCCCACCCCAGCCCCACACTTAGTTATTATGGGGGAGACCAAGCTAGGACTATAGAGACTAGCCTGCAATGGTAGACTGAAGATCAATCCAGGCTTCAGGGGCCACTGCAAAATTCAGGAATCGTGAAGGAGCCCATGCTTGAACTGAGGTCAGACTTCGCGAGCCCGCGAATCTGCAGCGAAAACAACTTTACAGTGGAAATCCCCGACCGGAGGCATGGCGGGAGGAGACGCCGGGCACACCACGGGACGCGCTCGTCCCGGCGGGGAGCGTCGGACGGGGGCAGGTGCTTATTCGGAAGGACCGAGGGTAAGTCATACTATTTCCCTCGGAGTCCATGGAACAGTCTTTCAGGCCGAAATGTACGCCATCCTGCACTGTGTGCGGGAGAACAAGAGGAGGGGCTACACCCAAGCGGATCCTCATAGCCACAGAACAAGTGGATCCTCATAGCCACAGACAGCCAGACAGCCCTTAAGGCCCTAAGTGGCCTACAGGTAAATTTCTTGCTGGTGAGTGAGTGCTGAGACGAGACGAGCGACCTGACTGGGTAGAATGAGGTTACCCGCATCTGGGTGCAGGGTACTCGGAGGTCAAAGGCAATGAAGAAGCTGACAGTCTCGCTAAGAGAGGGTCAGCATAACCATTTATGGGACCAGAAGCGGGTCTGGGCGTGACAAAGAGCACTGCCAGAGGAGCCATTAAGTGCTGGGTCAGAAACCAACACAAGGTGTACTGGGCAGACTGTCCAGGGCTCAGACATGGGAAGTCAATAATTGACGAACCCAGTTCAAAGAGAGCCGTGTAGCTGCTAAATCTTAGCAGAGGACAGCTCAGAAACATAACAGATCTCTTAACGGGACACATGGCTGTCAAGAAACACCTGCATAAAATGGGGCGGTTCGAGGGGGACTTCGCATGCAGACTCTGCGGCGAGGGGGAGGAATCAGCCCAGCACATCTTGTGCGAATGTAAAGCTCTGGAGCGCAGAAGACAACTGATCTACGGTCAGTCTAGACCGGAGACAGAGCATTATAAAACTTCACCCTACCAATCGCTGTGCAGACTAGTACAAGGCACAGTGATTTTGGAGTGGGTGGTGTTGTTGTTATTTTATTATTATTATTATTATTATTATAATAAACTGAGACTGACATTTACTATGATCACAATAATGTTAACCATCATAACCAAAGGCTACTTCATAAAATCAGCTAATATTAGAAATTGAGAGAACTACACCATTTATCAATCAATGATTAGGAATGCTTTATCACCATGTGCATAATTTTAGCCTCTTTTCAAATTCGTGAAAATTCAATACGGCATCTATTATATATATATATATATATATATATATATATATATATATATATATATATATATATATATATATATATATATATATATAAATAAAAACCACGAAATGAACCTAATCATTCGACTTTTCTTTTTAAGGGGCAACCCTTTTTGTTGGAAAAATGCACAAATGACCGAAATATAAAGAATTCAAGAAAATGGCGATTTGTTGTTTTTTACGTATAACTTCGTAACCATTCAGAGTTAAGACCTCGGTGGTCCAGAGGTAAGAACGTGTGCCTTTGAACCGAAGGGTACTGGGTTCGATCCCAGGGCTCTCCTTTCACTTTTTCAGTACATACTGCATGTAAAATTAACATCAACCGAGGTTGTGACATTGTATTTGAGCAAGTTGAATGTCTGCATGTTCCGCCCTTCGCCCCGCGTCCATGCGATGTTGGGCACGTTAAAGATCGCTACCCTCCTTTCAGAAACGCAAGGGTCGGCAAAATTTCCAGGATAGTGAGGTGAAACTGCTCCCTGGCGTCGGTGATTGGCCATAATCGCGGCCGACGTTAAATACCAAAAAACAAACAAAAAACAACCAATCATAGATTTCCCTATTTGAAAGCAGGTCTCAAATGACCTAAATTCTGTGCATATATTTGCTAATTTAAGCGTACCTCTATCTCTGATAATAAAGAAAATAGCTGTAGTGGACAATGAAAAAGTTCTAGTCCTGTATAACCATGTCTCAAGGTAAAATTAGTACTGTTCCAAAGTTAAACCAAAGGTTGCACCTTGGGACAAATATAGCTTCATTGCCGAGTAATGATGTGAGCACTTGGTTAAAATATTATTAGCTAAAAACTACCTAAAACACCTGCCTTTGTAGCAGTCAAACGTTTACTTACCTGAATATGGAGATGGCTATACAAAAAAAAAATTGAATAATGTCCCAAGGCATAACCCTTTCGCCTACCACATGAAAAACTAATCAGCTTTGTGATAACGCCAACAAGAGACAAGAAAAGTGCATTTCCTAAATAAACCAGTTTTATGTGAAATTTTCAACTGTTGTGTGTAATATGGTGGTTCAGGAGTGCGCTGACGCTCTTGCAGGGCTGTCCAGGACAAAGAAGGTACAACTTGTGTGGATTCCGGGACATTTTGGCGTGGCAGGGAATGAGGTGTCGAAGGACCTCACGAGGTTCGGTTCCCGGCGGCCGTTGTGTGACCCGGAACCTGCTATAGGTATAAGTAGTAAGGTGGTCTCCCACGTCCTAGACAAATGGAGTGAGGAGGTCATGGAGAAGCACTGGAGGTCGGTCAGTGGCTGTAGACAAGCAAGTGACTTCGTGTAGAGGTCAGATAGAAGCAAGACTGTTTGGCTTCTTGGTAGAGGTCGGTCTGCGCTTCGCCGCATCATTGGGGTGCTAACAGGCCACTGTACTCTCAGAAGACACCTCACATTGGTCGGTGTCGAGAGGGATCCCATTTGCCAGGAATCCGGTGAGACTGATGAAATGTCTGACCACTACCTGTGTGAATGTGAGGATTTTGTGAGTCTTCGAACAGAATTGTTTGCAAGGACTCCACAATCACAGTATTTCCCTCGGAGCCCATGCAACGGTGTTTCAGGCCGAGATGTACGCCATCCTGCACTGTGTGCGGGAGAACAAGAGGAGGGGCTACACCAACAAGCGGATCCTCATAGCCACAGACAGCCAGGCAGCCCTTAAGGCACTAAGTAGCCCACGGGTAAATTCCTGGCTGGTGAGTGAGTGCCGAGACGAGACGAGCGACCTGGCTGGGCAGAATGAGGTGACCCTCATCTGGGTGCCGGGTCACTCGGGGGTCAAAGGCAATGAAGAAGCTGACAGTCTCGCAAAGAGGGGGTCAGCAGAACCATTTATGGGACCAGAACCGGCTCTGGGCGTGTCAAAGAGCACTGCCAGGGGAGCCATTAAGTCCTGGGTCAGAAACCAACACAAGGTGTACTGGGCGGACTGTCCAGGGCTCAGACATGGGAAGTCAATAATTGACGGACCCAGTTCAAAGAGAGCTGTGGAGCTGCTAAACCTTAGCAGAGGACAGCTCAGAAACACAACAGGTCTCTTGACGGGACACATGGCCGTCAAGAAACACCTACATAAAATGGGGCGGTTCGAAGGGGACCTCGCATGCAGACTCTGCGGCGAGGGGGAGGAATCAGCCCAGCACATCTTGTGCGAGTGTATAGCTCTGGACCGGAAAAGACAACTGATCTACGGTCACTCTAGACCGGAGACAGAGCAATATAAAACTTCACCCTACCAATCGCTGTGCAGACCAGTTCAAGGCACAGTGATTTTGGAATGGGTGGAGTAAGACTAGGGGTATGCACAATCAACCAAGGGTTGCGGTGCTATCGGGGCGGCAAGGCCGCGGACGAGCCCTGAGGGAACAAAAAAAAAAAAAAAAAGGACTCCACAGAGCCAAGTAAATTCCGTCCAATGGAATCCTGTCATGACCTTTATTTCGAGGTCGAGGGGGTATAGTGACAAAACCGAGGAGGGATAGGGCATGATTGCTGGATGCTGGGGTTGGCAAAAAGGGCCCGATGTGGTCTACTTGCCTGGCGCTAGCCTCCCCACTATTGCTACTACTATCAGCAGTAAGTATATTCTCAAACTAAATCAAGTCGTATAATTTTGGAACTGCTTGAAACCCAGTGCAAGCAAATGGTCAGTCGAGAAATCTACATTGCTTGTTATAAACAGCAGAATGCACCTGCTCTCGTCTGATAATTAATCTGACGAGAGCAGGTGCATTCTGCTCACACTGATCGGGGAAAGAAAACAAGCTCGTTCTCTCCCACCAACTAACTTGTTTATCACAAGTATAAGCTACTGATTCTTTGTGTAGGTGCAAGTAAATGGTCAGTCGAGAAATCTACATTGCTTGTTATAAACAGCAGAATGCACCTGCTCTCGTCTGATAATTAATGTGACGAGAGCAGGGGCGTTCTGCTCACACTGATCGGGGAAAGAAAACAAGCTCGTTCTCTCCCACCATCTAACTTGTTTATCACAAGTATAAGTTACTGATTCTTTGTGTAGGACTCTGTAAGGGTTGCTTTACTAAATATAAATATAAACATAATTACCTTTCCACACAGCTTACAGACGTATGGTTTCTCGCCTGTATGTGTCCTTTCATGAACCTTCAAGTGGTTTCTACTTAACAGTTTCTTATCACAGAATGAACATTGGTAAGGAGTTTCTCCCGTATGGATTCTCGAGTGAAACCTTAGATGTGAAAGTGATCTGAAAAAAAAAATGTGTTGCAAATTGAATAACTTCCACATAGCTGTGATAATCATCCATGACTTGTTAACAAATAAAATATTCATATACTCATGAACTTCTGAAACGTTATATTACTCGAGTTTTAACGAAAAAATGTCAATTTTCACCAAATCACCGCCCCATTTATCCCCTACCCCCTGAAGCGATCTTACCCAAAAACAATTTGAAGCGTTCCTTTCTTTGTCGGGTGCTAACTGGATACTAAATTTGAAGATGATATCTCCATCCGTTCGAAAGTTATTGCGCCTACTAACAGACAGACCTACAGGCTGAAAGACTGACCGACCGACGGATTGTAACATGTTACACGTTTTACAACCTTTTCCATACTATAAGGTTCATAAATACATCTTGCAATATTTATTCAGTCGAGGATCGTTGCCAACATAAGCTGACGGCATAATCATTAACGTGAATTACTAGGATCTGTTTTTTTTCTCCCTCAGGGCTCATCCGCGGCTTTGCCGCCCCGATAACACTGCAACCTCTGGCTTATTGTGCATATACCAGGATCATAGTCAACGATTGCACAGTTTTGCTAGTCAGTGAGAGTTGCTGCTTTGCAACTTGTTCAAATCGCTGCCCATAGAGACACACACATTCTCTGAAACCGGTCCTGCTTTCGTAGGAATAATTGACACTTGGTAGTTCAGATTTAATTTGTCAGATAATGAAGCCTTTATAAACACATGCAACGACTTGAAATTCTCTTCTTAATAGGCTTTTAAATGAACAGTAATATGTTGATAACATCTAGGTAAGCACTAAGAAGGCAGCACGCCGTTATGAACCATCCTGTTCTTCGGGGTCATTCTTTAGTTCGTTAGAACGTAAGTCTAACAGTCATCTTTTACACTATGAAGTAGGCAATTACCATTTGGAAAGAAAAACTGGCTGGAAAAAAAGGCTCCATAGACACCTCAGGCGAATACTCAACATCAGGCCAAGCAGGGGTCCCTACAATTTCTACAATGGTCTGGGCAGCCTTGAATCGCCCCAATGATGTGCTGGGAGTTTTTAAATGGCCCTGAAGAACCTCAGGCCCTCTCCAATCCAGTCAACCGATGGAATTCCCATGACAGAAACAAAGTTAAGTACCTTACTTATCTGTTATCAGTCTTTAAACATATGTAATTTCATTTAAACTGCTACAATCCATCAAGAAACATATAGTCACTCTGTTTTATATAACTTCGGTATTTTTCTTTCTAATAAATTCACTTATTTGCATTGTATGAATTCAACATTTTCTAATAAACCAATTTAACCGTATTTAGCTGATTTTTATTTGTACTGCTAACACCATACAAATTGTGAGTGCAAAAGCCCATGGCGTTTCTTCAATTTACATTATATCTCATACCTTCGACTGACAGGCGAATTGAATTTTTGTAATCCTCTGGATAACCTGTGCCGGCCCGCAGTCGCGATACTGGCTGCGGAAAACGATCGGGGGCATCAGTCAGATTTGTGAGGGGGCGGACTTGACAGCCGTCGAGCCCAAGGAACTCCCAAAGAGATGCAAGGTCCTCGTACGGATCCCTGACACCGTCTCGCAGGAGACGGTGATCGGCAGACTTAAGATTCAGAACCCTGAACTGGGGACACAAGACTGGTCGGTTCTAAGCAGGAAGGCAGAGGAGAAAGGACAGACTCTCGCCTTCTCGATCAACCAGGCGTCTTACAGAGTCCTTGAAGGAACCTCCTTCAAGGCATTCTGGGGCCTGGGAAGGGTTAGCTTCCGCCCACTGGGGAAGCAACTAGGGGTTAATGGGACTTAGATTCTTTCATGTCAACCTCCAACACAGTAGGGCAGCCACGGCCAGACTACTGATGGCTCTGAGGAACACGGATGTGGCCCTCATCCAGGAACCGTACTCCTATAAAGGAGAGATCAAGGGACTCGGCGGAGCTGCTGGAAAGCTCATCTACAGCAGATCCAGTGAGAACCCAAGGGCCTGCATTTTTGTCAGGGAAGGGATATAGTTTCTGCCTTTAATGAATTTCTGTTCCAGGGACCTGGCAACGATCAAAATCCGATGTGGAGGACCGGATGGGCCGAGGGACATTACTGTCGGATCACCCTATCTGCCAGGGGACAGCACGGACCCTCCTCCACCCAAGGAATTGGAGCAGCTGATGGTGGGTAGCAGAGCAGGTGGATGGCAGACCATCATCGGCATGGATGCGAACGTACACCATGAGTTGTGGGAAAGCTCGGACACAAACTCTAAGGGTGAGGCTCTTTTACAATTCTTTATGACATTTAATTTAGACATATTGAATAGTGGTAATAAACCGACCTTCGTCACAACACAGCGTGAGGAAGTTTTAGATCTAACAGTTTGCACCCAGTTTCTGGGTGACTTTGTTAAGAACTGGGCTGTGCCCGGGGAAGTGAGTAGCTCAGACCACAGATACATCCGGTTGGAAATCGCCAAAGTGGAAAGACACACAGTATGGTACCGGGACCCCCGCAAGGCGGACTGGGAAGCCTACAGGGCAGACCTAGCAGTGGAACTGCGAGGGGGTTAAGTGTACCATAGACAGTTCAACAATAGACCTCGAGATTGCGACAGCCCAAGTGCGAGATGCAATCACCTCGGCCTGAAACGCCAACTGCCCCCTGAAAATGAGGGTGTCCACCAGGAACGTCCCGTGGTGGAACGAGGACTTCAGGCAAAGGAGGACGCAGGTTCGTAAGCTGTCTAAGCGGCCAAAAGGACGAGAGCATGGGATGAATATAGACAGGCCCTAACGACCTATAACAAAAGACTGAGGGACGCCAAGAAGGAGTCGTGGAGGAGGCACTGTGAGGAAGTGGAGAACACGTCTGAGAGTTCTAGCCTACACAAGATCCTGTCCAAGGGCACTCAGACCAACATAGGCTCCCTTAGAAACGTGGATGGTTGGCCAAAGGCTCGGAGTGAGCCCCGAGAAAGCAATAGTCATACTGTGTACGAGGAGGAGGAAGTGGGAGAGTCACAGAACTCTTACTCTATACGGTAGAAACATCCCAATGGCCAGGGAGGTAAAATATCTTGGGCTCATATTGGACTATAAGCTAACCTGGAAATGTCATGTTGAAAAAATACTGCGTAAGACAGTTATGACCCTGGCCGTCACTGGGCAGCTATATGGAAAAATGTGGGGACTAAGATCTAGTATGGCCCACTGGCTGTACACAAGGGTAGTCAGACCATCGTTAACATACTGGTCTAGTGGCCTAAGGTGACACAATCCAGTACCAAACAAAAACTAGGCAAGATCCAAAGGATGGCTTGCCTGGGCACAGGGGCCATGACTTCAATCCCAACAGCCGGCATGGAAGTGTTGCTGGATCTGACCCCTTAGTTTTGAAGTAAATGGCATATGGAGTTTGAAATGGCAGACTATATATATATATATATATATATATATATATATATATATATATATATATATATATATATATATATATATATATATATATATATATATGAGATCCAGACAAAGTCATAAATTTTTATCATCTTTTACATTCTGAAAAGCACTGTTTTTTAAAGCTTATATGAAATTTTATATTTTAATGTAAATGTAAACATCAAACCCCCAATCATTTGTGGTTTGGGATTCTGATGTGTTAAAGTTGAGTCAATGATACTTTAAAATTACATTGTTATATTGCTCCAGCGACTAAAAATAATGTTAATTCAAAGATTCTGTACAATGCTGAGATGAAGAATATTCAAGAAAGAATGAAACTAGCCTTCACGAGGCGTCGTCTATAGTACATTTACATAATACCAAACGGAATGCAACATATACTTACTTGAACTCTTTCCCACAAACTGTACATAAACAAGGATTATGCTTCTTCTTTGGAATTTCAGTAAGAGAACCATTATGAAACCTCCTTTTATGTGCTTCCAAACTTCTGACTTTTCTATTGCAATCCTTACAGTAGTTTTGTAATTCTAAGAGATCTGATGAAGAACTGAAACTAAGTATTGTTTTGTTAGTATACTCAAGATTTGACATTTTATTAACAAAAACAGATATCCTTATTACATTACAATAACAATAATGATTATCATCTGAGTGAAAGTTGTGCCCAATTATTTTACGAAATATGGTAATATATAGTTTGTTGAAATTAGCTACGCAATATATCATTCACAAAAAAAACCTGTACTTGTGCTGGCCATATTGGCAAAGGCTCAGAAAATTGACATGAAAAACAAAATAATACACACAAAATCATTAAAATATTTCAAAGCCCTGTCAAATAAATGCGACATTTCTTTTTCTTAGTATCCTACAACTATTGTTACTGCCAAAATTAAAAGAGGGAGCATATAGATTAATTTGTAGATTGTTTAATGAGTCATATAATAGGCCTTTGGTCTCTCAGCCCTGCAACCCCAATGGGTCCTTTGTACCGGGTGGCCAATTAAGCGAGGTAAGCGGCTATATCTCGGAAACTGTTTACCATAGAGCTTTGTGGAAAAAATATCTTTAGTAAATGTGGCCAAGAGAAATCGTTGGAAATTATTTTCAAGTTCGTCAGATGCCCGCTAGGGGGCGTAACACCAACAGGAAATGGAAAAAATAGGATATCTCAGTAATATGTCCAAATAGACTGTATTGAAAATACCTGCAAATAAATGTCGTGTGTATCACAAACAATTTATGTTTTAACTATTTTTCTCTAACTCTTCAGATAAAGTGGTGGGGGTAAGACAGACATTAATTAGGAAAAAATGCAATATCTCGGGATCGCCTCATTGGAAAATATTGAACTTAGTGTCATTTAAAAGAGTATTTCTTGCTATATCAAATACATTGCAAGCCATGTCTTTGTTGTTGTTACTGTAATCACTAGATGGCGCTTTTTAAAAATTTAACACATTTTATGATTTTTCTCAAGAAACCTAAATACAATGATATAAATATTACTACACAGATAGAAAGAGGACTAAAGGCCAAAGCAAGTGGTGAAAATCCCAAGTCTCTATCTTTTGTTTAACCGGAGATATTAATGAAAAACTGAGAAAACTGGAATTTAAACAAAACACTTTCAGCATTGACTAATTTAAAGATTGAAAACAGAAATTTTTTAATTTGCAAATATAGTTTTATAGTTTTTTGTTAAAAATAAGACTTATTCACGCATTCCTAACGCAATTATAACTTATTCGTTCGGTCCAATAATTATACTCTAAAACTGAAATAGGTAGGCTTTGGAAAAAAGACAAAACTTTAAAGAAACGTCAAATTAGTTACTCTGAGTTCTTTCGTGTATAATTTAAATATAAAAATGTTGTTTACAAATGATGAAGCTGTTGATATGATTGTTGTTTACTTTGAGTGCTTTCAAAATGCGGCAGTTGCTGAAAGTGTATGCAATGCGGTATCCGAATCGCCACCATTACAACAGAAGAGTTTTTCCTCGCTTGGTGCAAAACTTACGTGAAACTGGAAGGACCGGTGTTGCGGAGACGCCGTTTTGCCAGAACTTAAGAAAATATTATCAATGTTTTGGCATATATAGAATTTAATCCTCATGTTAGCACAAGAACATTGCATCTTGACTTGAGAATATCACGGACCACCATCCAAACTATTTTAAAAGAGTATAGGTAAGCTTATTATATCGTGAAATTCAAAATAGTTATTGTTATTTATCTCACAGGGATCATAATGGCGGTTGTGAAAATGATCAGACGACAGTCGTAAAAATTATGATATGGTAACACGACATGTTACCATAATGATCGTTTATGATCCGAGTAAGATACAAAAGTTTATCTGCTGGCATTCATTAAAACTTAAGACCCTTAAAAGATTTGGATTTTATTTGCAATACGATGAATCTGACATTTGTTTACTTAATTTCATTGGTGTGGATGTAGCGTTTGTTTGTTTTTATTATTGAATTAGTTAGCCAAAGATTCGTGTTTGGTTTCTCGTTGTAGTAGCAATAGTGCTATAGTGAATATCATTATCACACTATGGGCTGTTCACCCAAGCTAGACAGTTACATCATCAACCACCAAAATCTTCGCATATAAATAACAAGTGCGTTTTCTTAAATTTAGTTGATTTTTGGTATATGAGTACTATTTTACTCAAAGTCTATTGACAACATTCAAATTACCGCAACTGTTCAACTTTCAACGTAGTAACAGTTAAGCTTTATGAATTGTTGATGACGTAACTGTCTAGCTTAAGTGAACGCCCCTTGTGGTATAATGAACAGCTTTATGTTACTTAAATCCGATAACATAATGCGTCTATTATGTCAGCAGATAAACATATTTTTATTACAATGTCCTCTTGAATATATAATGATACTTATTTTGATTTTTAGACTACACCCTTATCATATTGTTTTGAATCAAGCGCTGAATGAGCAGAATTATGATCGGAGGCTGGATCATTGCCATTGGCTTTTAGACATGATCAATGAAAATCCAAATTTTTTAACGCAAGTTCTTTAGACGGACAAGGCTACTTTTCATAGCGACGGTAATGTGAATTTGCATAATATGCATTATTGGTCTACTGAGAACCCCCACTGGATGCGAGAAGTTCAACACAAGGACGTTGGAGTCTTAATGTATGGTGTGGCGTAATAGGAGGTACAATTATTGGACCCTATTTCTTTGACCAGTCTCTTACTGGTAACCTCTTCTTGGAGTTTCTAAGAAATGATTTTCCAGTTTTATTGGAAGATGTGCCCCTTGAAACCAGGCAAAATGTGTTTCTGCAGCTCGATGGCTGTCCAGCACATTTTTCAATTTATGTGAGAGAAGATCTCGATGAGACGTATCCAGGCCGATGGATAGGAAGAGGAAGCATATTTCCCTGGCCAGCGAGGTCACCTGACTTAACATGCATACACTTTTATTTGTGGGGACGAATAAAGGACCTTGTCTTCCAAATAAAGCCTACGAGCAAGGAACATATGAAGAATAGAGTCCGAAATGCAATTCGTAGTCTGTCAACAGCGGAAGTGGAAGCTGCCGTTTTTTCTACCCGAAATAGGCTCGAGCAGTGTGTAGAACGTGACGGAAGACACTTTGAGCATTTAAGTAGACACTAGAGTGCTTATAGTTTAGAATTACATACAGAGAGAATGAAATATTTTGTTTTAGGTTCTGGTATCAGTTTTTCATTAATATCTCCGGTTAAACAAAAGATAGAGACTTGGGATTTTCACCACTTGCTTTGGCCTTTAGTCCTCTTTCTATCTATGTAGTAATATTTATATCAATGTATTTAGGTTTCTTGAGAAAAATCATAAAATGTGTTAAATTTTAAAAAAGCGCCATCTAGTGATTACAGTAACAATAACAGACATGACTTGCAATGCAGTTGATAGATAAATAAATACTCTTTTAAATGACACTTAGTTCAATATTTTCCCATGAGGCGATCCAGAGATATTGCATTTTTTCGTAATCAATGTTTGCTTTACCCCCACCACTTTATCTAAAGAGTTAGAGAAAAATAGTCCCAACAGAAATTGTTCGTGATACACACGACATTTATTTGCAGGTATTTTCAATACAGTCTATCTGGACATATTACTGAGATATCCTATTTTTTCCATTTCCTCTTGGTGTTACGGCCCCTAGCGGGCATCTGACGAACTTGAAAATAATTTCCAACGATTTATCTTGGCCACATTTACTAAAGATATTTTTTTCCAAAAGCTCTATGGTGAACGGTTTCCGAGATACAGCCGCTTACCTCGCTTAATTGGCCACCCTGTACATGACTGTTTATTTATTGTTTGTTTTAGAATAGATGGCCAAGACGCTTTGTTATGGTATAATTTGTTCTTAGATGGTTATCATGCAAAATTTATCTGATGGTAGTAACATTCTTAAAGGAGTTACATCTGTGGCTACTCCGTGGTGAGGGAGTGGGTCCCGATTTTCAATTTTTAAAGGCGCCAGGCAATTTCAGAACCCCTGACTCCTTAAAGAACTTAAGCATACTCATACAAATTACCAAATATGAGTAGAAATTGGCCAAATTTAACACAGTAAGTTATAAAGTAGTAATACACTCAGCATTAATAAAATATGAGTTTAATTAATTGTTAGATATTAAGGAGAGACATAAAGAGAAGTAAGAATATGACAAATTCTTACAATATGTTGCTAGCTTAAGTTTAAAAACCAATATCATGAAATGATGAATGTGCGCAGTCACATTACAATGCTCAAATTAATTTCAAAAGTAGCAATTAGTAACTTGATCAAATACACTCGTCAGGTTTACATAACACCTGTAAAGTTCCTATAAGTTATTTCTCAATGATTATCAAAAGTTCTTACTGCGCGGCAAGTAATGCCAATTGGTTCTTTTCTTTGAAAAAAGAAATATTGCAGGTACTAGAGAATGTCGTAGAGAACTGTAGAGACTGACTTCTCGACCAATAAAATATCAGGAAAGGAAAATGTTAGCCTTATTCGGTTTTCTGTGAAGAAAGTGGATAGCCAATGGAAGCCAAACATTAACTAAGCTTCGGGTCCAGGGACTTGAAGTCACAATTAATAAAATGTGTCCTAAGCTAGGGCTAGTAGGTGTCTCCCTACCTGCTGTGTCTACTTCTTATCTGCTATAACCTTCTTCTGTTTGACTATCAATATCTATTTTTGCTGTTTTTTCTGGTTCTGTTTATCAATTTGCCTATAAATTCCAACAAGGCAGTACCACCTGGCAGGTGGTAGTGGACTTTTCCTTTACGTGATAGTAAAGGATTTTTTCACGCCCGAGGAGGTACCAGCACTTACATAAAGGGGCCGGTGAAGTCCCAACGGACGTTTCCGGTTCTGGTGTATGAGTCGGTTTCCCTTATAGACAAAAATGATGATGGATCCTTCTTGTACAAAAGATTCCGGAGATAAAATACCCCTCCATTCGAATCTCCGGGAGAGGGGTGGGCAGGGGGTGCCGGCATCAAGACTTAACATATCCTTCTTGAACATAATGTGGCCTAAATTCTAACCTGAACTCCGTCCACCATTTCCTCCAGGCTAATAGGCCCCAACTTCTCTTCCTCACCGAAACCCAAATCAGTGCCAAAACAGCCACTAATCACCTTAATTTCCTGGGGTATGAGCTCCTTACTTCCTTGTACAAAAGATTCCGGACATAAAATACCCCTCCATTTGGATCTCCAGGAGAGGGGTGTGCAGGAGGCGCCGGCATCAAGATTTAACATATCCTTCTCGAACATATGTGGCCTAAATTATAACCTGAACTCCGTCCACCATTTCCTGCAGGCTAATAGGCCCCAAATCCTCTTCCTCACCGAAACCCAAATCAGTGCCAAAACAGCCACTAATCACCTTAATTTCCCGGGCTATGAGCTCCTTACTCCCTTTAGATTGCTGGAGGCGCGTGCGCATACGTCCGTAGCCATCTACCCTGCACCAGACTCCCCAATTTAGAAGCTTGAAGAACATACTTTGGATGAAACTCCCCCTCAGGGCTGCAAATAAATTCATCTGTTGCATTTACCGGTCACCTTCTGACAACAACTTTGTCCAGCTCTTCGATTACCTTTCTGAAAAAACCGACAATCTGATTTCTAAATATCCTTCCTCCGAGGTCACTATTCTTGGTGACTACCATGTCCATAATAAGGAATGGCTAGGATCTTTAAAAACCGATCCATAAAGGAGAGCAGCGGAGGCCTTTGCAGACAGTAATTCTTTAGCCAACAGGGTTCACCAACCTACTTACTTTCCTCGCATCTCCACACAGCTCAAATCCCTTAGATCTCCTTCTTACTACAAAACCTGAATGCTATAAGACATCAGTCACCACCCCCCTTGGTCGCTCAGACCACGGCATGGTCACTGCTTTCTGCGCAATGCAACCCGAGGGGACACAGTCATCACATCCACATATCGTTTGGCACTACAACTCCGCGAACTGGGACGAAATGCGGGATTATTTTTCCTCATTTCCATGGGCGTGTGTCTGCTTCTCTCATCCTGACCCCTTTGATATCTCACAAAACGTCATCGAAATTATCGAAGCTGGCATAGAATTATTTATTCCACATACACAGAAAACCTCTTTAGCCACTCAAAAGCCCTGGTTCTCTAAATCCTGTGACAAGGCCAGACTTGAAAAGGTCAAAGCTCACAAAACGCTTCTACACAATCCTAGTCAAGAAAACTGTCAACCATTTAACGATGCAAAAAACCGCCTTGTCTGCATTCATTCTGAGGCAAAAAACTCGTTTAATAACCACAACAAAAACAAAGTCCTCTCAAGCTCCAACGGCACCAAACCCTTCTGGACTCCTGCTAAATCTATTGGGAATAATTTCTGCCAGAGCACATTCCCACCTCGTGTTTCAGCAGATGAAATTGTTTCTACCACCCGGGGCAAGGCTGAACTTTGTGCCTCGTTGTTCGCCGGCAATTCTACTCTCAACCCACCTCCAAATGTTCAACCACCAACAGTCCCCAATGTCGCGCATAAAATGACGGATATCATTTTCAAAACTAATAAGGAACGAAAGATGCTCTCTTCTCTTAATACCAGGAAAGCCTCTGGCCTTGACGAGATCCCAGCAACTGTTCTCAAAAAATGCGCACCAGAACTTGCTCCTGTCCTGACTCGTCTGTTTCAGACATCTTACAATAGAGGCATATTCCCTAGTAACTGGAAAACTGCTCGAGTACAACCCGTCTCCAAGAAAGGATCCAAAGCGCTTCGTAGCAACTACAGGCCTATTTCTCTCCTTTCAGTCGTCTCTAAAGTGATGGAAAAGTATATAAACACCGAATTACTAAAATTTCTTAAAAAACACAGACTAATGCACGACAGGCAGTATGGATTGTCAGCGCAGATCAACTGCCGACCTCCTTTCCTTTGTCACCCATTCTTGGAACAAGTCTATGGAACTACACGGTGAATTCCAGATTGTCGCTCTAGACATATCCAAAGCATTCGACCAGGTCTGGCAGCGCAGCTTAATAAACTTCCGACCTATGGCTTACCACTAAAACTCTGTACCTGGACAGAAAATTTCCTCTCCAACCGGAGCATTTCTGTTGTCATGGATGGCCATTCCTCTAAACCGTATCCAATTAATGCAGGAGTCCCATAAGGTTCAGCTTTAGCCCCTACTTTGTTTCTTCTCCACATCAATAACCTCCTTTCTAGCACATCCAACCCAGTTCACAGTTACGCGGACGACAGCACCCTCCACTCAAATATACAATATTCTAAGCCTGTCTCTTTAGCCCATTTAGATGAGGATAGCAGTCTCAATATTAGACTGGGGAGGTAGAAATCTTGTACAATTTAACTCCACCAAATCTCAGTCTTGTTTTCTATCTCATAAGAGATACACCAGCCCTAGACATCACAATGAACAACCAAGTTATTCAAAGTAATCAGTCCTTTTCACTTGTTGGCATTTCTGTGCATCGAAATCTCAATTGGCACCAACATGTTACATCAATTGCAGAAGCGGCTGCTAAGAAATTAGGTTTCCTCTTCCGGGCTCGCAAATACTTCTCACCAGCTAATCTCTATACCTTATATACTTCACAAATAAAGCCAAATCTCGAATACTGCTCCCACATCTGGGGTTCCGCTGCCGCTTCTACACTCGCTAGCCTAGACTCAATTCAGAAGAGAGCTATTTGTCTCATCAGTAACCCTACCCTCACCCAAAGGCTGCCACCCCTTACCCACCGACGTGCCGTTGGTGACTTCTCTCTCTTTTATAGATATCTGCACGGGCACTGCTCAGAGGAACTTTCTTCCATAGTTCCTCCACCTGCTGCACCCAACAGATCTACCAGGGGAACAGAGCGAATGCACCCTTTTACTGTCCAGGTAACCAGACATAGAACATCTTGTTATGCCCGCTCTTTTGTCCAGAGGACTTCCATGTTGTGCAATTCCTTGCTGTCACATGTTTTTCCTTCTCCTCCAAACCTTCAAGTCCAGAATTAACAAGTTGCCTCTTTCCTCCTTGTCGACACCCACCGTTTTTTTCTCCTTCGGGGCTCGTCCGCGGCCTCGCCGGCCCCGATAGCACTGCAACCTTTGGTTTATTGTGCATCGACACCCACAGTACGATAGTATTTAGGCTGTAAGCCCTCATGGTGTGTTGTTGAAATATATAAAAAAATATATGGAAGTCAAAATAAAGAATGAGTATGACTAATAAACCTTACCAAAAGATCCGCAGCTTGCTTGGTTTTGTCTTCTGTGATTATCCTGAATATTTTCAGATTATACTACTGCCAACAGCTAATATGTAGACTATATCAATTAATCTAACTCAAACCAAAGGACAGTAATCTATTTTGAACTACCCGAATACTAAATCCAAATCAAATTTTAGAGAGGAAAACCCTTAAACGACTCAGCGTGGCTTCCAGAAGAAAAGCCAAAATGTAAAAGAAAACCAACGTGGCTTTTTAACTATCAGCACAAAAAAATAATTATTCCCGATTATTTTCTTGTTTTTCAAACTGAATTTTATGCGAGATTTTTTAATCCCCGATCTTACGCCATACCAACTGACAATTAAAATGCACTAGAAATGAGAGCCAATAAAATGCAGATTTAAACATGTCAAGATCATATTTTCCTTCAGCTTGAAAACAGGCTGATGTTATTCCTGTGCCAAAAGTGGGCAACCTTTTGAATTTTCTCAGCTTAGGTCGATTAGTATACTGCCAGTATTTTCGAAGATCTTGGAGAGAATGATGGAACGCCAGATTAGACAATTTGTGGACAACAATAATATCTTACCGCTTAACAGTCTGGTTTCAGATAGGGATATGGGTGTGCAACGGTGTTGGCTGATGTAACTGATGCTATCTTTAGGGCGGTGGATAGTGACAACATTTGTGTATTAATATTGCTAGACTATACTAAAGCATTTGATATGGTCAATCACAAAATGCTTAAAGCAATGCTTCATTATTGTGGGTTCAGTTAGCCTGCATTGACATTGGTATCGTCATGCTTAGCGGATAGGTTGCCGAGGGTAATCTTGGGAAGCACCCCTTCTCAATTTGTAACTGTGTCGCGGGAGTACCACAGGGATGCATACTTTGACCACTACTTTTTACTATATATACTTCAAATCTGTTTCGTTGTATCAAATTTTGTAACTACCACCTCTACGCAGATGATACGCAACTTTACTGTTCATTCAAATTGGGAGATTTGGCTGAGACTCTTGTTTTGATAAACAAAGATCTAGACTCTCTGGTCCAAAGTTCTAAAAAACATTCATTGTTAATATATCCAAAAAAAAAATCATCTGTTATGGTTTTCGGTCTTGGATAGGGGAAGATGGAGAGAGTGTGTGTGGAAATGGATGGTGCTGTTCTGCCTGTCAGGCGAGTAGCTAGGAGTTTGGTGTGGCTTGTGGATTCAGATTTGCGTTTCAGGAATCATCTTATTTGTGTTTGAAAAAATCCTACTATGCCCTAAAACTAATTTATACACAGAGACACAGCTTGTATATATATCTTAAACTATTATTATGCGATAGGCTTGTTTTGTCACAATTAAACCATTGTGACGTTATTTATGGACCTTGACTTGACAGCATTTGTACTCGGAGGAATCAGACGCTCCAAAATTAATGTCTTTGGTTAATCTATGTTGGGAGACGATGTCGGAAATGAATATCAGATAAGTTAGCACAGGCTGGTTAGCTCAACATGTATAATAGACGAATTTTACATATGCTATGTTTCTAGAATAAAATAATAAAGGCCGGAGAACCTCGCTATCTACATAATCGTCTGACATTTCGAACGGATGTTCACAATTTGAATATCCGTCGTAAGATGTTACTAACTATTCCCAAACATAAAAGAGAGTTGTTTAAAAGGTCCTTTTCATATCGCATTGCGTATCTCCTTTGCTCCTTCGATGTGGTCAGCTCTGACAGTTCTGTTCGCACAATTAAATATCATTTTAAGCAAGTCCTGTTTGAAGGGCAAACTAAAATGTAAAAGTGTGTTAATTTATTGTTGTTAATTTTGTGCTGCTCGATTTGTGTTCTATTGCAGAACCGCAGGGTACTTTTTTGTAAGTAAGGCGACATTGGAAGAACAGAGTTCCGTGTTTACACTGAACATCTGATATGCATGCCTTTTGCCTGCTGCATTCTAATTAGGAATATAATTAATTAATGTATGTAAAAGATGTAGAATGTATGCTGACAATAAATGTGCTATTATTATTATTATTATTATTATTATATATGTGAGTCTGCAAGCCCGAGAAGTAGAAGCAGCCGTCATTCTTCTCAATGCAAACAAGCAAGTCTTCTTGTCAGTGTGCTGACATGGCTTTGCCAGGTGAAGTTGCTATCCAGAGTTATTCCCAGCAACTTAAAAAAAAATCCAGCGCTGCTATTCACATCGATCTTTAGCTTTTGGGTTTTACCTACATTTAGATTTAGTCCATTAACCTGGAGCCATTCAGTTGCGTTTTTAAGACAGTTTTCAGCATGTTATTTCGACTTTGTGACGATCATTGAGAGTTTCCGTCATCCCCTGTATTATTTCTACAACAGCACATGTTGAGATGGAGACTTTAATGATTTCTTCAACTTCTCAAATTTGAAACCAGTTGTGACAATTACTGACGGATCCTTAATCCCTCTTTGCACAATTCTTTTCAACATGCTAAATTTTCAACAAACATGAAAGGAAAAACTTATTGAATTATCAAGTGATGGAATGCTGAAACTAGATCTTCTTTCCCAGAACCCGGATTATTTTTGTATTAAAAGAGTGCAAAACTATCCAGAACTAGCAAATGAGTTGTTTTTCATCAAAGACTGCTATTAAAACGAAAGTGAGAAATCGCCTAGGACTCGAAAATGATCATTGTCTGTATGTGTGCTTATTGCGACACGGTTTCGAATTCAAAATGTTTCGATTGCGGGGAGAGGCAACAAAAGAGACATTTTGCATTAAGTGGACTGTATGTGTTTTTGAAATAGAGATATGATGGTAGTACAATTATAATTATATAAAAGGCGTAAATGGCCAAAATACCACTTCCCTTGCGATACTGTCCTCTTTTCTCTCTAGAGAGTAATTGACTCAATTTACCCTCGCGTGCCACGTAACTAGCAAGTGTAACAAGAGCTGATTTTCCTGGTTTTCTACCGGTCGGTGCACTATTGAAACCTATGCGACACACATATATTGTTCTCTGGTGGTAGTGGTTCTTCTGCAGAGTATTGTTTTTCACATGAAGTTCAGTGGCCTTCTCTTCGCATTCTCTCTTATCGCAAAACCAAAACTTAACAATTATACTGCCGTATATGAGTATACGAGGAGCGAACAATATGTCAAATACAGAACCCAGATTCGGAAAGCTAGTGTCTGAGAAACAGGCACATATATGTTAATATTTTTCACTTAGTAATTGAGTAACTTAGTATATTAAGACGCAATGTTTTATTTACGATGGAAAAGATAAAATGAGTGAATGAAGATGGGTGCCTTGCCCATCTTCATTCACCCATTGCATAACTGAACCATGCACTGAAGCAGCAGACACAACAGAACACTTGCTATGCAACTGCATGGCTCAGTTCTGCAAAAGGCTCAAATACCTTGGAGGGGTCAACTAAACACCGCAGGAAATAGATTAAATATACCCCAAAAAGGTAGTAGACTATATGAAAAGTCTGAATATTTTGGGCAACTTAAAAAAGAGTCATGCACAAAGGACCCATTGGGGTCGCAGCGCTAGGAGGCTATACGACTCATTAACCAATCTTCAATCAAAAGATAAAAATAAAGATCTAAATGAGTTATTTTTGTTTATTTTGGAAACCCTTTTGCAGTCCACACTTTGGGAACCAGTGTTCTATACAGTTGCAAAAAAATAATGTAATCAACACGTCTGTAAAAACTATTTGTTTGCATCAAAGACGCACCCGGAATCAAGATTTAAAAAAAAAACTTGCCGCACTTTCTACGCACATAACTATTGTTAAAAAAAAACCTCCACTACATTATGATAATAAAAAAAAAGGATTAAGAAGGTATAATTACAGCTTACCCCTTATCTCCATCACTTTTATCACACAATCGTTCATTAACATTATCTGAACCATCTTCATTGAACATGTAACTAGATGTATCTAATTTATTATCGATTCTTGCATTACAGAACTCGTTCACAGCATCTGCTTTTCTGTCTTTGTTAAAATCTGTATGAAAAGGACAACAAACTCCTTCGGAATCTTGTTGATCTGAGTAAAATGAACACTCTTTACTAGAACATACAACTTTGTGCTGTTTAATATGTTTTTTTAGGCTAGCCTGTTGAGCAAACTTCTTTTTGCAGGTTTTTAGAGGGCAACTATAGCCCACAGAAGCAATATTGTGTATACGACTGTGAACTCTTAAATGCCTACTTGATATAAAACTCTTTCCGCAAACGCTGCAAGGAAATGGTCTCAAACCTGAAAGAATAAACATCACATCAATTGAAATTAATGATTTACAACGTAAGCGGCAAAATTTCCTGGCCTGTCATAGATCCAGGGTATCACAGCCTGTAAAATTTTCGTAAGACATTTTTTTTTTCCCTCAGGGCTCGTCCGCGGCCTTGTCGCCCCGATAGCACCGCAACCCTTGGTTGATTGTGCATACCCTTAGTCTTACTCCACCAATTCCAAGATCACTGTGCCTTGAACTAGTCTGCACAGCGATTGGTAGGGTGAAGTTTTATATTGCTCTGTCTCCGGTCTAGAGTGACCGTAGATCAGTTGTCTTTTCCGGTCCAGAGCTATACACTCACACAAGATGTGCTGGGCTGATTCCTCCCCCTCGCCGCAGAGTCTGCATGCGAGGTCCCCTTCGAACCGCCCCATTTTATGCAGGTGTTTCTTGACGGCCATGTGTCCCGTCAAGAGACCTGTTGTGTTTCTGAGCTGTCCTCTGCTAAGGTTTAGCAGCTCCACAGCTCTCTTTGAACTGGGTCCGTCAATTATTGACTTCCCATGTCTGAGCCCTGGACACTCCGCCCAGTACACCTTGTGTTGGTTTCTGACCCAGGACTCAATGGCTCCCCTGGCAGTGCTCTTTGACACGCCCAGAGCCGGTTCTGGTCCCATAAATGGTTCTGCTGACCCTCTCTTCGCGAGACTGTCTGCTTCTTCATTGCCTTTAACCCCCGAGTGACCCGGCACCCAGATGAGGGTCACCTCATTCTGCCCAGCCAGGTCGCTCGTCTCATCTCGGCACTCACTCACCAGCCAGGAATTTACCCGTGGGCTACTTAGTGCCTTAAGGGCTGCCTGGCTGTCTGTGGCTATGAGGATCCGCTTGTTGGTGTAGCCCCTCCTCTTGTTCTCCCGCACACAGTGCAGGATGGCGTACATCTCGGCCTGAAACATCGTTGCATGGGCTCCGAGGGAAATACTATGACTTACCCTCAGTCCTTCCGAGTAAACACCTGCCCCCGTCCCACGCTCCCCGCCAGATCCGTCCGTGAACCAGACGAGCGCGTCCCGTGGCATGCCCGGCGTCTCCTCCCGCCATGCCTCGCGATCAGGGATTTCCACTGTAAAGTTGTTTTCCCTTCACATTCGCGGGCTCGCGAAGTCTGACCTCATTTCAAGCATGGGCTCCTTCACGATCTCCTGAATTTTGCAGTGGCCCCTGAAGCCTGGGTTGATCTTCAGTCTACCATTGCAGGCTAGTCTGTATAGTCCTAGCCTGGCCTCTCCCATAATAACTAAGTGTAGGGGGGGTAGATCCAGCAACACCTCCATGGCGGCTGTTGGGGTTGAAGACATGGCCCCTGTGATGCCTAGGCAAGCCATCCTTTGGATCTTGCCTAGTTTTTGTTTGGCACTGGATTGTGTCACCTTAGGCCACCAGACCAGTGCCGCATATGTTAACGATGGTCTGACCACCCTTGTGTACAGCCAGTGGGCCATACTAGGTCCTAGTCCCCACGTTTTTCCATATAGCCGCCTAGTGACGGCTAAGGTCATGACTGCCTTACGCAGTATTTTTCCAATGTGACCATTCCAGGTTAGCTTAGAGTCCAATACGACCCCAAGATATTTTACCTCCCTGGCGATTGGAACGCTCCTACCGTATAGAGTGAGAGTTCTGTGGCTTTCACACTTCCTCCTCCTCGTAAACGGCACGACGGTTGCTTTCTCGGGGCTCACCCCGAGCCCTTGATCAACCGTCCACCCTTCCACCACTTTCAGTGCAGTCTGCATACGCTCCCACACTGCCTGTGTGACCTTTCCTCGGACTATGATGACAATGTCGTCCGCATAGCCCTGTACCTCATACTCCCCTCCCGAGAGCCTCCCCAGCAGGCCGTCCACGACTAGACACCAGAGCAAGGGAGACAGAACGCTCCCCTGCGGACACCCCGCCGCGACCACCGCCAGCAGAGTCCCTCCCGCGAGTGAGGTGAACACCGCCCTGTCCCTGAGCATGGAACCGATCCACCTGCAGCAGGTCTCCTCTATTCCACGCTCCCGGGCAGCTGCCAGAACCGATCCGAACGAGGTGTTGCTAAAGGCCCCCTCTATGTCTAGGAAGGCCCCCAGCGCCCCCTCCTTGTTCTCCAGCGTATTCTCCAGTTGGTGCAGTGCTGTTTCTGTTGAGAATCCTGCTCTGTATGCATATTGTCCGCAGTGTAGAGGATATGCTTCCAGTACACCGCCCCTAATGTGCCGGTCGAGCAGTTTTTCCACTGTTTTCAGCAAGAAGGACATGAGACTTATTGGCCTCAGGGACTTTGCCTGGTCTGTTGGACGCCCAGGTTTAGGAATAAATACAACCCTGGCCAGTCTCCATGCCCTCGGAATGTACCCCAGAGCCAGGCTGGCCCTCATAATGAGGGTAAGCACCAGCGCCAGTATATCTATCCCCTGTTGGAGCATGATGGGCATTATTCCATCAAATCCCGGCGATTTGTATGGCTTAAAGCTGTTAATGGCCCATCTGATTTTGCTCCAGGTAACCACCTCTTTAGCGACTGTCCAGTCTACTCTAGATGCCCGCCTATAAGGCGCCTCTATTTCTGAGTGTTCCCAGTCCGGAGGTGATTGGTTTATTATGTTACAGCCGGGGAAGTGCGTCTGGAGTAAAATTTCCATAGTTTCCTCCCCCGAGGTTGTAAAGCCTCCCGTGGGTGTTCTAAGGGAGCCTATGTTAGTCTGAGGGCCCTTAGACAGGATCTTGTGTAGTCGAGCACTCTCGGACGTGTTTTCCACTTCTTCGCAGTGCCTCCTCCACGACTCCTTCTTGGCGTCCCTCAGTCTTTTGTTATAGGTCGATAGGGCCTGTCTATATTAATCCCATGCTCCCGACCTTTTGGCCGCGTTAAACAGCTTACGAACCTACGTCCTCCTTTGCTGAGGTCCTCGTTCCACCACGGGACGTTCCTGGTGGACACCCTCATTTTCAGGGGGCAGTTGGCGTTATAGGCCGAGGTAATTGCGTCTCGCAATTGGACTGCTACAATCTCGAGGTCTATTGAATTTTTTATGGTACTCTTAACCCCCCGCAGTTCCACAGCCAGGTCTGCCCTGTAGGCTTCCCAGTCCGCCTTGCGGGGGTCCCGGTACCATACCGTTTCTCTTTCGACTTTGGCGATTTCAAACCGGATGTATCTGTGGTCTGAGCTACTCACTTCCCCAGACACAGCCCAGCTTTTAACAAAGTCACCCAGAGACTGGGTGGAAACTGTTAGATCTAAAACTTCCTCACGCCATGTTGTGACGAAGGTCGGTTTATTACCTCTATTCAATATGTCTAAATTAAATTTCATAAAGAATTGTAAAAGTGCCTCACCCCTAGAGTTTGTGTCCGAGCTACCCCACAACTCATGGTGCGCATTCGCATCCATGCCGATGATGGTCTGCCATCCACCTGCTCTGCTACCCACCATCAGCTGCTCCAATTCGTTGGGTGGAGGAGGGTCCGTGCTGTCCCCTGGCAGATAGGCTGACGCGACAGTAATGTCCCTCAGCCCATCCGCTCCTCCACATCGGATTTTGATCGTTGCCAGGTCCCTGGAACAGAAATTCATTAGAGGGAGAAACTCTATCCCTTCCCTGACAAAAATGCAGGCCCTCGGGTTCTCGCTGGATCTGCTGTAGATGAGCTTTCCAGTAGCTCCGCCGAGTCCCTTGATCTCTCCTTTATAGGAGTACGGTTCTTGGATGAGGGCCACATCCGTGTTCCTCAGAGCCATTAGTAGTCCGGCCGTGGCTGCCCTACTGTGTTGGAGGTTGACCTGAAGGAACCTAAGTCCCATTAACCCTTAGTTGCTTCCCCAGTGGGCGGAAGCTAACCCTTCCCATGCCCCAGAATGCCTTGAAGGAGGTTCCTTCAAGGGCTCTGTAAGATGTCGGGTCGATCGAGAAGGCGAGCGTCTGTCCTTTCTCCTCTGCCTTCCTGCTTAGAACCGACCAGTGTTGCGTCCCCAGTTCAGGGTTCTGGATCTTAAGTCTGCTGATCACCGTCTCCTGCGGGACGGTGTCAGGGATCCGTACGAGGACCTTGCGTCTCTTTGGGAGTTCCTTGGGCTCGACGGCTGTCAAGTCCACCCCCTCCCAAATCTGACCGAGGCCCCCGATCGTTTTCCGCAGCCACTCCCGCGACTGCGGGCCGGCACATGTTGTCCAGAGGATGCCCCCCGTCAGGCGCGTCCGGTGGAACTGAGGCGGGCTCTCCCCTTCCTGAAGAGAGTCCACTGCAGCTACCACCGCAGCCTGGATCAGGTCCGCCTTCCCCTGGTCTAGCGTGACCTCAGGATGGCGTCTGTCAATCACCGCCATCCCGAGGCCCTCCGCAGCCTCCCTGTAAGAGCCAGTCTGCGCCGGTGTTCCGGCCTTGGTTCCTTTGGGAGGTCTGTCTGTAGTAGGCGTGCTAGAGCCAGAGCGCGGCGTCTTCCGACTCGCACTCTCCTCTTGCGCCTTTACAGGCACCCTGGCCCTTTTGGAACGTCTGTCTGTAGTGGGCGTGCTAGAGTTCGAGCGCGTCCTCTTCTGACCCACACTCCCCTCTTGCGCCTTAACAGGTTTCTCGACCGTCCAGGTCCCGGCCGCCATTTTTTGCGCCCTCCGGAGCTTCTTTCTTTGCGCCCCGGAAAGACGCTTGGACTGCCGGGGCAGTCCCTCTACTCTAACAGTAGAGTCCTCACTGGTGGAGGGGCCCCCGGAGTCCGCGGAGCTCGCCGCCCTCCGGTGGGACCCAGCCTCCAGCTTGGGTGTCGGGGACAGGTCTCTGGCCGAAGCTACCCCCTGATCCCCCGTATCTACGCCGGTCGTGGGACCTCCAGAGTCCGCTGCCGCCCCCTGGCTCGTCTCCGTTTCCGGGATAGATTCAAGGCACAAGTCTGTAGCCGGAGCCACTCCTCGAGCCTCATTGGTTTTGGTTTTGTATGTGTTTATTATCTTCATGTTGTTCCCACGAGAATGGGGGAAATACTGTCCACACCATCAGAACCCCCTGTGTGGTGCAAGGCGGGTTACTCTGGAGGGTTGCCTGGTACTCCAGAGGTTCCGTTCACGACACCATCGCCCTGGTGCCATCCATCCATAGGCACGGGTCACGTGACACCGTAGATTGGGGGAGTTTAGTTCGACCTCCTTGTCTAGATCCGTCATGTTTGGTTATTAGCAGGGTCACCTCGTGCAGGATGCGGATTTTTACCGCGCATGACGGTCTTGGGGAAAGCTTCATCGAGAGTTTATGTTGTTATTTCCACTTCATCAGCTTGCCCCCTGGAGTCCTTTGGCCCGCGACTCCTTAACCCCTTCGTAAGACATTGGTTCAAGTCTTATTAGCCTTGGAAAAAAACAAATTGATTTTAGATCAATTCATTTTCTTATAACGGACACTTGTTCATCACGATGTCCGAAGTCACAACAATTGAGTATAGAGCAGTTATTAAATTCCTTACTCAAGAAAATCAGATTCGAGGGGGACCTGGCATTCAGACTCTGCGGTGAGGGGGAGGAATCAGCCCAGCACATCTTGTGCGAGTGTAAAGCTCTGGACCGCAAAAGACAACTGATCTACGGACAGCCTAGACCGGAGACAGAGCAATATAAAACCTTACCCTACCTATTGCTGTGCAGACTAGTTCAAGGCACAGCGATTTTGGAATGGGTGGAGTAAGACTAAGGGTATGCACAATAAGCCAAAGGCTGCGGTGCTGTCGGAGAAAAACAAGTTATTAACTTCCTTACTCGAGCAAATCAACGAATCAAAGATCGACTGGATGGGGTGTATGGGCAAAATTCTCTGTCTTATTCTGTAGTAAAATATTAGTCAAAACAGTTTAAGACTCCTTGGAAGATGACACAAGAACAGGAAGGACAGGGGAAGGGGTGACGGACAACAAGTTTGCCCTTGTTGAGGATCTCATGTTAAGCGATTGACGCTTGAAAGTGAAAGAATTATCAAAAATGTCGGGTTTTCAGTTACAAGCGTTCGCCGTATCCTCCACACGAACATTTACGCATGAATAAAGTTAGTGCAAGGTAGGTCCCCAAACAACTTTCAGCAGTTCAGCGCCATGTGCTCGACACTTTTTTGACCTCTGTGGAGAAGACCCCGTGGACGTGTTGAAAACAATTGTCACAGGGGATGAAACTATGGTTCTCTACCACGATCCCTTGTGCAAAAGGTATTCTTTTCATAGACTTAAAGAACGCGACACCACAGTACACAGGGCATATTATGCAACACTCCTACATTAATAACGACAAAATATTCGGGAGAAAAGACATGGGAAACTGACCATGACAATGCACCTGTGCACAGTGCTGGAACTGCACAAGCCGCAATTTGTGACTGCGGTTGAATAAATGGAACCCGTTTCGTATAGTCCAGATATGGCCCCCAGTGACTACTACCTATTTGAACATTTTGGCACTTACCTTCTACATATTTATGCTTGTAATAACAAACATTATAAAACATGAGCAAATAGATAGGGTTTAAGGTATAAGGTCATTAATTGTTGGTGTCCTTAATTGGTGAAACTGTTCCATACTAAATACATAAATAGATCCTTCTTCTCTGGCTTCACAGGTGCTTGTATAAACATCTTGCTCAATGGCCAACATCTATTTTAGGACTTCTGGAACAGTCATCTGACAGCATAAGAACAAAAGAATTAAATGAAATCGATTAAGTGGTCCATATTACATAGCAGGTATTTTTCCTTATTAATTTTTTGGATGGTTTGGTTTTAGTCAACCCATCGAGTTTTTGCAAACAATAAACAAAAAAGGTTTTTTAAAACAAATTTATAGTTATGCACGAAGCTCATTATGTTATTTTTCTTTAATTTAGTACCCACGTGCATTTACATAGTGTTACTATGGTTTAGAATTTTTCATCTGCTGGTTCTCGGGTTAAACAGCGTCCAGAATTTATGGAAACTCGACGTTTCGGCTCCTGTTTTGGAGCCATTTTCAAGAGGTAAAGGAAATATGTAAGGACACTCTCAGGCCCCAATCTGCCTACTCCTTAGAGTGGTGGACAAAGGTAGGTAAAGGAAATAGGTAAGGACACTCTAAGGCCTCAATCTGCCTACTCCTTAGAGTGGTGGACCAAGGTGGGTAAAGGTAATATGTAAGGACACTCTAAGACCTCAATCAGCCTACTCCTTAGAGTGGTGGACAAAGGTGGGTAAAGGTAATATGTAAGGACACTCTAAGACCTCAAACTGCCTACTCCTTAGAGTGGTGGACAAAGAGGTCTCACAGACGATCTCCGGCGAGATTTGGGGAGTAGGCAGATTGAGGCTCCGTAATCGAGCTACAACAACCCAACCTACATTTATCCACCGCTCTAAGGAGTAGGCAGATTGAGGCCTTAGAGTGTCCTTACATATTTCCTTTACCCACCTTTGTCCACCACTCTAAGGAGTAGGCAGATTGAGGTCTTAGTGTGTCCTTACATATTACCTTTACCCACCTTTGTCCACCAATCTAAGGAGTAGGCAGATTGAGGCCTTAGAGTGTCCTTACATATTTCCTTTACCCCCTTTGTCCACCACTCTAAGGAGTAGGCAGATTGAGGTCTTAGAGTGTCCTTACATATTTCCTTTACCCACCTTTGTCCACCACTCTAAGGAGTAGGCAGATTGAGGCCTTAGAGTGTCCTTACATATTACCTTTACCCACCTTTGTCCACCACTCTAAGGAGTAGGCAGATTGAGGTCTTAGAGTGTCCTTACATATTACCTTTACCCACCTTTGTCCACCACTCTAAGGAGTAGGCAGATTGAGGCCTTAGTGTGTCCTTACATATTACCTTTACCCACCTTTGTCCACCACTCTAAGGAGTAGGCAGATTGAGGTCTTAGAGTGTCCTTACATATTACCATTACCCACCTTTGTCCACCACTCTAAGGAGTAGGCAGATTGAGGCCTTAGAGTGTCCTTACATATTACCTTTACCCACCTTTGTCCACCACTCTAAGGAGTAGGCAGATTGAGGCCTTAGTGTGTCCTTACATATTACCTTTACCCACCTTTGTCCACCACTCTAAGGAGTAGGCAGATTGAGGCCTTAGAGTGTCCTTACATATTTCCTTTACCCACCTTTGTCCACCACTCTAAGGAGTAGGCAGATTGAGGTCTTAGAGTGTCCTTACATATTTCCTTTACCCACCTTTGTCCACCACTCTAAGGAGTAGGCAGATTGAGGCCTTAGAGTGTCCTTACATATTACCTTTACCCACCTTTGTCCACCACTCTAAGGAGTAGGCAGATTGAGGTCTTAGAGTGTCCTTACATATTACCTTTACCCACCTTTGTCCACCACTCTAAGGAGTAGGCAGATGGAGGCCTTAGAGTGTCCTTACATATTTCCTTTACCCACCTTTGTCCACCACTCTAAGGAGTAGGCAGATTGAGGCCTTAGAGTGTCCTTAGAGTGTCCTTACATATTACCTTTACCCACCTTTGTCCACCACTCTAAGGAGTAGGCAGATTGAGGCCTTAGAGTGTCCTTACATATTTCCTTTACCTACCTTTGTCCATCACTCTAAGGAGTAGGCAGATTGAGGCCTTAGAGTGTCCTTACATATTTCCTTTACCTCTTGAAAATAGCTCCAAAACAGGAGCCGAAACGTCGAGTTTCCATCAATTCTGGACGCGGTTTAACCCGAGAACCAAGCATGTCTCATATATATATATATATATATATATATATATATATATATATATATATATATATATATATATATATATATATATATATATATATATATATATATATATATATATATATATATATATATATATATATATATATATATATATATATATATATATATATATATATATATATAGGTTATCTTTAATAGTAAGCAGTTTAGAATTTTTCATCCGCTGATGACGCTAACCTTGTTAATGAAACGATTGTCAGGTCAGGTCTATTTACTAAGAAATTTAAACCGAACGTTTTCTGTGCAAATGTATGATGTGAGTTACTTGGAATGTAACTTAAGAGTGGTAGTTTCCTTCCTGTGGACATCGAATTCAAGAGTCATTATTCCGCTATTAGTCTACTAGTTATTAAAAACAATGAGTCTCTTGTGTATATATATGTATATGTATATGTATATATATATATATATATATATATATATATATATATATATATATATATATATATATATATATATATATATATATATATATATATATATATACATATATACATATACATATAGGTTATCTTTAATAGTAAGCAGTTTAGAATTTTTCATCCGCTGATGACGCTAACCTTGTTAATGAAACGATCGTCAGGTCAGGTCAGGTCAGGTCTATTTACTAAGAAATTTAAACCGAACGTTTTTTGTGCAAACATATGATGTTAGTTACTTGGAATGTAACTTAAGAGTGGTAGTTTCCTTCATGTGGACATCGAATTCAAGAGTAATTATTCCGCTATTAGTCTACTAGTTATTAAAAATAATGGGTCTCTTGTGTATATATATGTATATGTATATATATATATATATATATATATATATATATATATATATATATATATATATATATATATATATATATATATATATACATATACATATATGTTATCTTTAATAGTAAGCAGGTTAGAATTTTTCATCCGCTGATGACGCTAACCTTGTTAATGAAACGATCGTCAGGTCTTTAATCAGATATGTTGTGGTGATTTGGGTTCTACAAGTGTACTTATTTAATGAAGATGATTAAGATTATCTCATCTCAAGGGAATAAGTCTGACAAAAAATATTTTAAAAGACGCACTAAATGCCAACACACTAATGCTTTCCAGGATGTTTAACAGCTTGTGAGAGTCCAGCTGCTGTTACTTCTCACTGAGCTAAAAATATCCAAAACGGAGAAGAGAACTTACAACAGAACAAGTATTTAAGGCAGTAAAAACAAAAAACCGATTGCAGAAAATAAAGCAAGCGCTTGTGACGCCAGAGACGAAGTCCACATCTGTATTTAATATGGAACAGTTTCACCAAGTAAAGGCAGCAATAACGAATAAAGTGGATGTCTTTACTTATTTTTATAAAGTATGTATAAACCTAAGCACTTTTTGGTTGTACAGACATTGTAAAAATATATGTAATCTTGTTGGAAGATTTTCAGGCTTTTACATGTTGTATAGATGTTATTAAGATTAAGAGAGCTGTACATTCGACCTTTGTCACTGCAACCTTTAAGATCTTATAACCCCCATAAAAATGTTTTCCCAATTGTGTTTAAATTTTCTTTTAATAAATAAATAAATAAAATCATTAGTTCATACCAGAGTGACTTCTAAGATGCTCAACTAAATGCCCCTTTGCCAAAAAGACTTTACTACAAAATTCGCACACCATTTGTACAGATCTGTGTTGTTTTTGATGTGCATTGAGATCATCACATTCCAGATTACATTGTGAACACCAGCGATCTTTTATATTTCTAAAACAGAACAAAAATATTCAAAAACTTTCAAAAATTATCATTAAAATTTGAAAATGTGCTAAATCTATCAAAATACATGAGCCACAAACATTCCTATAAATACAGTGTTTTGTAGATGATATTAAAACATACAAAATCTTCAAAATGACTTCACCTCTGAACCACTGATAAAGCGTCTATTAAGGCTGTCAGGCGCAGCCTACCCTGTTTTTATTCAGGTGCAAATTTTAAATAATGCTGTTTTTGTATTTAATTATGTTTCATGTTAAACATTTTTCATTAACGGGGATGTTTTAAACCAGATTCTGCAATTGGCACCGCCGCGCCCACATACAAAATAGCCAGTGGATCTAGGCTTCGTGCCTTCAGCCCAGATCAGACCGTGGAGCTTCACGATTCTAACAGGAAGCAGGGGTGACACTGGACGTGACAGCCAATACACTATAACACGGGGTGTTGCCCGCATGTTTACGTTCTGCCTTTGGCTAGCCTAGAGGGGTGCTTGGGGTCTGCTTAGTCGATTGAATCACGGCCAGAGCAGTGTTGACAACCATACAAATTACATTTTTAATTAAATCGCGGGTTTTTGAAAATGACGTTTGCATTGGATAGTTATCATTTAGTGGATTTTCTAATTTGATATCCAAGCCATTTTTCATAGTTACGTTTAGAGCAGGAAATCGAAATAAAAGAAAAAAGACCTACTCTTGATTTGTACTGGAGAAAAAGGAATCGAGCAGGAGATATACGCGGCGGTTCTAAAGTTTGTGGTATAAGGTAGGGCTCAGTGACTTAAGACCTGGGTCAGAAACCAACACAAGGTGTACTGGGCAGACTGTCCAGGGCTCAGACATGGGAAGTCAATAATTGACGAACCCAGTTCAAAGAGAGCTGTGTAGCTGCTAAATCTTAGCAGAGGACAGCTCAGAAACATAACAGGTCTCTTGATGGGACACATGGCCGTCAAAAAAACTCCTGCATAAAATGGGGCGGTTCGAGGGGGACCTCGTATGCAGACTCTGCAGCGAGGGGGAGGAATCAGCCCAGCACATCTTGTGCGAGTGTAAAGCTCAGGACCGCAACTGGTCTATGGACAGTCTAGACCGGAGACAGAGCATTATAACCAATCGCAGACTAGTTCAAGGCACACTGATTTTGGAATGGGTGGAGTGAAAAGACTAAGGGCATGTACCATAAGCCAAAGGTTGCAGTGATATCGGGGCGGCAAAGCCACGGACGAGCCCCAAGGGAGAAAAAAAAGGGCTCTGCGAGGAGAGTTAAAAACATGATCGCAAAAATGATGAACCATGAATGTTCTGCAGATCAGGTCTTTGCAGCTGTTAAAATTAATCAAACAAGAAATATCAGAATTGACCACGTTATCGCCGAAAGTAAACGCCTGTCTACGATTAAACATAACAAAAAGTAATTACCTTATTTGTTACCATAACCCACTTGCTGCGTCAATGTATATTTTTTTATGAAGGGAAGTAAGTAAGTAATCATAAAACATTGAACTATAGTTCGCTGACACAAAATTAATATATTATGGCACTGATCGCCAACTTGTTGATCGCGAGCTACTGGTAGCTCGCAAAGGCAATCGTGGTAGCTCACAAGATATTTTAAATTTTAAAAATACAAAGGTGTAAAAATCATAGAAGCCCTCATAAATTTAGCAAATTCTCATAATAAACACAAGCAGCGATAACACTGCGGTGAGCGATCTGCCGCCGATGTCACCATGCTAGAATCGGCTAGAACCGTCTAGCATGCTTGTGTTCAGGACAGATCTGGGTTGCTTTGAATAGGATAAATAGCCATGGCGAGGCGACATTGCGCTCAGTTTAAATCTGAACGGCATAATCAACGTCCAGCAGTTGGGTTAGTACAAAGCAATAAAAAATATTATGGCAAGTAGTGGCGTGCAGCCCATGGAAGCAAGGGAAGCATTGCTTCCCTTAAAATAACGACTACATACCTAAACGGCATTATTTAAAATCCCTTTTGAATTTTATATATTAAATTTCAAATTCTGAAACTAATTTAATTATTACCATTTTTATTTCGCAAGCTCACACACATAATTATTTATTATGCATCATACTGTATTTGTATATACGCTCCTAGCAAGGACGTCATCCCAGTAAATGCGACCATCAGCGAACACCATTAACCTGATACTACGAGTGGATGCAATGACTTCAGTTAAATACACGTAGTCAGCAGGCAACTTTATAAGAAACCCTAGTTCGACACGATGTACGTGTATTTTTAGAACGTGTTATACTGGGAAGACCTGGTGCACGTACGAAGTAAATCTCTCTGATTATTTCGTAGATATAAGCAGTTAACTAAGTTAAATACATTGGCATTTTATGATTATTAATATGGATGCAAGTAGATCAGCTTTTAACAGCGGCGATGGTGGGGGTGGGGATTTACAAACTTTACAAATAAGTGGTAATAATAACTGTGATTGTATTGTGTGTTTTTTGATAACCAAAGGATTTTCAGCTTTACCGTTTTCTGAAAAACTTGCTATTATTAATAAAGGTAGGCCGAAACCTGCTCTAAAAAACTTAAATACAAGAATTAAAACATGTACTCGACATTTCAACGCGGAAAAAAACAATATGAATGGTTGAGGGGTTGTGAAAACAGGAATAAACTGTTTTGTTGGCCTGGTAGTCTATTTGTGACTGAAAAGGGGATGTGGAATAAAAGTGGGTTTTCCGACTTGAATAATTTACATAAAGTAGTAAAAAGGCATGTTATGTCTAAAGCGCATTTACAGACCATTTTAAAATTAAGTGTCTTTGGAAAAACGCGAATTGAATACGCCGTTGACAAGCAGATAGAAATTAGTCATCGCCAACACAATGAACTGGTTGATAAAAACAGAAACATATTAAAAAGACTTATTGATGCTATGTGTTTTCTTGGTCTGCATGAATTGGGCTTTAGGGGTCATGACGAAACAACTACATCTGCAAATAGAGGAAACTTTCAAGACCTAGTTTCTTTAATAGCCAAATACGACATTTGTTTAAAAAATCACTTGGAACAGTCTAACGTTTTTCGCGGGACGTAAAATCGCATTCAGAATGACTTAATTTTGGCTGCTGCGACCATTATTTTGAACAGAATTAAATCTGAAATTAAACAGACTTGTTTCATTGCTATCGTTCTAGATGAAACAACCGATGTAACTAATTTAAGTCAACTATCTGTAGTAATACGCTACGAAAAAATGGATAGGAGTGTACAAGAAAGATTTTTAGGCTTTAAAAATGTGACAGAAGATCGTACCGCAAACGCTCTATATAAAATTGTGCTTAATATTATGAAAGATATTGAGGAGGCTGATAATAAATTAACTGCCCAAAGCTATGATGGGGATGCTGTTATGGCCGGACATTTAGGAGGTCTTCAAGCTAAAGTGCGGGAAACGTTCTCCAGTGCTCTATTTGTACACTGTTGTGCTCATAAATTAAATTTAATTTTATCCCAATCTATAAATCATATTAAAGAATGTAAAGTGTTTTTTTCTACCTTAAGTAGAATGAATTTGATAAGTTCTGGGAAAAAACAATTGAATTAGGAGAAGTGGAACCATGAAGAAAGCGTCTCCACACTGATAATGTGGGAGACCTTCAAACTTCTTACCGCCGCCTTTTCTACGAAATCACAAATCAAATTCAGCAGCAAATTAACTGCAGATTTGATCATCTCAGTGACCTGAAATTTCTTCAATTGTGTAATTTTGGAGGATTTAAAAGGATACCTTTCCCAGAAGATTCATTCAAATCATTATTTCGCCACTATGCACATTATTTTGACAAACTGATGTTATTGACACAAAAACTATCGCGAGTGAACTTTTAACTTTCTTAAAACAATCAAAATTGGAAAATGCATATTCTGAAGTGTTCAAATTATGTGAATTAATATTAACAATTCCTGATACCAGTCGTCTTTAGAACGAAATTTTTCTACATTGAAACATATCAAGAGTTTTGTTAAGAATTCAACAGGACAGGAAAGACTTTCCCAAATTTCAAGTTTGCCAGTTGAAAATAAACTCGTCCAGTAAACATCCCAGAATCCACAGTTTTATGACGACATTATTAACGAATTGGCCAAAAACGACAGAAGAATTGAGTTACAATACAAATAGGTAAGTTTCTGAGAATTGCTTCTCTTATTTGAAATGTCACCGCACGCCCCTGATGGCAAGCAGTAGTAAGAAGGTGAAGACATACCATTTCCATTCAGAATGGGAAGGACAATACTTCTTTACAGAATTTAAAGGTAAAAATGTATATTTGTTATGTAATACTTCTGCCTCCGTTGCTGAACAAGGAAATATTATTAGTATATAAAACTTTACATTCGAATTTTGAAAAATCATTCCTATTACATTTTTTCACCAGAAAGAAAAAACTAAAACAATTAAAAAACCAGTTCATTGGACAACAGTCAATATTTTAAAAAACATTAGACAAAAATAAGGCTGCAACTGAAACATCATACCGTGTGTCCCAGATAATTCCACAAAAGAAGAAACCTTATAAAGACGGGGAAATGATAAAACAAGCGTTTTTAGAAGCTGCAGATCTGTTATTTGCATACTTTAGAAATAAAGACGAGACAGTTTCAGCTATGAAATCTATCTAAACTTTCTGCTAATGCAGTGATGAGGCGAGTAGAAGTAATGGGCAATGATATTTTCTACAGTTAAGAACTGACTTAGATAACTGTGTTTATTTTTACTGCAACTGGATGAGTCAACAGATATGGTTGACACCCTCCAGGTGGCCACGCTTGTCAGGATTGTTTTAAGTGATTTCATGATTAAAGAAGAGTTTTTGAAGTTTATTCCACTGAAAGGACATACTACTGGACAGGAGTTGTTTTCTCATTTCAACAATATCATTTCTTACCGTACTCCTATAAAGGAGAGACCAAGGGACTCGGCGGAGTTGCTGGAAAGCTCATCTACAGCAGATCCAGCAAGAACCCGAGGGCATGCATTTTTGTCAGGTAAGGGATAGAGTTTCTGCCTTTAATGAATTTCTGTTCCAGGGACCTGGCAACGATCAAAATCCGATGTGGAAGAGCGGATGGGCCGAGAGACATTACTGTCAGATCAGCCTATCTGCCAGGGGACAGCACGGACCCTCCTCCACCCAAGGAATTGGAGCAGCTTGGGTAGCAGAGCAGGTGAATGGCAGACCATCATCAGCATGTATGCGAACACACACCATGAGTTGTGGGGAAGTTCGGACACAAACTCTAGGGATGAGTCACTTTTACAATTCTTTATGAAATTTAATTTAGACATATTGAATAGAGGTAATAAGCCGACCTTTGTCACAACACGGCGTGAGGAAGTTTTAGATCTAACAGTTTCCACCCAGTTTCTGGGTGACTTTGTTAAGAACTGGGCTGTCTCTGGGGAAGTGAATAGCACAGACTGCAGATACATCTGGTTTGAAATCGCCAAAGTCGAAAGACAAACGGTATGATAGTGGGACCCTCGCAAGCCGGACTGGGAGGCCTACAAGGCAGATCTATCAGTGGAACTGCGGGGGTTAAGAGTACCATAGACAATTCAATAGACCTCGAGTTTGCGGCAGCCCAAGTGCGAGACGCAATCACCTCAGCCTATAACGCCAACTGCCCCCTGAAAATGAGGGCATCCACCAGGAATGTCCCATGGTGGAATGAGAACCTCAGGCAAATGAGGACGCAGGTTCGTAAGCTGTTTAACACAGACAAAAGGTCGGGAGCACGGGATGAATATAGACATGCCCTAACGACCTATACCAAAAGACTGAGGGACGCCAGGAAGGAGTTGTGGAGGAGGCACTGCGAGGAAGTGGAGAACACATCCGAGAGTGCTGAGATCCTGTCCAAGGGCACCCAGACCAACATAGGCTCCCTTAGAACATCCACGGGAGGCTTTACAAGCTCGGGGGAGGAAACTATGGAAGTTTTACTCCAGACGCACTTCCCCGGCTGTAACATAATAAACCAATCACCTCCGGACTGGGAACACTCAGAAATAGAGGCGCCTTATAGGCGGGCATCTAGAGTAGACAGGACAGTCGCTAAATAGGTGGCTACTTGGAGCAAAATCAGACGGGCCATTAACAGCTTCAAGCCATACAAATCCCCGGGATTTGATGGAATAATGCCCATCATGCTCCAACAGGGTATAGATATCCTGGCGCCGGCACTTACCCTCACTATTTGGGCCAGCCTGGCTCTGGGGTACATTCCAAGGGCATGGAGACTGGCCAAGGTTGTATTCATTTCTAGACCTGGGCGTACAACAGACCAGCCAATAAGTCTCATGTCTTTCTTGCTAAAAACAATGGAAAAACTGCTCAACCGGCACATTAGGGGTGGTGTAGAGGAAGCATATCCCCTACACTGCAGACAATATGCATACAGAGTCTCAACAGAAACAGCACTGCACTAACTGGTGCTGAAACTGGAGAATATGCTGGAGAACAGGGAGGTGGCGCTGGGGGCCTTCAGCAACACCTCATTCGGATCGGTTCTGGCAGCTGTCAGGGAGCGTGGAATAGAGGAGTCCTGCTGCAGGTGGATCGGTTCCATGTTCAGGGACAGGGCGGTGTTCACCTCACTCGCGGGAGGGACTCTGCTGGCGGGGGTCGCGACGGGGTGTCCGCAGGGGAGCGTTCTGTCTCCCTTGCTCTGGTGTCTAGTCGTGGACGGCCTGCTGGGGAGGCTCTCGGGAGGGGGGTATGAGGTACAGGGCTATGCGGACGACATTGTCATCATAGTCCAAGGAAAGGTTACACAATCAGTGTGGGAGCGCATGCAGACAGCACTGAAAGTAGTGGAAAGGTGGACAGTTGGTCAAGGGCTCGGGGTGAGCCCCGAGAAAGCAATCGTCATACTGTTTACGAAGAGGAGGAAGTGGGAGAGCCACAGAACCTTAGGAGGGAGCATAAAACTGCCAGTACCGTGTACTTTGCGATTCTGGACATGTTAAAGATCCCTACCCTCTTTACAGAAAGCCAGCTGTTTGGTGCACTTTCCAGAATGTTAAGATGAAATGTTGTACTGGAAATAGATTGGCGTTTAAGAAACAAAAATACAATACAATACAGGTCCACTAAATTTGTTTGAGAATATGTGTATTTTAGCAATATTTGTATTGCCTACCTCTACATACCAACTTATTACTTTCACTTATAGCAGAAACTTCTATTATTTTAATTTTAAATAGAACACATTATATAGATTGTATTATGTGTTGCACAACACAAAGTTAAAATATCAAATAATAAAATAAGAGAACTTATAGGTAAAAAAGTGTTTAACATACTTATGCACAAATGTAATATGTAAAGCTAATGCTCTTGCATTACTTCCAAAAAAACTGCACTTGTAGCATTTAGTGTGTTCTAGAAACTTTTGATTTAGCCTATCAATTGCCTTATTAACTTTCTCTATTGGGAATTGCTCTAAACGAAACTTATTCGTGTTTGGTCCAGACTGTTTCTTGCGATTAACATTTTTCAATTTTTTGTCACTTTTCTTTTTATCATTTAGTAGATAGTTCTTGGCAATATCTTTTCCAACATTTTCTTCACACTGTAGCGAAAATGTCTTACTGCTCATTTCCTCTCCATTTTCATCTGTTTCATTTAAGGAGAAACATGTTTTGCTGCAAAGCTGTGAACTTTTATCACAATTCCCAAGTTTATTAATCTCTGTGGCAGGAAATGTGTTTACATGAACACCTTCACATTCTTCAATACTTTCTTTTGTAACATTATCACCCAGTTGTGTTATTTCTTTTACCTTTATATTTTCAACATTATCTATTTTAACTTTGGAACTTTCTTGCACATTATTACTTGAAGGTAAATTAGTTACTTCTATATTTAAAATTTCTTCTTGGCAAATTTGTCTCTCTAAACTATTCTTTTCACAATTGGCATTACCAGAATTATTCTGTACAAACTCAATAATTCTATAACTTTCATTGCATAACTTTTCGGGCTCAGCCTCAAAATTATGCCCTAGGATTAAAATACCACTTTTCACATGAGCTTCTAGGGCTAAATTTAACTTATTCCTATCTTCTGTCACAAGGTTTCCATCATCGGTAAATTGACTAATCTTTACATTTTCCTGTAAATACCAAATTAGATTTATTTCCAAAATTATAATTATTAAAAGTCTCAAACTAAACTGAATAAAATTATGATACATTTGCAGACGAGCCACAGAGGGCTTTTAAAATATTGTTATCAGAAACATGCATAAAATCCCCCTTGAATGTATTAACACAAGAAAAATGTCTTGCAAACAAACCTCAACAAAGTTACAGGACCAGGAGTGAATAGGGGTACTGGGCAGGGAAGAAGATAAAAAGGAAGTAGATATAACCAAAAAATTGAAAAAAGACAGCTTAGCTGGATTACATAAGCTGCCTTTATTCCATTTTGCAGCTATACTTCCCTAAAATCCTGTTTACCCTGCACATAACGCCTATTCGCCCCAGGTCCTGTAACATTCTTGAGGATTGTACAAGAAATTTGTCCTGTGATTTATTGATTGAGGGTGATTGTATGCATGCGGAAGGGGAAGGAAAACTCGCAGGGCAAAACACCCCCTCACCCAAAAACATGGGGGTTCTCCATCCCCTTCTGCATGCCTACAGCCACTCTTAATGCCTAAACCACAAGACAAATTTCTTGGGAACAACCAAGAAAGTTACGGGACCTGTGCCGAATAGGAGTTCTGTGCGAGGTAAACAGGGTTTTAAGAAAGTATACCTGCAAAACGGAATAAACACAGCTTATATAATCCAGCTAACCTGTATTTTTTCGCATTTTTTGTTTATAGTTCCTTTTTATCTTCCTTCCCGCCACCGGCACCCCTATTGACTCCTGGTGCTATAACTTTCTTGGGGGTGTTTTTTGCAAGAAATTGTTCTTGTGATTTATGCATTAAAGGGGGGTTTTTACACGTTTCTGAAAAAAAAAATCGGTAAATTTGCAGATTAGCTCCCGAACGCTTTTCAATTTTTTTTTTCAGAAACATGCCTAGGACCCATCCCGAATGCACAACCCATAGGAAAAATTTCTTGTTCTCACCTCCCAAGGAAGTTACGGGACCAGGAGTGAAGGGGGGGGCTGGGCGGGGTATGTAGTAAAAAGTAAATATGAGCAGAAAATGTGAAGAACATGGCTTGAAAGCTGTCTTTTTCACATCTTGAAGCCATATCCCTTTAAACCCTGCCTATCTCCCACAGCACCCCTATTCGCCCTAGGTCTCGTAACTTCCCCGGGGGGTATGAACAAGAAATTTTTCTTGTGGTTTATCCAACACAGGCATTTGTATGCACGCGAGAGAGGAAGGAAAATCCCCACGACAAAGCAGGCCGCCCGGCCCTCTTGTCGCAGGTGGAGCTGCTTCGCAGTGGGGATTTTCCTTCCCCTCTCGTGTGCATACAACCATCCTCATTGCATAAACCACAAGAAAATTTCTTGTTCATACCCCCCAACGAAGTTATAGGTCCTGGGGTGAATAGGGGTGTGGTATGGGGTAGGTAGGGTTTAAGGGGGATATGTATGCAAGATGCGAAAAAGACAGCTTTCAAGCCATTTTCTTCACATATTTCCTTTTTCTGCCCATATTTCCTTTTTACTACCTGCCCCGCCCAGCACCCCTCTTCACTCTTGGTCCGGTAACTTCCTTGGGGGGTGAGAACAAGAAATTTTTTGGTAATTCTGCAGTTGATGCCGGTGAACTGGTAGTCATTGCACACTAGAATTTTGTCGTTGGAGTTCACACACTGTTGCTATATCCTTCTCGTAGTAGAAGGAGAGGGCTGCCTGAACTGACCTTCCTGACCTACACTGTAGGTCAGGAAGGTCAGGTCAGACAGCCCCCTAGAGCAATAAGCACCATTCGGCAATGCCGCTCTCTCGATGCATGGACGTTCGCGGGCATAAACTGCAGAATTACCAATTTTTTTGTGGGTTGTGCAACCAGGGAGGGTCCTAGGAATGTTTCTGAAAATTGTTTTTTGTAAAGCGTTTGGGAGCTAATCTGCAAATTTACCAAAAATTCTAAAAACCCTCCGCGAGCTTATCCACAACTTTATCAAAATTATATAAATAAATCATTCGCTTAAAGTACTTACATTTACAGTGTTTGTAAGAATAATCTCTTTGATGGTTTCATTAGACTTAAGGCATAACTGCTGGAACTCATAAGCCAAATTAAGTTTTTTTTGGCAACTAGTACAAATATAAGTTGGTAAAATATCATTCAATTGTAACTACAAGTAGAAAAAATAATATTTAAGTAAAATTTAAAATCAAAACATTAATACTTTTCTAACCTCAAAATGAAGCAATGATTCTAACATTGTTATTAAAATGTTTGATTCTTCATCTTGATTAAGTAAATATTTCATGTCATTTATATGCATTAAACATACTCTGCAAATGTCACTTAATTTTACAATACAGGAATTAAGGTTTTCCATTGTTAATCGTTAAGGTTTTAACCTCATTTCATTAGCTTAAAATTTAACTTTAAATAAATAAATTATAAATACAAAGATAAGGATTAAATCTGTCATTCTCCGTTCGGTATAGAGAATAGAAAATTGAATTTCTCTACGGTTATCGGAATCATAGAATGTAAGTATAATATCTTCTATGTTCATCTGATCGCAAGAATGGAAATGTCCCTGAGCCATGCAATAGCAGTCAATAACAGTGCATCTGTAGCTACGCCGGTGTGGTCTGCGTAAGAGCCGACGCAAAAATTGTAACGAGGGTTGAGCGACTTAAGGTCTTACGTGGTCAACTATGTTTTCACTACATAGCTATGTTGCGATACAGGAGGGAATCTACGTACAAAAATCGTTACTTTAGTTAAATCACGACTTTCGAGATTTTACAAACTTCAATTACATAAGAGCGAATTAGAACCACAACAACCAATTTTCCATGTAGCTTAAAATATGCATATGTCATAGATAAAGGAATTTAGTATTAATTTTTGCTTTTAGGGCTGATATTCTTTTAGATGTTTTATTTTGACGTTTTGAAATCATATATCCAGAAAACAAATCGGTAGATTTAATCGCAGCTTTGAATAGAATAGGGAATCAAAAAAGCTTCTCTAAGGCTGGCTACCTTAACCGAATTACTACAGGTATATTCTGTCTCTGATCAGTATAGGACTCTGCAGTATTTAAGGTGAGCTCTAATGAGACCGAAATCGGTATGCATTTCCAATTAGGGAAATGATGCATCTAGCCTTACAACCATTATATTTATTTACAGAAGTTGAGAAAATTTATAAGTGACCGTACTGGTGTTGCGGGCTCTTGCTTTTACTCCAAGTTTACAAGCGAAATACAGTCAGACAAATGTTGTGGAACGTAGTCGAGCGTATTTTGGCGGCGAGATGGACTGCTTAATCAGCCTAATTTAACATAAGAATCTCTTTTTAGATATTTCTATAGTCTATAAATTAAATACTCGAGCCTGTAGCCTGTTATCTCTGTGGTTTTTGCTCCTGATGTTATTGCGGAGGACACTCATCATCCTGCTTTTGAAATATCTGAGAATCTCGATAGCAGATTCATAGCTCGCAGTTCGAAGACACAGACAGCTTTTGGCTACTACTACAGAAAGGCTAACTTCAGCAGGCTTTAGAGCCATCTCTCTGCCATTAATTGGTTGTTTTTGGAACATATTGATAATGCAATCTGTAAAGTCTCCAAAGCCTTGGGATTCATTATTAGAAAACTGGAGGATTTGGTGGTCTCTACACTAAAGTTACTGCACGGCGCTTACGTCTGACCTCACCTGGAATATGTGTGTGTCATATGGTCTCCATTACATGAGGTTCACAGGGAAGCTTTGGATGGAATTCAGAGAAAGTTTCTTAAGTTTCCGTCATTCTGTGTTGATGGAGCATATCCTCCAATCGGCATATCACTATATATCTACATTATTGTCACGGTCTTCTCTTGAATCCCTTCATGCCAGACGTGAATTTCGTATGTTACGCTCCCTACAGAACGTTTTTACTGGTATCATAGACTGTCTGTAGGTGCTGCGGTGATTGAGTATCCACACGCCAAGGGCTGCTACAAGAAACACTAATTTTTTCTATCATAGTACGCCTAGAACAAACGTACAGCTAAATTCTCCTTGGTATAGAATGTGTGCTCTTTTCCACAGTGTGGAGAACTGTGTTGACTTGAGTGTCTCTAGCAAGAAAGCACTGAGATCGGCTGTTTTACTTTCTGGTGAATAACTAATGACATGTTGTAAGTTAATTATGCTTTAATTATGTCAATATTTTTCCTTTTGCAAAACCCTTTAATTATCTGAACATTTACTTTTTTTACGTGTGTTTTTTGCCTTGTATGTGTTATTTTTTGCAATGTTATTCTTTATGTCCTTGTCCTTAATTTGGGGTCACTGTGTATTTGTAAATCAATAAATATTACCTGACTCAGGGACATCTCAATGCCATCAATCTCTCGTTTTTCTCTATGAAGGTAGCTATAGAGAAACGAACTTCTCTTTGTTTATATGGGAAAACACTATAAAAAACTCTAAGGCAGTAAGTGCCTTAGGGCAATGAATTTTCATCAGATTTTCACACTCTAATAACTGTTTGTTATCAACATAAAATCATCATATATGATATAGTGGCCACTTGTGTATCAAATTTCTTATCTTTGGGATACAAATATTTTTCAAAAGAAAACTATATTGTGCCTCGGGAAACTGATCCAATTAGGCTGGCTAATGAATTTATTCATCCAAACTATTAATAAAAAGAACATAGGAAGATACCTGCCACTCATGTCTTGCAGGGGCTGCCCCAAATAGCACTTTATCTGTTAAATTCCATTCAAAAAAGAATTTCAATTATTTTGATCACATAAAAAAGGTACAAGATATCTGCCTCTTTCATCGATACTCACAAGCTTTAATCAGCAACCTCAACAGCTTTAGCTAATAATCACTTGTCGAATAGTGCCTTATGAACTCGCGTTCTTTCTTATAGCATCTAAATTATGGAACATCTTTTTGAACGTTAATCGCCTGCTATTCAAAATGCCAGTTAACGCCCATTTTGTGACACGACAATCAAGTTTATGATGTCTTTGAGACACATATGCTTTGCCTTTTGTGAACTATTTTATTTAATAAAAAAATACGAAATCAGGACACTCTGTACATACAGAATAACTCGCAGAGGATTATCTCGCTCAAGCAGAGTATGTTGCCCAATAACACAGAGGGGACTGAGTGTTTTTTGCGCTGATATCAGAGTGTTCATGAGATTTTGTACAGGATGAAAGTGCTAACATCAACAGCAAGTTTGAAGAGTTTATGCATGTTTTGCAGCGGGAATACTTAACTGCATTTCCAGAGAAGAAATATATAGTTCGCTCCGATCAATCTAACAATATTGATTGGTTTAACAATAAATTAAGAGCTATGAGAGAACACCTGAGGTTCCTTGGTGATGTTTGTAGGTAGCATCCAGGCCCTGAAAATGAGGCAATATATAGGGAATACAGGAAAATATGCCAGAAGGCTATCTGTAAAGCAAAAGTCAATGCAAATGATGTATTGATAAGTTCTTCTGGAAACTCTGTCAAAACAATGTGGCAGGTTATCAACAAACATATAAGTAAGTGCAGAAGGAGTGACTGTGAGACTAAGATTTCATCTGAACAGTTCAATGAATATTTCCTGAATGTTGCTGATAACATAAGAAGCAAAATTTCCAAGTCAAATATTGACCCTTTGATATACCTGCAACGGAATCAAGCATCGCACAAGAGCTTCACATTTACCGAGGTGAGCTTTAATACTATACGTGATATTATAGATGAACTGAAAAGCAAGAGGGACAGGGACATTTTTGGCTTAAGCGTGAACATTATTAAGTACGTTAAGAATGTGTTGATAGTACCACTTACAAAGCTGATAAATCAGTGTTTCAGGGAGAATATCTTTCCAGACATCCTAAAGAATGCCTTGGTGGTACCACTCTTCAAAAAAGGTGATCCTGATGAAATAGATAACTACTGGCCTATATCTTTACTACCAGTAGTGTCAAAAATAATGGAAAAATGCATGGCAAAACAAATGGTAAAATATTTTGAATAAAACAACTTGTTCAGCGCATGCCAATTTGGTTTCAGACAAAACAACGGCACTACACTGGGCATTCTGGACTTGGTCTCCCATATTTTAGATGCATACCATAATAACAGATATGATACTGTATTATTCTGTGACCTAAGTAAGGCCTTTGACTGTGTCGGCCACGGGACTCACCTTGCAAAACTTAAGGCTTACAATTTTTGTGCTGGTAGTGTCGCTCTGGTGCGATCTTATCTGAAGCATGGGTGTCAGTCAGTGTGGTGTGCTGGAGTGACATCAGGAAGGGGTGAGATTTCTGCAGGTGTACCGCAGGGGTCCGTCCTGGGTCCCATTTTGTTCCTGATATATATAAACGATCTGCCAAAGTGTAGCAGTTCTAGCGGGTTCACGCTGTTTGCCGATGATACAACGATATCTGTCACTGCTGATAGCCTTGAGAGTTCCCTGGGGGGGGGCTCGGTGACGGCTCAGGGTGAGGCCGAGCAATGGTTTGCAGCAAATGAACTGCTGCTTAACAGAGAAAAGACAAATAGAATGGTGTTCTCTATGAGGCAACTTGATGAGACAGGGGCACTGTTGGAAAGCACAAAATTTCTGGGTGTTGTCATTGACTCAAGGCTTCTGTGGGATAAACATGTTGACTCAGTGGCTGGTAAACTCTCGAGGGGCCTGGTTGGCAGTGTTTCGGTTCCTGTTCTGAGGACAGCGTATTTCTTCGCGTTTCACTCGCATCTTTCTTATGCTATCTTGGTTTGGGGTCATGCTGCTGGTGCTAAGCGTCTCTTTGGGCTCCAGCGTAAGGCTATATGTGTGATGCAGGTTACAGGGATGACTGTAGAGCGCTCTTTGGACACATGAGTATACTTACATTACCAGCACTCTATATCTTTGAAAATTTGACGTACCTCAAGGAGAATGTGGGTGAATACCAGAGTCACCGGGATATCCATACCTATGGTACGAGACAGGGGAAGAACATTGTGCCCATCTATTGGCGACTGGAGAGGTGTCGGAGTGGGACTGGCTACTGGGCAATTAAGTTATACAATAAAATACCTGCTTATATCAGAAACATGCTGTTGCCGAAGTTTAGGAACAGAGTGAGGGAAATACTGTTGAGAAATTCCTTCTATTCAGTGGAAGAGTTCTTGAGGTTCGAGTTTTAGAATTTAGATGTGAAGTTTTCCAGGGTTTCTGGATGATTTTATGGTTAGCCTTTTAAGTGATTTTATGTGTTCAGCTTTTTTTATGTGATTTTGTCTGTATTGTTTGTGACATGTGCATATTGCTGTGTGTAATCCTGGCACTAATAAATTATTATTATTATTATTATTCAAACAGTTTTAGCTCAGACAATATCCGATAAATCTAATTAAACGCAACAAAAAAAATATCTATTAGCATGAATCTATAAGTAATAATTTAAACAACAAATAGTATGTTAAATTATATATTTCATACTCTATAAATATAAAACAGTGTTTAATAACCACATACAAAAATAGGAAAAAGCTAACAGAAACATGGACATTACATAAGTATAGTAGAAAAAATTAACAAGGAATGTCAGATATTATTCCTTTACAACAAACTAAGCAATAAATAAGTTATAGGTACAATAAAAACAGACTTTGACATAGAAAGTCCGAAAATGCAAGCGAAAATATACCAGATTAGAGAATATAATCCTGCCTGGAACGTTAGATGAAGTGCGAACAATCTGAAACAGAAAAAAAGTCATTGTAAAGTGTAAAGTTGAAAATTCTAAATAAAAAAAGTGATTTTTCTAGGTACCTTTATTAGAGCCATTATAGTCAGTATATTACATGACATATAAATTGCAATACCTCGTAGACTAGATTCAATGTGAGTGGGCTCTTCCAGCCCCTCCACCATTAAACCTATTGTGGCTCATGTCTAATTGCTTAAATTTCGCTCATCAAATCCAGCTTCCTGCGGGACTCGATCTTTTTTTTTTTTTGGGTGAAAATTTGTTTGACAAATGTAGTGTCATCTGAGTGAAGTCGCTTGCCCCGAAGTCCCGCTCTCGAGCAGCATACAAGTGGGGTCGATATCCCGCTTTGAAGCACACAGAGGAGGCCTCCATCTCGAGGTGTAATCCACCCCTAGAAATCTCAACTCTCCCCCGAGCTCGTCTAGACCTGATACCCACCAGTGTTTGCTTAAAATTCACCCAACAAATCGAGCTCCCCACATGAGGAGATATTTTTGAGGGTGAAAGTTGGTTTGACAGGTGTACTGCCATCTGAGTGAAGTCACTTGCCTGTTTCGAAGCTCAAAGAGAGGTAACCCCTCTCTGAGTTTGTCTGGACTCTACGTGCATCAGTGTTTGACTCGAGGTGGTATCATGAAGTCCTGTATCTGAGCAGCATCCAAGCGAGGTCATTTGCCAGTTTCGAAACTCACGGAAGAGGGCTCTTTCTCCAGTTGTAGCGCACCCCCAGAGATCTCAGCTCTCCTGCATGCTCTTCTAGATCCGATACCCACCACTGCTAGGCCCAAAGCGACATCCCACAGAGTCCCGCTCCCGAACATCGCCCAAACGAGGTCGTTTGTCCGTTGCGAAGCACAGTGAGGTCCTTCCGGGTGTATACCACTCCCTAGAGATCTCAACCACATCTGGGTCGCTTGTACACCCAACACCGCTTAACCAAAGGCAGCATTATGTGGAACTTTGCTGCCGAGTAACAACCAAGTGAGATCAATTGTCCATTTCGAAGCCGACAGTGGAGACCTCGAAATCTGGGTGTATATCACCCCCCTAAAGATATCCGCCTTTCTTTAGGCTCGTCTGGACCAGACCCCTACCAATGTTTGACTCCAAATTAGTCGCCTTTTACGACAGGCAGGAGTTACCTTGGGTCTATCCTTTTAGTTCGTCCTCGGACCCACAGGGATACCTAGTTAATGTCATATATTTCATTCATAATGAAGGAAATGATTGACGTAAATTAGAAGAACTATTATGAAACACATTGAGACAGAGGAATTAAGAACTTGGCATTTAAATATTAACATTCACTACATTCTTTAAGTTTGTGGACATTCTTACTGCATTTACAATGGAACTTTTGGTGCTTACGAAAAGTACCTGTAACGACTAAAAACAGTAAAAATAACAAATATTTATTTGCAAATTATGAGTCAGTGTAAAGAAAAAGCGACGCCTTTTAATGTCATTGAAGCCACTAATTAAAGACTGACGAAAGGGCTTAAAAGTTTTTTCTCTCAAAAAACCTATAAAAACAAAACAAAAAGTTTAACTTTAAGAAATTATTGCCAGATATAACATAATGCTTCAGATATTTCAAGTGAAATAGTCATATAATTGGTTTTACACTTCACTTAAGGTCTAGATTACAAGGAAAAAAGATAACTTAGAGTAAATTCCTCCAGGTTGTATGAAGTCTGAGAAAATGTAGCACATACAAGGTTTAATAATAATTTTACATTTAAATGAGTCAGAGGGGTATAAAAAATAGCTTCAGGGAACAGATAAACCTGCTGAATACTGAAGAGAACCATCAAGAAATCAGTGACAGTGATTTATCTAGTTAGCCTAGAAACTTTCCAGTAAGAAAATTTAAATTAGTTGCTATGGTAACACCTATGATGTTTTATAAATAAGCTGTCAAAATTTGACATCCACAAATTGATTAGCATCAAAACTGGGAATTTTAATAACAGCATGTCTAAGTAAAAGCTACATTTGGATACAAATGTAAATTTTTGAAAATGGCATGTTTGAGAAAATGCTAGATTTTGTTAAAAAGAGTATCAGTGTGTTAGTAAGTATTAATTTTTGAAAGAGTTATCAGGCAAAGCAATTCTTGCTGATATGGTAGAAACCTTAGATGATCAATGTCCTGGGTTGCTACTATTATAAACTGGCTTGCGGAATTTAAAAGAGGACAATCAAATGTCAAAGATGTGCACCGCTTTGAAAGACAAGTTTCTGTGACCACTCAAGAAAACATTGATTCTGTCTATGATATTATCGTAGGAGATTGAGGAATTGGGCTGAACTGTATCGCAGAAACGTCACACATATTCTACAAACATGTGTTCATCATCACTTGGGAATGAGAAAAAAGCTTTCAGCAAAATGTATTCTGAAATGCTTAAATGCTGATTAGAAGCACACTCGTTTAACAATTTCGAAGGAAATGTGCCACTATTTTGAAGAAGTCATCAACTTTTTTGGACTAAATATGAGTCCATCCCTATGATCCAGAGACCAAACAGCAATAGAAAGACGGGAAACATTCTATAATATAATATATATATATATATATATATATATATATATATATATATATATATATATATATATATATATATATATATATATATATATATATATATATATATATATATATATATATATATATATATATATATATATATATATAATTTTATGTGCAAAAGTTGGCTGGTGAGGTTCTTGGTCAATTTTCTGGGACAAAGATGGGAGAATTCTGCTAGATTTTCTGAAACAAGGTAGAAATATCACGAGAGCATACTATAGTGAGTTGCTAATTAAATTGTAAGAGAAAATAGTGGAAAAAAGTTGCGGAAAACTGTCCAAAGGTGTGCTCTTTTTGCAAGACAATGCCGCTGCACATAAGTCGTTGACTGCACTGCACTTATTTATTTCCATAGCTTAAAAAACATTTGAAAGGTAAATAATTTTTGACAAACACTAAAGTCATATGTGTCTGTCTGGCCGGTGTGTGTACTGCTGCCAGCAGTATGCTCACCGTTACTCATAACGATGTAGACGGTACAGCCAGCGATGCCAGCTGTCAGCTGCCTTTTTAATCTTCTTCCTCTCTTGCCAATATCCTCTTTTCCTTTATCCATATTACCTTACTCCTCTATCGATATTACCTTACTCCTTTCTCTATCCCTAATACCAGGAACCACAGCATGGAGGAGGAATCGATCTCCTGTCGCGGCCATGGGCGACCGGCGGCTTTTACCGGGGTTCCTGGGTGCAGCGGTGCAATGGGCTCTCTTTGGAAATCTGCCTGGTATACACTGTGCTCAGCAACTCGTTGGTTGAAGAGGAAGAGGTTGCTTAGTGTGGGGGCTTACCTTAACCTGCCGGCCAAGTGGAAGGGAACCACAATAAAAATCCCCCAAATCAAGGTGGAACAGCATAGGCCGAGGATTGCGTGACTAAAGGATAGCTTAGCCGCTATGGTGCGAACTCCGGAGCACCTAGCACACTCCGCCATTCAATTGCCCTCCTGCTTCTGCAGGGCTCTGATGCAGGTGCTACTTACATCACTAGCTTCTCGTGGGAAACTAATGGAGAAAGAAGCTTCCTGGGAAAAAAAGAAGTACTTAACTCCGATCTGGACCCCCTGACGTAAAGAAACAGCATAAGGGGGCTCTCACGTCGAGAAGAGCACTCTCAAAACAAAGGAGGGGGCTAAGGGACCTAGAGGGGAAAAACCCAAGTCGAAGAGCAGTACATGCTCTGCGGCTGGAAAGAAGCCCTTAAAAGATCCTACTACAGCCACCTACCCCCACCCCCTGAGGATTACAGTCACCATAAAGGCCTACAAAGAAGGCACAAACGGCGACCAATGGGAGAAATAAACATAGGGCTGCTACAAGACTTCTGGATCTATGGACGAGAAATTAAAGGCCTCAATTTAAAATCATGTAAGTTAATTTACAAGACAGACCAAGAGCAGCTTTGCTACTAAATAACAATATACACGTTACTCCTATTTCAGAGTTCATCATTCAAGACTTGGCAGCTGCACTGGTAGAAATGCCAACAGAGGGTAAAAGTATTGTAATAGCCTCAGCCTATTTACCCGAAGATGATGAGAACCAGCCGCCTACCGAGGGAGTCCAAGGCCTCATCTCATAGTGCAAGGAAAGAAATAGGCATTTTATCATCGGATGTGATGCCCATGCTCACTACCACTTAGGATGAGGGAGCACAGATACTAATAGGAGAGGGGAGTACCTATATGATTACCTGTCTGATAATAATATAGACATTGCCAACAGAGGTAACCAGCCAACCTTAATAAACACGATCAGAAAAGATGTATTAGATGTAACCCTTGCTGACCTGTTTAGAACACATACAATAAAAAAAAACTGGTTTGTATCAGATGAACTCTCTATGTCTGACCATTAAACCATTAGATTTGATATAGAGGCTGGAATTAGGTGTGTGGGAGAGCGCAGGGTGCCCAAGCTCACTGACTGGGATGCCCATAGAATGCTTCTTGGTGGTACAAGGGCTTGACTGTGGTCTGGACACTGCAGAGCAGCTTGAAAAAGCCTCAAGCCACCTAAACCAAATTATAAAGTTTGCCTACAAGAGCACTTGTCCTGTTACGTGCAAGGCAACCCAATATGATGTGCCTTGGTGGAACAGGGAACTGGGCCGGCTTAGAGCGAAGGTCAGAAGGTTGTTTAATAGAACAAAAAGGACAGGGGACTGTGCTGAATCACGACAAACCCCAACCTCATATAACAAAGAACTTGACGACCCAAAAGGAGAACCTGGAGACACTTTTATAAAGGGATAGATGAACTGGCCCCCGCACAGCTTCTACAAAAATCCTAAGAAACTGCCTTGGTCTACTTAAAAAACCACAATGAATATACAAACAGCCTAGAGGAAAGCACTTGAGTTCTCCTACAGACTAACTTTCCAGGCTCACAAAACACAGAAGATAATTTGTGCCAGAGCAGCCTGGTTTATCAAGGGTTGAGAAACCCAGTGAAAGTTGGGGAAAGACTGGCAAACAAGATCTTCAATATTAAAAGAAGTAAATGGGCGATGGAAAGTTTTATAAATCCCCAGGGAGCGATGGCATATTTCCTTGCTACAATAGGGTTTCATGATATTAAAACCCCATCTGCAACGAATATTCAGAGCCATTTTATTTCTAGGCTATATTTCACAGGCATTGAGAGAGGCAAATGTGCTGTTTATACCAAAAACAGGACGTGTCCCTATGGACGATGCAAAGTCCTACCGCCCCCTCAGCCTCACATGCTTAGACCATAGAGTAGGCATTAGACATATACTTCAGAAGCGAAATGCTAACGAGGGAACCGCTTCATGTACCACAATTCGCCTATCAGACGGGCAAATCCACATTAGCCGTCCTACACTGTCGAGTGAGGGGGATAGAAAAAAACTTTTGTGGCTGAAGAAGTAGCCTTCAGCGCATTCATTGACATAGAGGGTGCCTTTGACAACACCTCATATCAATGCATCAAACAGGATCTACAAGAAAGGGAAGTGGAATTCCCCATTGTACGATGGATTAAGTCAATGCTAAAAAGCTGTTTTATCAGTCACCACAACCACAACAGTGACGACGGCAAAAGGTTGTCCTCAAAGAAGAGTGCTATCACCTCTGCTGTGGTCGCTCCTTATTGATGATTTTAAAAAATGTATTCAATATTGAACGGAGCTGGATTTACAGTCCAAGGATACGCCGACGATTTTGTCATAACACTAAAGAGAAAGCTTATGGTCGCAGTGGAGGGACCGGTATGGCCCATTCACAATTAAACTCAAAAAGGGAAAGCACAGCGCTGTAATATCCAGCCTAGTGCAAACGGCACTAAATATAGTAAAGAACTGGTGTGCGACAACTTAATGTCAATCCTCATAAGACAGTTCTGGTCCCATTCACGAACAGAAGGAAACTAAATTTAACAGCTCCCACTCCGAATGGAACACGGATACAATTTTCCAATGAAGTTAAATACTTAGGAATCTTCTTAGACCAAAAACTGAATTGGAACACACACTTGGAAAAAACTATTTCGAGAACCACAATCGCAATATGGACATGCTGTAGGCTCGTAGGAAAGACATGGGGGCTGAATCGCAGGATGGTATACTGGCTATAACCCATGGTCACATATGCAGCTATAGTATGGTGGCAAAAACAGAACGAGTGTCAGCACAAAGCAAATTGTAAAAATTGCAGATGCTGATCTGTCTTGGAATAACGCAAACCGTGGCATGATGCGCCACAGCTGCAATAGAAGCTGCATCTCGCCCCATTGCACATATGCGTGGAGAGAGGAACAGCACTAAGTGCCTTAAGACTATTCCAAGCGGACAAATTCAAACTAGGAGACTTGGTTGGCCATTTAAAAATCCTGGAATTTATTCAGATGGAGTCACTCGCCAAACCAACAGACCAAATGCCAGCCAGACTGGACTTCATAATTCCATTTGACGTGGTCATAAATGATCGCCAAACATGGGACAGAGACAGTGAAGAGAGTGCATCTGTATGGTATATAGACGTGTCTAAACAAATGGGGGGACCAGGACTGGGAATAAGAGGACCAAACTTTAGACTCACTAGGAAACTTTCATCATCTTCCAAGAAGAAATGCTTGTTATAAATCTGTGTGCAGGAGTACATACAAAGATGACTCAGAAATAGAGAGATCTACATCCTGTCAGACAGTACTAAAGACTCTGAAATCTTTTAAAACAGAGTGTAACCTGACCTGGGAATGCAAACAATACTTGAAGCAACTGGCAGTGAACAACAAAGTAACTTTGATGTGGGTATCATGGCATCAAGGCATCAAAGGAAACGAGGAAGCAGATAGCCTTACTATTGTGGATTGACAAGAAGCCACATAGTAAACGAACTTGATACTTAGGAGAGGAACCAAATGCTGTCATACTGGGGAAAATGCCAGGCTTAAGGGAGGCAAAACGGTTCATCACTATATCAACAGAGAAGGCTGCACTGTTTCTTGTATTGAACAGGAAACACTTGGTATTACCTTATGAAGATGGGCAAGGGGGACAATGAAAACTGCAGATACAACAATGAAGCAGCAGAAACAATAGAACACTTGCTATGACTAAGTTCTGCAAAAGGCTCAAATATATTGGAGGGGTGACCCTTATGCGGTTTTATGTTTTCGTGTTCATTTGAAATCGACGCGGTCTTGAAATAAACACTGGAAAGTATTGCAGCATTTATTGACAAACCCGTGTTGATTTCGAGGCGCCAGACAATGAATCACGCAGGAATTTGTTCGGAAATGACTGGCGGTACATGTTCACGTTTCCGTTTTCATTTCAAAGAGCGCCTTGGTACTGAACACGGAGACGTTACACAAAACAGGACGACACATTCATATATGGCCTAATTTTTTTAAATAAAATTACTCATCACAAAAAGGTTCGCATAACTTACGTTTAGAGCAATCGAACAAAATTGTGTTAAATATTCTAACAATATAAAAAAAGATTTAAGGAAACTAATTTTTATTTGTATACTTTATATCAATATAAAATAATGAAGAAAAAATTGGTAAGTAGTAGGTATAGCCTACTTTACTTATTTTTTATTTGTTTTTATTATGGAGCATTGTTGACAATACCTATTGAAATCAATAAACGTTACAGCCACCTCTAACTCAAAAAGTGTACATCTGCAACATTCCCAATCGCCCTGTAAAATGTGGCGATTCATGTTCAAATTGCAGAAAGTCAAAAACGAAAAATGTAGTATTACTTTTAAAATGGTTTAATCAATCTTTGGGGGTTTTCTACCTACGCACAGAACAAATAATAGGTACCTAGTTATATATAATTTATTTGTCGCCAACATGTCCTTTCACACATAAATGATATGACATCTGAAGGAGTTTGTATTTTTGACAAATTAGAAGCAAATTTGGTAAGAACGTTGGTATTAGCTGGATTAAAGTCGTTTTGTAGAACATTGCAGATTCTCGAGAATTGGGTTTTTATTTTGTCAATGGTATTCGTATAATTTTCATTAATTCTCCCACCACTAACTTGACTATTTAATTCATCTGTTGAAATTATTGGGCATTCAAATGAATCTAAAGGAACATCTCAACTGGTGGTTATACTGGATGTGCATTCTGTTTCACTGATTATTTCATTGGCGTTGATAAAGGCAATATCTTCAAAGAATTTCTAAGAAAACTCGTCTCCTAAAGCCAATTTTGCGAAATTTTGCCGATCTGCTTCTGTTAAACATAAAGAATTTGTTAACAAAATTCCGTACTTTCTCTCTACAGCACATAGATTCTTGCAGTATTTACCACCCTTTCCAAATTGACAGTCACATGTTTCCATTCACCACATATAAATGGCTACCTGACTTTACAAAATATGTACCACCATCATTCACTTTCACTATTCCCTTACTATTTTGACAAAATTTTTCATATGCAATCTTAAGCTTTCCTGATCTGCCATTCGCAAACTGTATGAGCCTCTTCTTGTGATAAGATTCAAATGTTTTTGTGATAAATTCTACTAAAGCGCACATGTTGAAGACTTTACACAGTTGAATTACAATGTCCTTAAATATCTGTATCAATGATTCGCAAAAATTGTTAGTATTATTACCTTTGGTAAGAACATCGAATTGATACGGTAAACACAATTCTTCACGACTGTCCCATAAGTTTAAAAATAAGTACCTAACTTTATTTTCTTTCATTTTGTCATTGTTTAGCAAATTAGACATATTTATTTCTGCTTCATGCATTGACTTTGCAAACATATTACACTGCGAAATCTCTTCATGACAGTTTGCCGATCTTCTTTTCCAACTTCATGTTTGTTTTGCCACAACCAACGCCACAATGCCTGATTGACATGAAATATGCAGAGCAATAAACTACTATTAGGAAATACCTCCCTTAAGGCGTTCCTCTCCACACTGCAATCGTCTGCCATTATTAACCCTAGTTGAAACGTCTTGTTACATGTCTCTTCAAGAAATTATTTTGTTGTTTGAAAGACAATAGTATAATTGTCCTGTGATTGACTGATATGTGGAATAACAGCCACAGGTAAAGCACCAACCTTGGGAGCAACGAACAAAAAAGTCACACACATGTTGGTCTGGTCACATGATCCACTACTGTCAATGAATATCATTTCATCAGCCAGCCCCGCAACAAAAACTCTTTGCATTATTGGAGTAATTAAAACGCAAATAATGGGGTCCTCTACAATACACATTTCAACATTAAGATCTAGTACTTCTGTCTGTTTTCTTTTTAAAATGTCCACTATATCCATTTTGTCTCTACTACCGTAATTTTTGAGCCGCCACTGTTCATATAAATGGGTAACCTGACGATCCAGAGAATTTTTTTGGAGCATTAGACAATACTTTATATGCACCTTCCTCTATTCTCTGTGATGCTAAACTCGTGATACGATTAAGCTGCTGCAGCTGTCATTCCCTAATTAAAATAAGATATGGATATCTGTTTTGTGTCTTCAGATCAACGCAACAGGCTTACCCTATGAAAATGATCGAAATTAATGTCTATAGTGACATTTAAGCCTCTCTTTAATAGAGGCGAATTTTTCAAAGTGCATTATGTTATTTTTAAAAACTTAATATTTATATTTGTCTTACAATCGAAATTTCTATTTCATCCTTTTGTCTTGTTTTTCGATTTGTTTCTTTCTGCAAGTTGACAAACGTATACTTTCCGAAACTCGTAACGTACAGGTTTTGGGAATCGACGCATCATTATCCAATTCGTCTTTGTTTCTAAAGAAAATGCACTAACTAAACAACTACATTGTTCATCGTAAGTTCCGGTGTAAAATAACGCACTTTGCACCTTGCAAACATAATTTACCGAAGAGTGTTCTTCAAACCTTAAAATTTCCAAGCCTTTACTGTGTTGACGAAGGAAACTTTTAAAATGTTCCATGACTTAGCTGGTAAATTTAAAACTGTGATAACCTCAAACAAAACGGAAATAAAACCATTTTAAACAGCTGTTGTTACAGCTGACGAATTGCCACAATCGCGAAATTTATAGCGAAATCCATTGGGACAACCAGTGCGCACTGGGTGAATTTCTAACTTATTCTTTTGTATATTTTTAATGAAGGATATAAATTACATCGAGTGCGCACTGGACTTGCCAATGGTTTTTGTCATTAGTAAGTAACATGTTAGAGACAGTATGTAACCATTTCGTCCTTAAAATCAACACGGTTTTGGATGTGAACAAATGCGACTTGTTTCCAAACAAATTCGTGTGTGGTTCATTGCCTGAGGCCTCGATATCAAGACGGGTTTGCCAATGAATATTGCAATACTTTCCCGTGTTTATTTCAAGACAGTGTCGGTTTAAATTGAACACGAAAACGTAAAATCGCGACCCTTACACTCCAGGAACTAGGTAAAATAGCCTCCAAGAAAATACTCATTAAAGAATCTATAATATACACATGTGCCGTTAAGCATTGGCTTGAAGACAAAGATGAGGAAATTTCTTAAAAAGGAATTAAAGCTGCTTTATGAACGTTCTGCCAAATGTGAAGGTCTTAGAGGAGATTACGTTGAAAAAATTATTGAGTTTTCTATTGTAGAGCGATTGATTACTCTTCAATACTTTTTCGTAAAATATTGATATAATAATTTTTTACGTTTATGTTAAAAAAAAGTTATATTTAATAATAAATGTTTATAAAAACCCTTTTTGTTTGTTTTTTAATAATTATAAATAAAGGGCACTTTTTCCATCTGTTATTTTTAATGAAAATGCAGAAAACCACTGCAGCCACTCAAAAGGCCTGGTTCTCTAAATCCTGTGACAAGGCTAGACTTGAAAAGGTCAAAGCTCTCAAAAAGCTTTTACACAATCCCAGTCAAGAAAACTGTCAAGCATTTAACGACGCAAGAAACCGCTATGTTCGCATTCTTTCTGAGGCAAAAAACTCGTTTAATAACCACACCAAAAATAAAGCCCTCTTAAGCTCCAGCGGCAGCAAACCCTTATGGACTCTTGCTAAATCCATTGGGAATAATTTCTGCAAGAGCACGTTCCCACCTCTTGTCTCAGGGGATGAAATTGATTTTACCGCCCTGGGCTAGGCTGAACTTTTTGCCTCGTTGTTCGCCGGCAATTCTACTCTCAACCCACCTCCAAATGTTTAACCACCAACAGTCCCCAATGTCACGCAAAAAATGACGGATATCACTTTCAAAACTAAAAAGGTACGAAAGATGCTCTCTTTTCTTAATACTAGGAAAGCCTCTGGCCTTGACGAGATCCCAGCAATTGTTCTCAAAAAATGCGCACCAGAACTTGCTCCTGTCCTGACTCGTGTGTTTCAGACATCTTACAATAGAGGCATATTCCCTAGTAACTGAACAACTGCTCGAGTACAACCTGTCCCCAAGAAAGGATCCAAAGCGCTTCCTAGCAACTACAGGCCTATTTCTCTCCTTTCAGTCGTCTCTAAAGCGATGGAAAAGTATATAAACGCCGAATTACTAAAATTTCTTAAAAAACACAGTCTAATCCACGACAGGCAGTATGGATTCCGTCAGCGCAGATCAACTGCCGACCTCCTTTCCTTTGTCACCCATTCTTGGAACAAGTCTATGGAACTACACAGTGAATCCCAGATTGTCGCTCTAGACATATCCAAAGCATTCGACCAGGTCTGGCACGCAGTGCTGCTTAATAAACTACCGGCCTATGGCATACCACCAAAACTCTGTACGTGGACAGCAAATTTCCTCTTCAACCGGAGCATTTCTGTTGTCGTGGATGGCCATTCCTGTAAACTGTATCCAATAATGCAGGAGTTCCTCAAGGTTCAGCTTTAACCCCTACTTTGTTTCTTCTCCACATCAATGACCTCCTCTCTAGCACACCCAACCCAGTTCAGTTACGCGGACGACAGCACCCTCCACTCAAATATACAATATTCCAAACCTGTCTCTTTAGCCCAATTAGATGAGGATCGCAGACTCATGGAGGGTTCTGTCTCTGTGGATCTCCAAAACATATTAGACTGGGGAAGTAGAAATCTTGTACAATTCAACCCCACCAAATCACAGTCCTGCTTTCTTTCTCATAAGAGATACACCAGCCCTAGACCCATCACAATAAACAACCAAGTTATTCAAAATAATGAGTCCTTTTCACTTGTTGGCATTTCTGTGGATCGAAATCTCAATTGGCACCAATATGTCACATCAATTGCAGAAGCGGCTGCTAAGAAATTAGGTTTCCTCTTCCGGGCTCGCAAATACTTTTCACCAGTTAATCTCTATACCTTATATACCTCACAAATAAGACCAAACCTCGAATACTGCTCCCACATCTGGGGTGCCGCTGCCGCTTCTACACTCGCTATCCTGGACTCTATTCAGAAGAGAGCTATACGTCTCATCGGTGACCCTACCCTCACCCAAAGGCTGCCATCCCTTGCCCACCAACGTGCCGATGGTGACCTCTCTTTCTTTTATAGATATCTGCACGGGCACTGCTTAGAGGAGCTTTCTTCCATAGTTCCTCCACCTGCTGCCCCCAACAGATCTACCAGGGGAACAGAGCGAATGCACCCTTTTACTGTCCAGGTCACCAAACATAGAACATCTTGTTACGCCCGCTCTTCTGTCCCGAGGACTTCCAAGTTGTGGAATTCCTTGCCGGCACATGTTTTTCCTTCTCCCCCGAACCTCCAAACCTTCAAGTCGAGAGTTAACAAGTTGCCTCTTTTCTCCTTGTCGACACCCACGGTACGATAGTATGTAGCCCTCGTGGTGTGTTGTTGAAATTAAAAAATAAATAAAAAATATTAGGTCAAAAATAAGTTCTTAATATTTTTTTAAATAAAGCAAATTTGGGTTTTCCAAATAAAATGAAAAGAGACACAGGTCACCTTACTATAAGAAATTTCCGACGCTTAAAATTTAAAATACTTTAAATAATTATAGCTAAAAATGTCAATTTTCTAAAAGTGCCTCTTTGGCATCCCACTCGTCAATTATTATATCAGATTATCAACTGTCAAAATTTTGAGAATGACTATGGATTTCTTATTTTCTTAAAAGACTAAATCTGTATCTCTAATAAATATGGAGACAGCTGTAATGGATGTGTTCTAAAAAACATATTTTATAGTAAAATCAAAGTAGAATTGAAGAGTAACGCTTGCTGACAAATAAATAAGTCTACTTGGTGATTAATAAAAAAATCGTAAATATTGTAGAAACCTAAGTACTACATTAATGTACATTTTCCAAACAAATACTTACATTGTATCCTTTGCCTTTGCAGCATTTAGATTCTTTAGTTTTTCTTTGCTGAGGTATACTCTAGCTCCAACAATCAGGTTTTGGAAATAAACTTGCCACTGAAGATCCTTCAAATCTAAATTAAAATCTTGCTGATCAGATACTGTTAACCAATTTTGAAGCTCCTCTGTTTTGTTGGAAAAGTATTTCCACTCAGTAAATATAAACTTCTCGAGGCGATCTAATGATACATTAACGTTTCTGTGTAGTTTCATTAAACTAAAACAAAACAAAAATATCAAGTGTTTTCTTGCTTATCTATAAAATTAGGTTTTAGTGAATTTTCTTAAAAAAAATTAACTAATGGGGAGATACCGACTTACGAATTTTGAAAAAATTTCTTCAAATGAGCGCTATTTAGGACTCCTGGAACCCAAATCCGAGATCAGTTTCAGACTTTATATATATATATATATATATATATATATATATATATATATATATATATATATATATATATATATATATTTATGTGTCACACCTATAACTTAAAAAATAATGGATCGATTTTGATAAAACTTGGTGAGTACCTTCCTTTCGCAAGTGGCTTGGATAAGTTCGTTAGCCAGGAAAATCTGCCGAGGTTTTCCCGGAAAATTTTGTGTTTTCTTTCGAAAAAAAAATTCTATCTTCGGAATTAACAAAGTAAGGGCAATCAAATTTCATACGCGGGTTTATGTCATTATAGGTAAGTTACCTACCAAAATTTAGCTCTGTAGGTTAAATGACAAAAGTTACAGGCATTTAAAGAAAAATAAATTTGGGTTTTCCTCAAAACGTCAAAAGTCGCGATTTTAAACGTCAAAATTGGTAATATTTAGGCAATGAACCTGAAACTAATATGAGCTATGGAAGGAAAATGTCTCAAGAATAATGTTTTACAAAGCCCGAAGTCTTAGTTTCAATCGTCATTGTCCTTCATTTTACTAAAATATTCCCAAAAAATTAATTTCAAATAGACCCTTTCTCTGATGCTTTGGCTGTCGGTTTAGTTAAGTTGATGCTTTCGCTGTAGGTTTAGTGAAGTTTATGGTTTAACGGTCTATAATTTGTAGCTAATTTTCGTAGAACAAATTCGTTACTGCATTTTAGCATTTTTTATCGAAATATGATGCATGTTTGTAAGGAAAAATCTGGACGCAGTAAGTGCGTTTTGGTGGCAAATTTTCATTAAATCCTCCAAATTTCAATAACTCATTTGCTATTAACGTAAGTTTTGTTGGTTAGGAAACCAACATTTAACTGTATTTTCGGAAAATTTTTGTATCAACGCAGCAAGGGCGTTTTGGGTGCGAATTTTCATTAAATGTTTCAAATTTAAATAACCCAATTTGCTATTAACCTAAGGTTCATTGGCTAGGAGACCAGTTTTCTCAGAAACATTTAAAGTTTGTTTTCCGAAAATTTTTGTACATTTTCAAATAATTATTTTGATAAAATATGATACATTTTTCCTACTATAAAGGTTATACCGGTAACCAAATTGATGACTGCTCGCATTAGAGCGATATATTTGTAATTAAAAACATTTTTATGAAAATTCACTTCCATAATGCACTTGCTGCGTCCAGAGTTTTTTTTAAATTGTTAATATTTGCAATATCAGGAAAAAAAATTCAGTTCTTTAATAATTTGGGATTATTATATTTGGGTTAAGTCAAACTTTTGTAACAAACACTGTTTTATTGCAAACCAATTTTGCTTTGATTTGACTAAAACAAAAATTTGAAAATTAACAAATATGGCTATAATAGACATCCATTTCTTATTTTCGCTTCAATTTCATATCCATTAATACAGTGCTTTTATTTTTGTATAAATTGAGAATAATGTGTTTATCTCTACAATCTCTTTTAATCACCCATTAAAAATAAAATCACAAGACCGTAAACACCCTGTATAAATTTTATTAACATTGATCAACTCTTACTGTGTTCGAATTTTTTTGAAAGTCAATATATGACAATGCTGATTGAGAATAGTTTTAAAAAATAATTTGCTATATTCCTCAAAACATAAAAATAAAAGACCTTAATAATATTTAATTGAGTAGGAAATTTTATATTTGCTCATATCATATTAGGACACCAGAAAAGTAATTAATCACATCAACATTTTTTATTCGTTTCCTAAACACAACTGTTTGGATCTTATCGTATACAGTAATCAAGTTACTTTATATTGTTAGCGACAAGCAGTCAGTTGTTATAAATAAGATAAATTTGTAGGTAAATTGAATATACAGTCCACAACAAGGCTCGCAGCTCTTTGGTATTTTGGTATAGTTCTTTGGCTCACACTGTTAAAGTAAGCAGCTCGTACAACAACTAATTACAAATTAATTACTTACATGGGTCTTCCTCCTGATAGCTTAGTAACTGTATCCAATAAAATTGCTGGAAGGATATGAACGAAGAATGCTGATATCCTGTACCAGGTAATTGATGGAAGAAATTTCAGATGTGGGTACCATACAGCACCTCTGATTGGAAATTTGTGCAGGTAACTATTTACTTGGTCTTCTATACAAGCCCAACGGAATGGATTACGGGTACTGGATGTAGAATGAAAGACAGCCACATTCTTAGACTGAGTCACACCTGAAGAAGTCAAAAATTTATCCAGGTAAACCAAAGCTATAGTCTATTTGTAAATAAAATATGTCTTTATAGGCTTTGCAGTTTGCACTTAAACCGGCAATAGCATATTTCATTCTAACTATTAAGCCCGCTAAATACAAGGTTTATTGATTAAATACATGGTCTGGTAACTTTGATAGGAAAGAGACACGAAAGGAGGGTAATACGTCATGTGTATTCCAGATGCGGATATTTCCTATAGTTTCCGATTGCACTTTGGTGTTGCTTTTGTAAGGTATCTTCGTGAGGGGTAGAGATAGATTGTTGTGGTTAGTTAGTACTTAGCCTATTAAACAAAACGCATCATTTTTTTAAATTAAGATTCTATTTATTCAAAATATTCTCCTCAAAGACTTGCACATCTAGAAGAATGTACATAAATACCAAATCCTTTAAAATTCTTTATCGTAGTCTTCAAACCACTCCTCCATGGCACACATCACCTCGTTGTTTGTCAAAAATCATTTCCCTTTCAACATCCCCCAAGGAAGTTACGGGACCAGGAGTGGAATAGGTAGTAAAAAGAAAATGTGAGCAGAAAATGTTAATAAAACAACTTAATCGGACCTCGAAAAGCTACCCTTTTCACAATTTAAACCCTGCCTACCCTGCACAGCACCCTTATTCGCCCCAGGTCCCATAAACTCTCTTGAGGGCTGGTCACATGAAATTTATCATGTGGTTTATGCAATGAGGGTGATTGTAGACATGCGAGGTGCAGGGACCCCCCCCCTGTTTGCCGCATGTGAAACGCTAGGGGAAAACCCATGTTACAATATAAGTCCCTGGGTTTGTACAGCGAAAAGAGAACATACAGTAGCAAATAAAAAGGTCAAAATTTAAAAAAGAACGGTACATTTACATAACACTTTTTCATCTCAAGCAAATGAGGTAGGTCTGGCCCTCTTGGGTGCAAGCAACCTCGCATTTTCCTCATTACAAAAACAATGTGTTACAGTCATTTTTTTACGGTAACTTTTTTTGAATGGCGCCACAAACATCTCAGAAGTTTAAATGTAAAAAGAATGTCCCGATATTAAATGCTTGCATTAAATGAATCTAAATTTCGCCTCCGTGGCGCTCTTGCTGACTTTACAATAACAGCTGGAAGAAGTCATTGGTCTTCACATAATTAATTCTTGAACAAGCATCAAGATTATGTATATCTTTTATTCACCTCTGTACCTTCATACTAGCCTCGCTTTAATGTAAGAGAATATAAGACATCTGCAAAATAGAAAGAGATTGTGACAAAAATGTTGTATTTAAATGAATTTCCGAATAAACAGGATATATAAAAAACCTTCCAGAAGGTTCAAGAAAACAAAGAAGCACTTGTAGCTTGCAGGCGGGCGAGTTCATTATGCGTCCTAACGTCGATTTGTTTAGTAGCTCAAGGGGAGTCCAGACTTAGAAAATATACATCTATGAAGCTGTGTGACGTATTTGCATTCTCCTCTCAAGTCAAGTAAGAATGTCGTTACTGGTTTCGGCCAATGAAATTCAAAATCAGCTCCACGGAAGCAGAGTAAACGTGTAAACGTTTGAGGAGAGATGCTCCATATAAGCAATAGTTGAAGGGGAAAACGGTGGATTTTACCGAATAAGACGAAAGACTTCGCATCTCTGCAGGTATCTAGTGCACTTGCCTATTAAGTTTTGTTAATGTGTTTTGTTAGCAATCAATAGTGTGTGAACCCAGTTCTCAACAGTCGAAAGCGGCAAGTCTGCGGATTTTCTTTAATAAACAGGGCGAACTTTTTAAAGGATTTCTTTTTATTGCAAATTGCAGGGGTTTTAGCTTTTGTTCTTCGATTCAATTTTTCTGTTTTTTCTTCTGGTTTTTCATTGAATTTCCCGTAACGTTTTCAATGCCCACTGTTACACTACCTTCAATAGTTTATCGAAGACTGACAATGCTCTGAAGGACTTTAGCTCTGGTGAACGGCGTCAGCGTGCTGTTGTAAACTTCATGCATGCCTTCTAAGGGGGCTAATGCTGCTCTCCTTGTCCAGACACCTGTTGCGAGCGGTCCCTACGTTTTTGTAAAGCGGCAGGGGCTGCTTCCAATCAAGTTTTAATTGCTGTCACAGATGCCTCCTAATTACAGGGCCTAATACAAAGGCTCGACCTCACCCCGTCTGACCACCTGGAGTCTTCTTTCGTCAGACAAAGTGAGTTGCTTTCAACCTATTGAGTGTATTACATAATTTGAGTCAAGATAAACTTTCTTTTTTTTTTACCTGATAATCTCAGAAGAGTCAAATCCAGTTAATTAATCAGTTTTAAGCAGTGAGTTTGAATATATTGACAATTTCCGTAAACATATTTGATAATATTAGTGATAATAATTCCTTTACAATTAATGTAATATTAAGTATTTAATACTATTTATTAAACAATAAGTAACTTTGATGCAGGCACTGCCACTGCTCTTGAAAAATTTTGTAATAGTTGCCTCAGTTATAAATCATGAATTGATGAATGGCCAACATCAGCCCTCAGCCATCAGATAAAAGTTAGATTTTTCTAACGAGCAGTTGTCAATAATTTCTAGAGACATCTGGCCAGAAAATCATTAATTATACTTAAATCTTAATTAAACTTAAGCATATTTCTTTTGGTTGTTGATAAGCTTTGCTTTAGCTATTTTCACCTTATTCTTGCAAATAATTTAAACATTATATGTTCTCAATCATACATTTAATAATAATAAAATCTGTTATTTGTGTTTTACTCCTGTTTTTAATTGAACTACCAATTCCTTAATGAGTTTTTATAAGCCTAGCAACTTTGTAACTTAGTGGTTATCTAGATTTCGAAGTATTCAGTTCCAGCATCTTACATCGGGGGACTTATAAAAACGAGACCTTGGATAAGACGAACCAAACGTACAGTAAGTATTCATTTAATATCTTTATCAACTGACGTGGGACATTTTCTTTTGTATCTCATCATTACTAATTAATAAGTCTGTGAGATAAACTATAAACTAGGGTCTGGGTGAATGAATATTATTGTTGACCTCTTTATTGTCAGGATTTATATCAGAGTGAAATTCAATAGAAGATTCCTCTTAAAGACGGTTCAAATGTAGGAAACAAATAATATGTCACGGATTACGAACTCGCGACACATGCACGCTCAAACCACTGTAACACTATATATAAAGTGAAGAATGCACAATTTCAGAAGGAAGGCCTTTGAACACATGAATAATTAAGAGCCCGATGGCAGTGATATGTGTAGCGTAGAAAGCGATCTGGCAATAGAAAATAAAAGATACGAGTGGCAATATAGCCCAAACTGCCGGGTCTGAAATATTCCAGTGAATCCCAGAACCTATAATGGATTCATTGTTAAATTTACGTCCAACGTTAAGGTAGTGAAGGGGAAAGGGTCTCATGGAACCGAACCGTACTGAGAAACTGTTTAAAAAGTGCAATGTGTAAAATTTTTTAAATGCAAATAACCCAGGAAAGACAAGAGAACAAAAGGTAAGAATAGTGTCAGCGTGCATGTAATACACCAAACTTTTCTATCAGCAGTCGTTTTATCTAAAACTGTTCGGGAGGTTGTCTGCAAATTCACCAAACCTCCTTCAAAACGGTGGTACATTTCCCTTGAGATTGTGCTTCTGATCAATGTTCAAGGATTTCGGATATATTTTGACGAAAGCTTTCTCATTCCCAAGTCATAATGAACAATGTGAAAAACATGTTCATAAGAAACATGCAATGCTTTTGATGCAGGTTTCAGGCTAATTCGTTGATCTTTTAAGATTATTCCATCAATAAAATCAGTGTTTTCTTAAATAATCACAGAAATCTTCCAGAGCAGAGCTCACCATTGACATTTGAGCAAGTTTTTAATATAATGACATAGCAAGGACATTGATCACCTAAGGGTTCTACCATATTAGCAAAAATGTCTTCGCCTGATAACCCTTTCAAAATTAAACTCTTATAATTGACCCAAACTCTTTTTTTATCAAAATCTAGTTTCTTTCTCAGACACGCTGTTGTCAAACTTCACAGTTTTGTCTCTATTACATTTTTGGATGCCAAACTTTAACAGCTTATTTATAAAACATCATCGTTGTTACCATTGCAACTAAACTAAACTTTGCTTACTGGGCAATTTGCAGGCTACCTAGACATCATACAAGTCGGCTTAACACTTTGAATGCAGTAGGTATATTCCTATACTTAAAAACTACTGATCGTTTTTATATGAAATAGTTTTACAATAAATAAAAATATGGGACACATGATTTATGTGCTTAAAAAAAATAAAATAAAATATGAGGATATTTGGTAAGTGACCCATTTTTTCTCTCGTTTATGCAGTGCAAAAAAGTAAACAAATATTACATTAAACATTATCTCAATCTTACCTGCATAGAATCCACCGGTCAACAAGTTATTAACAACAATATCTACTGGAATATAGTCATAAACCAACTGTGTGCCAACAGGTAATCTTCTGATGACACCCTTAGCTGCTCCCATGAAGAATCCTTGAGGCCCATTTTTACTTATGGTCCAACCAGGAATTGGTTCTTTCCAGGAACCAACAACTGTACACAACAAAAATTTGAATTAAATATATATATATATATATATATATATATATATATATATATATATATATATATATATATATATATATATATATAGTGTCTATAAGTAACACATAAATTCAATATAATTTAAAATGACCATTATTATTAAGGAAAATACAAAAACAGGTCCATTTTTACTGTGAAAACCAAAGTTGAATGAGGTTACCCTCATCTGGCTGCCGGGTCACTCGGGGGTCAAAGGCAATGAAGAAGCTGACAGTCTCACAAAGAGAGGTTCAGCAGAACTATTTATGGGACCAGAACCGGTTCTGAGTGTGACAAAGAGCACTGCCAGGGGAGCCATTAAGTCCTGGGTCAGAAAGCAACACAAGGTGTACTGGGCACACTGTGCAGAGCTCAGACATGGGAAGTCAATAATTGACCAACCCAGTTCAAAGAGAGCTGTGGAGCTGCTAAATCTTAGCAGAGGGCAGCTCAGAAACATAACAGGTCTCTTGATGGGACACGTGGCCGTCAAGAAACACCTGCATAAAATGGGGCAGTTCAAGGGGGACCTCGCATGCAGACTCTGCGGCGAGGGGGATGAATCAGCCCAGCACATCTTGTGCGAGTGTAAAACTCTATACCGTAAAAGACAACTGATCTACGGTCAGTCTAGACCGGAGACAGAGCATTATAAAACTTCACCCTACCAATCGCTGTGCAGATTAGTTCAAGGCACAGTGATTTTGGAATGGGTGGAGTAAAAAGACTAAGGGCATGCACAATAAGCCAAAGGCTGCAGCGCTATCAGGGCGCCTAAGCCGTGGACGAGCTCTGAGGAGAAAAAAAGTATCACCTTATGAAGATGGATAAGGCGGGTAGTGAAAGTACTGAAGGAGCAAAAAGAACAGAACATTTGCAACGCGACTGCACGGCTCAGTTCTACAAGAGGCTCAAATACTTTGGAGGGGTGACCTTAATACCCCAGGAAATAGGTAAAATAGCTCCCAAAAAGATAGTAGACTACATAAAAAGTGTGAACTTTTTGGGCAGCTATTAGAAAAATGACCCATTGGGGCGCTAAGAAGCCTATACGACTCATTAAACGATCTACAATCTACCTGCTGCAGCACCTGTTTCTGTCCCAAATCAGGGAGAAATTGTGGCTCGTTTTCTATCGCCTCACCTTGATTCCTTATTACTACCCCGCTGTGAGTTTCCAGACACAATTGATGAGTGATTTACCCGAATTTATATTAATTATGGATTCCCCTACATTATGCACCAGACATGTATGTCCGACTCTGACCTGTGACACTTGGCTTTTTTATTTTATGGAGCCGCAAACTCCACAAAGATCCAGGGGACTCTCCAAGCCCGCTTTAGGGATTATTCTCATTGCTTTTGTGATACACAGACAGTTTGTATCTTGCTTAATTTTAATATGATAGTCTCCTCCATGACTTTTGGCCATTACAGGAGTGGGGCATAACTTATTGGTGGCTTTACTTCTTTGGTATACAAGTGCCAGTTTCAGACTATAGTTTTTGTTGTACATTTGTCTGATCACCATGAGCGTTATTACCAATTTTCAAAAAAAAGTTCAGTGTGCTAATTCCAGGTAAGCTGTGAGTCTACATCACTTCTAAGTATTTTACCTTCCCCAGCGTTGGAATTTGTTTACCCTGGAGGATCAGAGGACCAATACCCTAGGTATTTCTCTTTCTGATATCGTGGACTTTTTAGGATGGATTTTAAGGGACTCCTCAGCAGCCTAACTATTTACCAGGGTTGTAGGGTATTGCAGGGGCTCTACGTCCCAGTAAATTTTCCTCCAACTTACTAAACCGTTCACATATCCTAAAGGGTAAACCCCCGTAACAACAAAAAATATCCCACCTTAGGGCAGTCCCCTTCAACACGGGCATCTAGAGCTTCTTGTATCAGTGATGTGTACATCCCCTGCTTCTTAACATACCATGTGTCCATTTGCAGAAGCTATGCCTATGCAGAGGTTCCTTGTAGCCCTGGTGAATGAGCTTAAGGATGTGTTATCGAAGGCTCACGCTTTTCCAAAAATGCCCCTAGAAGAACTCCTTTGCACTCTAAAGCATTCTCCACCCTGATTACAAGACGATCTATTAGGGCCTGCTTTGAAAGCGAGTTGGTCCTTGTATAGCATGTTGTCCGTTAATACCCCAGTTTTGACATGCCTACCGAGCTCTTTTTTCAATGCCATTACTATGAAGAACATAATATTGATTGGTTTAAATGATTATGCATGTAAGTAGTTCTCTCACACAGTCTTGTGTAGCAACCTGGTCAGCCTCCACACGCTCCGCAGAAAGCCCAGTATCAAATTGACTCTGATTATTGAGCAGACGTTTGTGAGCCAGAAGGTGGGTCCCTTTTCGGGCATGCTGGTATTATATCATTCGGACCTGGAGATTTAAACGACTCAAATAAGTTTATTGTAAATTTGATTTTTTTAAATGATCACTTTCCTTCCACATTTAACCAGTCCCTCCTCGGGGTCTTTCAGGATGATGCCTCAAGTCACTTCTGATGCCAGTATAAGGGTTGTTATTATTTCTCACTCGGAAAAATGTGTCACTGGTAACTCGGTTACTGTCTCGCTTCCTGCTTCCGTATCTCAACCAGAGCTTTTCTTGGAGTATTTTATGGAAAGCTTAGGTCCTAAAACAAACTTTGGAGTTTATTTGATTTCCATGCAGTGCTTTCCCCACAAACTTCTCCTTGCCTCCCTCAACTCTTAATCTCTATACGTTACTAATTATTACTAATTACAAAAATATATCTGTAAGAACTTAAGTTTCCTGTTTTATCATGCCTGATTTGTTTCCAATCAAAAATGTGTAGTGTGATATATACTACATTTGGCAATATAATATTCCCCAGGAAACATTGTCGCATTTAGCAAGCCTGGTAAAAATAACAACGTTTTTCCGTAATTTGATAAGTGACATGAAAAGTTTCTTAAAAAAAGCTAAAAACAAGTAAACAATAAATAAATCACTCACTCATGCTTGGTCTAACGATTGCACACGGGAACAATTCCTGGTACTTCTGAACTTCATGTTCACCCATGTGTTTTGTGATTGTGTATGTATTTGGATGTTCACCCAAAATTTCTGGGGTACGTTTTTCCATCTCTTCATCACTCAATGTTTCTGTTAGTTTTATGAGTTCTTCAGGATCAGTCGATAAGGGATAGATAACCTAAAAACAAATTAATAATGAAACAGACTATTTGGTTTTCAAGCAAAGCATCTTGTGTTATCTGAGTGATAAAAACGGTTGATTAAGTTCAACCTTTATAAATAAGCGCAAGAAATACTATTCAGATGATTACACATTGTATAATTTTAGTCACAAATAACAATAAGTAATAGTGTAACATTTTATATGCGAGGCTAGATTCAAAAGTGTGTAGCATTAGTGATGGGAGGATCGAATCCGAGGATCGGAAAGGATTCAATCCTCAAAAGTACCCATTGTTCTCGAGACCCACAAAAAGGATCGAATCCTCACATGAATCCTAGATGCTCAAACCCAATGATTCAAATGATTCATTTCCTGTACCCGGACTCGAATGAAAGATCGAAACGTGTCATACAGCACTGCACAGCCACGCCTCTCGGAATCTCTCACTCTCTCACTGCTTTACTGGTGTACGGTGAGGAGCAGAGGGAAAATGATCGGTGCAGGTAGCCAGATGAAAGAAAGAAAAAGAACGAGAATTTGTGTGTGTAAGAATGAGAACAATGAAAAGGATTCGAATCAGACATATGAATCCCCAGTGGCCCAGTACCCACTACCTGGATTCGGAACAGAGTTTGAGACTTTGAAACTCGTCATTTAGCATTTACTATTTACCATTCCTATATCTATATCATTCGCCAGTAGGTCAGTAAGTCAGTAGACTCTACTGACTTACTGACCTACTAAAATTTAATTTTTAATTTTTATGGCACCATAGCACGTTATCATTGGTTCAGACGACCAATCACAGGCAGTGATTCGGTTATGTTGTTTTGTTGTCATGGCAGCCAAGTATATGGAAGATGTGATTGGTTTTGCTCCACTTTAAATATTTTATATTTGAAGAGGCTTTCTCTTTCTAAATTCGGCTAACATAAAAGGGCAACGCCTATTTTGCATACGGTGGCCTTGAAAGTTGAAGGTGGTAAGTCTAGTAACTTGAACTTTTAATAAAGTTTAATATAAGAAGTTGAAGGTGGTAAGTCTAGTAACTTGAACTTTTAATAAAGTTTAATATAAGGAGTTTAAAGAGAAGCACTAGAAGATTTAAGATATCTCATCTAATGAATAATGGTAACAATATTGTTACTTAAGACTTATTTCAAGATCAGATATTAAAAATATTAATATATTTAGTTCAAAACTATACGACACGTTATAAAAGTTGCAGTTTTATCTATAATAGTCCCCTCGGTAATTCCAAAACAATGGTTTTCACTTTACTGCACCTATGAGAAATTATATTTATAATTTGTGCATTTGTAGTTTATATATTTATATCATGAGGTACATTCATTGTGACTCACATTACCTATGTAGTTTAATGTACTGCTTATGATTATTTAACTTAATAATGTTATTTCGTAGTATCATTTCCAAACAATTACCTACATATTATTATAATTATAAGTAAGATCAAATAGTAATTAAAACAATTAAAAATTTTATAAACATCTTTATATAACATGTTTTCCAAAGCTTTTTTGATGTCTCAGGTAATTTACATAAAAAAGATCTGATAATTTATGAAAAGTCGCGGTCTCCTAAAACGATTTTTTTCTATGAACATTCGCTAAAAATTAAATATAAAGTGTTAACTTTACGTACACTAATTAGTTATGACGCGGGTTTCAGTATCGAATACACGAGTATTCAGTTTTCATCCTATCCATTCCCATTCTAAATAGAAATATAAATAGATTCGTAAAGATCAGACGACGCACCTGAAATTATGAAATTAACAAATTAACAGTAAAATATTCACTACACTACCCACTACTCATACTCTCACTCTCATACTCACAAAGGATTCAATCTATAGGTCTCGGATTCAGTACCCACTACCCACAAAAGGATTCGATCTTTAAAAGGATTCGAGACCCAAGGATTCGATCTTTCCCATCACTATGTAGCATAACCTAGAGAATGAAACAGTTTATTAATTTTTTTCCTCTACATAGAGACCCTCTATCTCTCGGGTAATGCTTCCATATCGAGATTGCAGCAGTCCAATTGCGAGACGCAATTACCTCGGCCTATAACGCCAACTGCCCCCTGAAAATGAGGGTGTCCACCAGGAACGTCCCATGGTGGAACGAGGACCTCAGGCAAAGGAGGACGCAGGTTCGTAAGCTGTTTAACGCGGCCAAAAGGTCGGGAGCATGGGATGAATATAGACAGGCCCTATCGACCTATAACAAAAGACTGAGGGACGCCAAGAAGGAGTCGTGGAGGAGGCACTGCGAAGAAGTGGAAAACACGTCCGAGAGTGCTCGACTACACAAGATCCTGTCTAAGGGCCCTCAGACTAACATAGGCTCCCTTAGAACACCCACGGGAGGCTTTACAAGCTCGGGGGAGGAAACTATGGAAATTTTACTCCAGACGCACTTCCCCGGCTGTAACATAATAAACCAATCACCTCCGGACTGGGAACACTCAGAAATAGAGGCGCCTTATAGGCGGGCATCTAGAGTAGACTGGACAGTCGCTAAAGAGGTGGTTACCTGGAGCAAAATCAGATGGGCCATTAACAGCTTTAAGCCATACAAATCGCCGGGATTTGATGGAATAATGCCCATCATGCTCCAACAGGGGATAGATATACTGGCGCCGGTGCTTACCCTCATTATGAGGGCCAGCCTGGCTCTGGGGTACATTCCGAGGGCATGGAGACTGGCCAGGGTTGTATTTATTCCTAAACCTGGGCGTCCAACAGACCAGGCAAAGTCCCTGAGGCCAATAAGTCTCATGTCCTTCTTGCTGAAAACAGTGGAAAAACTGCTCGACCGGCACATTAGGGGCGGTGTACTGGAAGCATATCCTCTACACTGCGGACAATATGCATACAGAGCAGGATTCTCAACAGAAACAGCACTGCACCAACTGGTGCTGAAACTGGAGAATACGCTGGAGAACAAGGAGGTGGCGCTGGGGGCCTTCCTAGACATAGAGGGGGCCTTTAGCAACACCTCGTTCGGATCGGTTCTGGCAGCTGCCCGGGAGCGTGGAATAGAGGAGACCTGCTGCAGGTGGATCGGTTCCATGCTCAGGGACAGGGCGGTGTTCACCTCACTCGCGGGAGGGACTCTGCTGGCGGGGGTCGCGGCGGGGTGTCCGCAGGGGAGCGTTCTGTCTCCCTTGCTCTGGTGTCTAGTCGTGGACGGCCTGCTGGGGAGGCTCTCGGGAGGGGGGTATGAGGTACAGGGCTATGCGGACGACATTGTCATCATAGTCCGAGGAAAGGTCACACAGGCAGTGTGGGAGCGTATGCAGACTGCACTGAAAGTGGTGGAAGGGTGGACGGTTGATCAAGGGCTCGGGGTGAGCCCCGAGAAAGCAACCGTCGTGCCGTTTACGAGGAGGAGGAAGTGTGAAAGCCACAGAACTCTCACTCTATACGGTAGGAGCGTTCCAATGGCCAGGGAGGTAAAATATCTTGGGGTCGTATTGGACTCTAAGCTAACCTGGAATGGTCACATTGGAAAAATACTGCGTAAGGCAGTCATGACCTTAGCCGTCACTAGGCGGCTATATGGAAAAACGTGGGGACTAAGACCTAGTATGGCCCACTGGCTGTACACAAGGGTGGTCAGACCATCGTTAACATATGCGGCACTGGTCTGGTGGCCTAAGGTGACACAATCCAGTGCCAAACAAAAACTAGGCAAGATCCAAAGGATGGCTTGCCTAGGCATCACAGGGGCCATGTCTTCAACCCCAACAGCCGCCATGGAGGTGTTGCTGGATCTACCCCCCCTACACTTCGTTATTATGGGAGAGGCCAGGCTAGGACTATACAGACTAGCCTGCAATGGTAGACTGAAGATCAACCCAGGCTTCAGGGGCCACTGCAAAATTCAGGAGATCGTGAAGGAACCCATGCTTGAAATGAGGTCAGACTTCGCGAGCCCGCGAATGTGCAGGGAAAACAACTTCACAGTGGAAATCCCTGATCGCGGGGCATGGCGGGAGGAGACACCGGGCATACCACGGGACGCGCTCGTCTGGTTCACGGACGGATCTGGCGGGGAGCGTGGGACGGGGGCAGGTGTTTACTCGGAAGGACCGAGGGTAAGTCACAGTATTTCCCTCGGAGCCCATGCAACGGTGTTTCAGGCCGAGATGTACGCCATCCTGCACTGTGTGCGGGAGAACAAGAGGAGGGGCTACACCAACAAGCGGATCCTCATAGCCACAGACAGCCAGGCAGCCCTTAAGGCACTAAGTAGCCCACGGGTAAATTCCTGGCTGGTGAGTGAGTGCCGAGACGAGACGAGCGACCTGGCTGGGCAGAATGAGGTGACCCTCATCTGGGTGCCGGGTCACTCGGGGGTCAAAGGCAATGAAGAAGCTGACAGTCTCGCAAAGAGGGGGTCAGCAGAACCATTTATGGGACCAGAACCGGCTCTGGGCGTGTCAAAGAGCACTGCCAGGGGAGCCATTAAGTCCTGGGTCAGAAACCAACACAAGGTGTACTGGGCGGACTGTCCAGGGCTCAGACATGGGAAGTCAATAATTGACGGACCCAGTTCAAAGAGAGCTGTGGAGCTGCTAAACCTTAGCAGAGGACAGCTCAGAAACACAACAGGTCTCTTGACGGGACACATGGCCGTCAAGAAACACCTACATAAAATGGGGCGGTTCGAAGGGGACCTCGCATGCAGACTCTGCGGCGAGGGGGAGGAATCAGCCCAGCACATCTTGTGCGAGTGTATAGCTCTGGACCGGAAAAGACAACTGATCTACGGTCACTCTAGACCGGAGACAGAGCAATATAAAACTTCACCCTACCAATCGCTGTGCAGACTAGTTCAAGGCACAGTGATTTTGGAATGGGTGGAGTAAGACTAGGGGTATGCACAATCAACCAAGGGTTGCGGTGCTATCGGGGCGGCAAGGCCGCGGACGAGCCCTGAGGGAACAAAAAAAAAAAAAAATGCTTCCATATCAGTTTTTAAAAAGGATCCCTCTAGTCATTCAAAATAACAGCAGTGTTAACCTACTCATCTAAACAAAATCTTTGGCATCTCAGAAACTTCTTAAGAATTTTTGAATAAGTTCAAGTCTAGGGGTACCAAACCAGGCGAATAAGGCAGGTACGGTAATAGTTTGAAACCACATGTATTAATTTGTGTCATGGATTCAATGGATCTGTGGGCGTGCGCATTATCCTGATGAAACAACACGTTTCTCCGCAACAATCCACATTGTAAAACCCTAATTCATTGACAAAAAGTATGGATGCAGCAAGTCCTTTATGGTAGTGAATTTTCATATACATGTTTTAAATAGCAAATATGTTTTTTTTAAGAAAGCAGGCATCAAATTTGGTTACCAGTCTGACCTATATAGTAGAAACAATGTAGCATATATCATCCAAATAACTTTAATGCTTGAAAATGTACAAAAAAATTTTCGAAAATAAACTTAAAACGTTCCCGAAAAAACTAGTTTCCTGATCAACGAACCTTATAGGTTAATAGGAAATGTGGCTATTAAAATTTGAAACATTTAATAAAAATTCGCCTCCAGAATGTACTTGCTGTGTCCCGAATTTCTTTTCTTACAAACATGCATTATAATTTAGTGGGCGAAATTCGATACATTAAAGGTCAGCTGAGAACTGGCACAGACCAGGGGAATTCGACTATCTAATTAAAACAAAGCATTGTTTAATCTATTTGAACTGAGCAGATTTTAATAAAAATTCGCTACCATAACGCACTTGCTCCGTCCCGAATTTCTTTTCTTACAAACACGCAATATAATTACGTGGTCGAAATTCGATACATTAAAGGTCAGCTCAGAACTCGCATGGACCGGGAATCAGACTATCAAATTGCAACAAAGCATTCTTTAATTTATTTGCGCAGATTTTCCTGGCTAACGAACTTATCCAAGCCACTTGCAAAAGGAAGGTATTCAGCAAATTTGTACGTCATCGGGGCATTATTTTTTGAGTTATCGGTGTGACATACATATATAAATAACCTCGGATTTGTGTTCGGGGTCCTGATTTGTGGCAGCCGGGCGACTGGTTTTTCCACCACGACAACGCACTTGACCACACAGCCCTGTCTGTGCGGCAATTTTTGACAAAAAATGATATTACCCTGCTGCCACACCCCCCTATTTACCCGACCTTGCCTCCTGCGACTTTTTTTATTTCCCCGCATAAAAAGAGACATGAAAGGGACGCATTTTACCGTCGTTGCTGAGGTGAAGAAAAAACGACGGAGGCGCTGTCGAGCATCACAGAAGAAGAATATTAAAAAGGAATGCAAGATTAAACAAGTGTACCAGTGTCAGTGGGCCTACTTTGAAGGGGATTGTAGGTTTTTTGTTTGAACATTAAATAAATAAATTTAAAAAAAAATTGTCCGGTTTCTTTTGGGTACCCTGTAAGCCTGCGGTTTGCACACTTTAAACTGCGCAGAATCTGAAATAACAACCTACACTAAATACATGATGAAGCCATGGCGATTACAGCATTGTTTGCTAGCTGTGTTGTTTTATTTATTGTTGGTTTGGTATTGATATTATATATAAGTATTGTTAAGTATCAGTTATATGTACCTCTTGTGGTGAAAAATTTAATTGATATTTATTTTATTTTTTTATTTATTTGAATAAAGCCCAACAGTATACAACCAGTAAAATACAAGTAAAGAAATAAACAAAACAATTTATAATTCTGATGAAATAAAACAAGATAAAAATAAAAACTGTCAGTCCAGAACTAATCTTAGACACAAAAAAAAACAATAATATACATAAAAGAAACACTTAACCACACTAAACTAAACCAAAATCAAATCAAATGCAAAACAGTCAGTTAAAATAAATAATATAATAAAATTACATAACAGCTATATCATTACAGAACAGTAGTTGGTTCTTACAAAATTTTTAAACGATTGTAAGTCATCACCAAATACATCCATCCCCCACTCATGAAAATAGTTGCAGCTGTGATAAAACTCTGCTCATCGGTGACCTCAATAAAACAGAAGGGACATTGAAATGCAACCTCTTTAACAGAGCTATGCAGTCAACAGTGTTGTGTAGCAACCAAAATAGAAAACTCAAACCATTAATTGTTCGCCTCAGCTCCAGACTCAAGATTGCATCTGCAGTATATAACAAAATTGTCAATTCCCTGTTGATGATAGACCTCAGTCATGACATAGCTCAGGCACTTGGCAAGCTTTCTCTGAACTGACTCGAGCAAATCATTAAAAACCGAATAAAATGGGCTCCAGACAACACTGGCATATTCGAGATAGGGTCGAACAAACGCACAGTACAAGCATCACAAGCAGTTATAATCAGTGAAAAGCTTAAAGGTTCTCAGTATAAAGCCCAGTTGTGTGTAAGATTTGTTAACACACTCAAGATGATGCTCATTAAATGATAACTTTCTATAAAAAATGACACCCAGATCCTTAACAATCCTAGGTTTGCTAAGTAGTATATTAGCTACCCTCTAGTCAAATCGATCAATGTACAACCCCTCGGGAGAGATAGAACAGAGCACTTATCAGCATTTAAATGAATTAAATTTGTTTGACACCATTACTCACGCCTAAATATATTATCTTGCAGATTTACCTTATCACAGGTGGAAGACACCCTAGTAAAAAGTTCCAAGTTGTCTGTGTTAAGCAGTGCCTCAAAACAAAAGTCATTACACATATCATTGATGAAGATGTTAAACAATAAGGGACCAAGATTAGAACCCTGTGAAGCACCAGAGTATGCTAACTGTTTAAATGACGAATAATCAAGATATTCAACAGCCATACGATCGGACAAATAGGATTTAATTAAGTTTAACATGCAAGGCGAAGAAAATGACTGATCCAACTTTGAAATTAAATTGTCATGATCCAACCTATGAAAGGCTCTTGAAAAAGTAGTATATACAACATCAACCTGAACATTAGAATCAAGAGCTTCAGAGATAAACTGTGTAATGTTTGTCAAATTAGTTACAGTTGATCAGTGCTGATTACAGCTTAACGTACTTTTAAAGTCATAATATAGACGATCATAGAGAACACTCTCAAAGGACTTTGACAACATAGGAGACACCACCACAGACCGATAGTTTTTAAAGTGCGAAGTATCCCGACCCTTATGCACAGGACCAACTCTACCTTGTTTCCAATGAATAGGCTATGTGGCAGTGAAAATGACCAATTATAAATTATAGAGTCAAAGGCTTGCACAAGACTGTGGCACAGTCGCGCCCCAAAAACCTTAATGTGTTAGAAAGGACTAAATGGAACAACAGTCTCTACTGAATTTAGTAATTTTGTACAGTCTGTGCGATATCTATTGAAATAGAATTCCAAGAAAAGAATAAGCCAATAAAGTTCTGTTATCAGAACTACTGTAACAATTTACCGCGGGCAGAAGCGTTCCTTGGCAATTTCCGCGTTATTTTCAGTTGTAAAAATCGTCTTAAAATAATTATACCCGTTAAACACGATACTCTTTGACTGGGAATTAAATTCCTTTCTTTTATTTTTCACCTACATGATTTATTTTAATAATAAATAACACTGAAAATGCACATGACGATACACTTAAAGAAACTCGCCTTTGTAACAACTGTAAAACACAGTATGCAAGCTGCTACAGTAAACGCCACGCCGCCGATGTCTTTTTTACAACCTCGTGTGTCGAATGCGGTTAATTCCAAGAATTTGACGCCAGGGTCTTCTTGGAATTCTGTCTCCACAAATATCCTACCGACTGCAAATTAGGCAAAATATTGGAAATATATCGTATATCGTATGTGACTGAGTTTGTAATAGATTACTATTATTGTATATGCCGTTGAAGCCTGATTTGAAGACCAAGATTAAGAATTTTTTGATGGTTTAGAATTCCATTATAAAGAGATTACGTTGATTAAATAAATGTGTGGGTATCATATAGCTCGGGAAACCACAGAGTGTCATCGTAGTGCAGGGAGACCGAACGACTAGCATGAGGGGCAGACAGTGCGAGATGTGGTTAAATAGTGATGGGAAAAACTGTTATATTGCTTTAACAGGTTGAAAATAACAGTATGAACTATGAATTATTAAGAATTCCACGTAGACGTAGTAACAGTAGCTGAACCCGTCCGATGGTGTAGTTGGGTAATGTTTAAAATAAAAAATATTTTTGTATTATGTTTAAAACAATTAATTAATTTTTTATTAAAAAAATGATGGAGGTTTTTTTTAGGTATTCATCACTAATAATAATTTGGTAAAAAATTCAACAATGCAGAATTTCTTTCGAATTTTCTTTACTAATTAAGTATTAGTTACGCATTGAGCTTGAAAACCTCTATAGCCATCTTTTCCTTGAAAATGACACTTATATGAAATACATGAATTATTGTAAGCAAAAAATAAAATAAATAATTTTTTTTAAAATTAAAACTAATTTTTCTCTCTCTACCTATAGGGCCAAATGTGTCTGGTTTCAACTATACCGGGTACAGGGAATATTTTTATAATTTCATTAAAATTGGTACTGTTTCTGAGATTTTTTAAGTTTCAGCGATTTTTTATTTTGCAGTAGTAATAAAAAAAAGATGTTTAAAATCGGACCTATTTCTTAGATTTCCAAAGTGAAAAGTAAAAAGGAATATTGATTGATTAGTTACATAAGGCAAAGAAGAATGAGCAAAGAAACTACTTAATATAATATAATACCTAAGGACTCATGTTAAAGCATAACTGTACGTTTGTATACATATCAGTTTTTTCTTAAAACAAAAATGCCATCTGCATATCGAGTTATCTAATGAAGATTGAGTTTACGTCAACGACTGTGATAATTTTTTTATATACGCGGTGACCTGATTTTATTTTTACGGTGATATAGTTCACTTTTAATAATTTTCAGTTGCTACATATACAGCCTTTCACATATTGAAACATTAAGAACGAATTTTTTAGCGACCATAAATGTCAGAAGTGAAGGAAACTTAGCTCACTTTTTACAAGCATGACTTGTAATATTAATAAAATGAGGTAATATAAAAGGTGTTTCATTTGAATAATGAAAGTTGATGGAGTTTCCGCAAAACCGTAAGCTCAAACATGCTGCACCTCTCATAAAATTTCGGTAAAGAAATTAGCCTTTATTCTGCACATATGGTTCTTTATTACATTACGCTTTTATTTTTTGTTAGAAGGATCTTTAGTTACATTTTCGATTCTCGGTTCACCGCCGGTCACTCACCGGTCATCCTAATCAGTACGCTTTTAAAAACTGTGCAAACAACGAAGCGCTTTTGCCTAGAAATGGAGATCCACTTAAATGGTGGAAAATTCATTCTTATGAATATCCACATTTAAGTAAAATGGTGAAGAAGAAGTTCGGGACTGTCGCTACGTGTGTTCTGTGCGAAAGACTTTTTTCTAAAACAGGACAAATTTTAAGTGACCGCCGTAACAGACTTTCGTCGACCAAAGTCAGTCAAATAATGTTCATCAACAAAAACTCAGAACTTTAAAAGTGTTTTGTTAGAAAAGTATTTTTTAGTGTAAGACAATTTTTCTCAAAGAAAAAAAGAAACATCGTTGATTTTATTTACATTTTTCATATTTTGTGTTTGTTTATAAATTGTAAATATATGTGTGTGTGTGTTTTGTGTGAATCAACAACCTGTCAAAATTTAACAGTTTCATTGTACCGACGACCCTACGTTCCCAAAGTTGTGAGCACACTAGTATAAAGTAGTATGTTATGAAGTAAGGTCCGCTCTATACTCTATACCCCATTCCCAGTCTCATGTCCATTCATCCTGTTATAACAGTTGCGGATGAAAACAGTATTATGTTATGAAGTAAAGTCCGTTCTATACCCCATTCCCAGTCTCATGTCCATTCATCCTGTTATAACAGTTGCGGATGAAAACAGAAGTTGATTCATCGTAGCTAGTTGCAGTGCAACAGAAACAGATGCGACAACAGAAACAGATACGACTCCGAGTTCTAGTGTAAAGCGCAACAGCATCCCCACCCCTGTACCTGTTATTTGTATATATCCATAACAGGTTGTTACTGTTGCGGCTCGACAACAGTTAAAAAATAGCAGACTGTTAAATAACAACCCATCACTAGGTTAGAGCGTGTAGGCAAGGCGGGATTGTGGAATGTTATTAATTTTTAAGTTGTGTTATTATCCTGACTTAATACATTATTAACTATTAGTTTGGTATTATTATATACGACCCTCCTATCATAATCAGAAGTGGTAATGTTACCGGTCTACAAGTTTTGTTCTATTAAAAAAAAACTAAAAAAAAAACATTTAACGAATTTTAACGTGAGGGCGAGATGTGGTTAGAGCGTGTGGACAAGGCGCTATTGGGGAATGTTATTATTATTTAAGTTGTTATCCTGACTTAATACATTATTAACTATTAGCAAATACTATATAATGACAATACAGGACACTCCGGCTGATTTCGTGTTTCAAGAATATCAGCGCCCCTAGCGGATAGTACTGATGTTACATCGTTCGAGAACGTGTAACACTAGCAATTGCTGGTGTTTAACTGTGTATAATTAAGTTTGAGCTGTGTTTTTTACAATGAATGTTAGTGGTTGGGTGTGTGCAATCTATAATTGTTGTCATGTACCTATTTATAGATGAACTTCGTAAACGGATGGTTGAAAGGCTTCAATCATAACTTGTCTTCCAGTGCATCAAAAAGAAATATGAAGCCAAAAAAAGTTTTGCCTTAATAATAAATGATATAAGAAAACTGTTTTTCTATATTCTTCTGTGTCCCTTTTTATTTAAGTATGGCATAAATTGTCACATTTTTTCACATTTAAATTTATTTTACTAAAGGCTTTTAATTATCTTCCCAAGACAAGTTTATAAAGAGACAAGTAGAAATAGCAGATTCAGCCCTATAATAGATTTATTCACGGAAGTAAGAGTTAGTCTCACCTTTCATCTGCACAATTTTTTAATTATGTACTAAGTATATCAGTTACATATTTTAAAATATTAGATTAATAAGACAGTTTTCATGTAGAGATATAGCAAATTGAGTACTGTGCTACCATTTATACATAGAACAATTATTTATAGGTAAGTACAGATTGTCACTTAATATCCTCAGAAACAGCTTTCAGTATATTCCTATACCTACCCTTGAAATAGTAGTTTAACGACGGTTTCAAGGTAGTCCTTTAAATTATGATGAAATAAGATTATGGGTAAGAGAAATTTACAGAATTATTCATGCTGAATTCATTTAGGTTTCAAGCTGATTGTTGATACACATTCTGTTTATAAATATTTAATCAGAAAATTTTCACTGTTTTGTCATGTACAAGTTTTTATATTCATCTATAATAAACTAATTGTCTAAATTAAGAATATGCAGGTAAATATACAATTCAAATTACCCGCTCAGTTGTCAGTACTTCACGCGAGGTGGCGCTAGTGTACTTGTCACAAATATCACCAATGCTAAAGCATAGGAGTGTCTCGTATTGTCATTATATAGTAATTGCTATTAGTTTGCTTTTATTATATACGACCCTCTTTTTTGTTTTGAAGAATGCTTGAACTTTCTATGGTAGGAAAAATACTTTTCAGCACCTCCTCGTACAGCAATTTTTGCGAACAGAGATACATTATATTTTACCTTTTCTACTACAATGGTAACAAACTATAAAAAAAGTTTACCTCTTCAGCTTCAAGCCTGTAAGAGTTGACATAAGCACTGCTAACATGAACAAAAACTTTGAGATTCTTACACTGCTTGGCCAATTCCAAAACTCGCCTTGTTCCCAGTAAATTGATATTTACTGTAGTCTTAAGGGTGTCACCAAAATCTAAAGTGGCTGCAGAATGGAAAATTACATGCACATTGTCTGTCAGGGTTTTACGGTCTTCTGGAGACAAACTCAAATTATCTTCACCAACGTCACCTGCTACTGCAGACACTTTTGCAAATACCTGAAAAGAATATACAAAATTTGTATTAATGATTCAAATAAAAATGGCCCAAAAATATTAATATCACTTAAGTTTTGGTAAAAGTACGAAAACAAGGTATGCTTATCAACAGATCTGTGATGACAAAACCTAATGAATTATATAGATACAGAAGATACTTCTTCTCTGCTTCACAGGTGCTTGTTTTTCTGTGTAACCGGTTTCGTCTTTTACGGCATCGTATGAGGAAAAAGTTTTCCTGTCTGACGATATTGTGAAAGGCAAAACCGGTTGCAGAGAAGAAAACAAACACTTGTGAAGCCAGATAAAAGTCTCTACATCTTTATTTAGTAAGGAACGGTTTCAACAATAAAGGCAACAATTATTAATGAACTAATAAATTAATACCTATAACAGGACTTTGAGCATGTTAGCTAACAGGTGCAAGAAGCCCTTTTCAAACAACTTTAATTTACCACCGAAACATTTTTACGGCATACATAATATATTATGGACTAACAACCTGGAAATGTAAAATATAGTTTATGTCATACTAGTTCATTATTGTGTTTTTATTGATTAGTTACCAACTACATAATGGTGTACTTTATGCCCACGGGCCATAAAGTGTACTTTATGGCCCGCGCGGGCAAAACGTACACTTTATGGCCCGCGCGCACATCAAAACAAATATATATATTTTGACTTCGTTAATAACCTTTATTAATGAAATTACAGATAATGGAATAAAAGTAATATGTAAATATTTAATTAACATTATTTAGTCGAATTAACATAAAATTGACAGTTCTGAAAAGATCCGGTGATAGTTAGGTTGCCTTCAGCAAACGGTGATTCATGTTTCATTGTTTGGGTATGACTAGTATGACATAAAATTTTGTATGCACCGCTGGTATAAATAGAGATGTGTACCCTCGAGCGACTTAAAAACCCTCGGGCCGGAGGCCCTCGGATTTGTAAAATCGTCGGTCTCGGGCATAAACATCTATTTATACCCTTGATACATAAATAACTATTACAGTTCCTACATTTCGTCTTTCCAGTTATAACCAGGAGATCACATTTCTGCGATGCGGGACAGGTACATAGCACGTGATCTGCTGCCTCGCCACACTCCATACACAGACGGCACTTGGTTTCTGGTCCAAGTCCAACCTGTGTACGTGGTGACGCAAGCGACAGTGTCCTGTATACAGGCCGACCAGAGTTCTCAGCTGTTGCCTGTTTAACTCTAGTAACTTTTTAGCCATCAACTCTGAGAGGCCCTTTATCAAGGCCCTAGAATGCGCTAGTACCGGCAGATTTTGCCATTGTTGGATTGTCTTTTTATCCATCCAGGTCTTCAATGTGCATTTCGCTGTGCGTAAAGATATCCCCAGCGCAGGTTCCGGTCCGATATAGTTCACCTCACCGCCACTCCTGGCAAGAGCATCGGCCCCTACATTGCCATCAAGGTCCGAGTGTCCCGATACTCGGCGCAGCGTCACCTTATTGTTGCTGCCCAGTTCGTTAAGGGCAGTCTTGCGACTCTATGTCGTTTGTCATGTCGACGATGGCCGACAGGTGAAGGAAGCAGTGTGGATTTAATAATGGACTCCTATAACATGCGTTCTAATCTCAGTTAGTGACTTCACTTTTTTTTTTAATATTTTTTTAGTCTTATTTCATTCTACCGTTGTCTGATCCGATTGTGTAATTCCGATGAATTTTTTAGCGAGTTTTTGTATGACAAATTCAATTAGGACGAGATGAAAACTTTTAAGACTTAATTCAAATTGAATACCTAGCACATCTGGTTGTTTGTTATTGGCATAACTTAGTGTAACCGTTCCATGCAGCCGTAGACTTTTCCCGTTGTTTCACAAGTGCCTGTCCTTTTCTGCAACCGATTTCAATTTTTACTGGACGCAGCAAGTGCCTTATGGCAGCGAATTTTCATTAAAGTTTCAAAGTTCAATAGCTCAATTTGCTATTAACCTAACGTTCGTCGGCCAGGAACCAGTTTTTCGAGAACATTTCAAGTTTATTTTTGGAAAATTTTTGCACATTTTCAAACAATAAACTCATTTTGATGAAATATGGTACATTCCTTCTACTATATAGGTTATACTGGTAACCAAATTTCATGCCTGCTTTCTTTAAAAAAAAGACATTTTAATGAACATTCACTATCATAACGCACTTGCTGCGTCCAGACTTTTAATTTTTTGTGGTGTAATCTTATCAATTAGAAACACATGTCTCAGAACGTAGTTTTTTTTATCCTGTATCCGAAAATGGTAAATAATGCAAGGTGTCCATTCAAAAAATTAAGGAGTCATTTCCTCTGAATCCGGAAGTGAGACCAGCCCTAGACCCATCACAATGAACAACCAAGTTATTCAAAGTAATTAGTCTTTTTCACTTGTTGGCATTTCTGTGGATAGAAATCTCAATTGGCACCAACATGTCACATCAATTGCAGAAGCGGCTGCTAAGAGATTAGGTTTCCTCTTCCGGGTTCGCAAATACTTTTCACCAGCTAATCTCCATACCTTATATACTTCGCAAATAAGGCCAAACCTCGAATACTGCTCCCACATCTGGGGTGCCGCTGCCGCTTCTACACTCGTTATCCTGGACTCCATTCAGAAGAGAGATATACGTCTCATTGGAGACCCTACCCTCACCCAAAGGCTGCCATCCCTTGCCCACCGACGTGCCGTTGGTGACCTCTCTCTTTTATAGATATCTGCACGGGCACTGCTCAGAGGAGCTTTCTTCCATAGTTCCTCCACCTGCTGCCCCCAACAGATCTACTAGAGGAACAGAGCGAATGCACCCTTTTACTGTCCAGGTCACCAGGCATATAACATCCTGCTATGTCCGCTATTTTGTCCCGAGGACTTCAAAGTTGTGGAATTCCCTGCCGGCGCATGTTTTTCCTTCTCCTCCGAACCTCCAAACCTTCAAGTCCAGAATTAACAAGTTGCCTCTTTCCTCCTTGTCGACACCCACGGTACGATAGTATTTAGGCTGTAAGCCCTCGTGGTGTGTTGTTGAAATTAAAAAAATATATATTCGACCGTCCCGGGACTTTTGACTAACCTTGTATAGCAACAAAAAGAAAAAGAAATAACAGCGTAAGGACAATTATTTACCTATACCCTAATACTCATTTTCTGGGTACGACTACAATTTACTCGTGAAGAGGTCTGAGATGGACGATCATGGAAAATTACTTATAACGGTAGGCTGATTACGTAACAAAAAATATATATAAGAAAATTTGTTGCAACAACGAAGCTCTAAAAAAACACTTAAGGTTATGAATATATAAAAAATATCAAACCAGCATATTTTACAAAACGATTAAATTTATATACGAGGTAAACACCAAAATTTCCAGGCCTGACATAGAACCATGGTATCACAGCGTGCCAAAATTTGGTAAGGTATTGGTTCAAGTCTTATTAGCTGTGGAAAAAACAAAACTGGACTTTATGTCAATTAGTTTTCTTATACCTGACACTTGTTCATCACCATATCAGCTGTCACGAAAATTGAGGATGTTATTAAATTCCTTACTCGAGAAGACTTTCGACCTCAAGGCATCAAAGATCGGCTGAATGAGGTGTACGGGGCACATTCTTCGTCTTATTCTGTGGTAAAAGATTGGTCAAAACGGTTTCGTACGGGGCAGGAATCCTTGGAAGATGACGCTAGAACAGGAAGCACGGTGGAAGTGGTGACGGACAACAAGATTGCCTTTGTTGAGGATCCCGTATTAAGCGATCGGCGCTTGAAAGTAAAAGGATTATCAAAAATCTCGAGACTTTCAGAAACAAGCGTTCGCCGAATCTTCCTAGAACATTTAGGCATGAATAACGTTAGTGCAAGGTAGATCTCCAAATAACTTTCAGCAGTTCAGCGCCCGCGTCGTGTTGAATGGACTCGATCCTTTTTGGAACTCCGTGGAGAAGACGCTGTCGACGTGTTGAAGACCAGTCTCAATTGCACCTTTCTGCAAAGGGGAGTCGATGGAATGAAATCGTAAAGGAGAAGCACCGCGAAGAAAATTCAAGGTTTTTCAGTCGACAAAAAAAGTGGAGGCTACGATTTTTTGGCGGTGTTGAATGGGCTTGATCCTTTTTGGAACTTCGTGGAGAAGACGCTGTCGACGTGTTGAAGACCAGTCTCAATTGCGCCTTTCTGCAAAAGGGAGTCGATGGAATGAAAGCGTATAGGAGAAGCACCGCGAAGAAAATTCAAGGTTTGTCAGTCGACAAAACAAGTAGAGGCTACGATTTTTTTGGCATTGTTGGGTGTTGAATGGGCTCGATCCTTTTTGGAACTCCGTGGAGAAGACGCTGTCGACGCGTTGAATACCAGTCTCAAATGCACCTTTCTGCAAAAGGGAGTCGATGGAATGAAAGCGTACAGGAGAAGCATCGCAAAGAAAATTCAAGGTTTGTCAGTCGACAAAAAAAGTGGAGGCTACGATTTTTTGGCATTGTTGGGTGTTGAATGGGCTCGATCCTTTTTGGAACTCCGTGGAGAAGACGCTGTCGACGTGTTGAAGACCAGTCTCAATTGCGCCTTTCTGCAAAAGGGAGTCGATGGAATGAAAGCGTAAAGGAGAAGCACCGCGAAGAAAATTCAAGGTTTGTCAGTCGACAAAAAAAGTGGAGGCTACGATTTTTTGGCATTGTTGGTTGTTGAATGGGCTCGATCCTTTTTGGAACTCCGTGGAGAAGACGCTGTCGACGTGTTGAAGACCAGTCTCAATTGCGCCTTTCTGCAAAAAGGGAGTCGATGGAATGAAAGCGTAAAGGAGAAGCACCGCGAAGAAAATGTAAGGTTCGTCAGTCGACAAAACAAGTGGAGGCTACGATTTTTTTGGCATTGTTGGGTGTTGAATGGGCTCGATCCTTTTTGGAACTCCTTGAAGAAGACGCTGTCGACGTGTTGAAGACCAGTCTCAATTGCACCTTTCTGCAAAAGGGAGTCTCGATGGAATGAAAGCAAGGAGAAGCACCGCGAAGAAAATTCAAGGTTTGTCAGTCTACAAAAAAAGTGGAGGCTACGACTTTTTGGCATTGTTGGGTATTCTTCTTATAGACTTTAAAGAACGCAACGCCACCGTCAACGGGGCATATTACGCAACACTCCTGCATAAATCACAACGAAACATTCTCGAGAAAAGACGTGGGAAACCAACCAGAGGCGTGCGTTTGCTCCATGACAATGCACCCGTGCACACTGATGAAATTGCGCTAGCCGCAATTCGTGACAGCGGTTGCGAACAACTGGATCACGTATAGTCGAGAGATGGCTCCCAGTGACTACTCCCTGTTTGGAAATTTGAAAAAATACCTTCATGGGCGCCATTTCAGGGACGACGAAGAGGTGAAAGTTGCAGTTTGGGCACATTTTGAAGACAAACCGAAATAATATTTTAGGGGTATCGAATTGTTGCTGAAACAATGTAATACGTGCATTGATGTCAGGGGGGATTATATTGAAAAATATAATTTAATTGTGAGTCGACGCCGTTTCTTTCAGTCAGGCCGGGAAATTTTGCCGCTTACCTCGCACGTTACAGATTCCAAATGATCAAAGTTTTAATAGAAACAAAACAACATGTCTCAAAAAACATTATTGATTAAATTATTGTAAAACGGGAAACTGTGAATATGTTAACGCAAGATAATTAAATCTAAAAATAAATCATCATATGTTGCTTTTTAATTTAACGTTTTATATATGATTATAAATATTTAAACTATAAGAAGAGCGAGGTCAGCTACAGCATAAATCGTAAACATTTTTTTGCAATCGTTATAATAATATATGACAAACATTCATTGCATTAAATATTATTTACTTGTTGATAATTGAAGCAGGGATGAGGATAAAACATACTTGTTTAAAAACATAAAAAATCATTGGACGCAGCAAGTGCGTTATGGTAGCGAATTTTCTTTAAAATATTTCTTATAGCAAACGTCTTTCTTTGATGAAAGCAGGCATCAAACTTGGTTGCCTATGTAGTAGAAACAATGTACCATATTTCATCGAAATAAATTTATTGTTTGAAAATATATAAACATTTTTCAAAAGTCTGGATGCAGCAAGTGTGTTTTGGAAGTGAATTACCATAAAAATGTTTTTAATAGCAAATGCGAGCAGGCATCAATCTGATTATCGGTATAGCCTATGTAGTAGAAACAATGTACTATATTTTATCAACATTTCTTATGGTTTGAAAATATACAAAAATTTCCCGAAAATAAACTTAAATGTTGGTTTCCTAACCAACAAAGCTTACGTTAATAGCAAATTGAGTTATTGAAATTTGAAGGATTTAATGAAAATTCGGTAAATTTGCAGATTAGCTCCCGAACGCTTTTCAAAAAATTGTTTTCAGAAATATTACTAGGACCCCACCTGGATTCACAAACTACAAGAAAAATTTCTGGTCCACACCCCCCAAGGAAGTTACGGGACTGGGAGTGAATAGGGGTGCTGGGCGGGGTAGGTAGTAAAAAGGAAATATGAGCAGAAAAAGCGAAGAAAACTGCTTAAAAACTGTCTATTTGAAGCCATATCCCCATTAAACCCCGCCTACACGAGGGGGGGGGGAGAGGAAAATGCCTACGACGAAGCTTCGACTTGCGGTAGGGTTGGGGGTGGCTGCTTCGTCCTGGGGAATTTCCTTCCCCCCTCGCGTGCATACAACCACCCTCGTTGCATAAACCACAAGAAAAATTTCTTATTCATACCCGCCAAGGAAGTTACGGCACCTGGGGGAATAGGGGTGCTGTGTGGGGTACGCAGCGTTTAAGGGGGATATGGCTTCAAGATGTGAAAAAGACAGCTTTCAAGCCAGTTTTATTCGCATTTTCTGCTCATATTTCCTTTTTACTACCTACTCCGCCCAGCACCCCTATTCACTCCTGGTCCCGTAACTTCCTTGGGGGGTGTGAACAAGAAATTTTTCTTGGGGTTTGTGCATCCAAAGGGGGGATCTATGCAAGTTTCTGAAAACAGTTTTTTGAAAAGCGTCCGGGAGCTAATCTGCAAATTTACCGAAAATTCGCTACCAAAACGCACTTACTGCGCCCAGATTTTTTTCTTATAAACGCATCATATTTCGATACAAAAAATGCAAAAATGCATTCTCGAATTTGTTCTACGAAAATTAGCTAAAAAAATTATAAACCGTTAAACCATAAAATTGACTAAACCTACAAATAAATATCCAAAAAAGCATCAACTTAACTAAACTGAGAGACAAAGCATCAAAGAAGGGGTCTATTTGAAATGAATATTTTGTAAATATTTTAGTAAAATGAAGGGCAATGGCGGTTGAATATGAAACTTAAGGGTTTGCAGAAGACTCTTCTTGCAACATTTTCTTTTCACAATTGGTATAATATATGCTTATTTTTAATACAACTCTCGATCAACACAGAACCAGCAGTTTTGGTTGATGGTAAAACATCTATAAAGGTGCAATATTATTGAACATGAAAAACTGTGGACGTAGCAAATGCATTTATAATAATAATACTAATAATAATAGTGATCGATGGCGTCTTGGAGAGCAAATGAGCTTCATTGCAGATACCCAAAGACTGTTTCGGTCTTATATGACGTCTTAATATATATATATATATATATATATATATATATATATATATATATATATATATATATATATATATATATATATATATAGGGTTTTTCACGAAAGCCGTGCATTAGAAGAAGTTTATGAAGTTCCATGATATCGTAAATTTTGAAATTTTGGCAGCGGTCACAATTCGTAATTGTCTTTTTTTCTAAAATATTTTCAAGGTCACAGCACTTCCGGTTAGACCGGAAGTAGTCATCAACTTTGCTAATTTAAATAGAATGCCCTATTTTTTATTGCATATTCGAATTCTCCATAAAAATTTGTGAAGATTCATATACGGCTTTCCTATCCTTACCTTCAACTGTTCCAAAGATATTGTGATTTCTCTGTATATCGGTGATTTTGCAACCTTATTTATAATAGTTTGTATTTCACATGTTTTTAAAGATAAAAGGCTCGAATTTATAATTTCGTAACTTGTGGCAGAGAGCTTTCATACTATGTGTCTTAAGTTTACCTGTGCCATACAGAGTGTTCTAAATTTAGTTACTAACTTAGGCATATTCAACGTGGCAAAAGTATATTTTTTTTCAAATAGAACACCCTGTATATTATTAAAAATTCGAGTTCTAAATTTAATTCTACACCGGCTTGATATAAGTTTTTCTATACCTATCTTCAATATGTTGCTTGTTATTAGCTTTTTTAGATAACAACCTCCCCTTCTAAAGAGTACATGTTAGACTACACAACAAATGCAGCTGTGATTGTCAGTCAGATAACAAAAGTTATATGATTTCATAAAAATATTTAATGTAATTATGAAGAAAAAAATGTAAAACAAATATTAACAATAAACAAAAAACTGAACAAAGACAAAAAAAGTTAATTCAAATTTAAATGCTACGATCACTATAAATATTCTATGTGACCACCATCTTGGTCAAGGCACTGCAAAATTCTACGGTTCATCTCATTCGTAGTAGCTCTTTTGATTTCATTTGGATCCAAATCTCTAAAAGCTCTAATTACACGATTTAAAAGATCCTCTCTACTTTGCACTGTTGTGTCATACACTTGACTTTTTATACGCCCCCAGAGATAAAAATCGGCAGACGTTAAATCAGGAGAGCGGGAGACCATCTCCAAGGACCGTTGGGCCCAATCCATTTGTCTTCAAATAATTGCGTTAAGTGCCAGTAAACTTCACCAGTGGAGTGGGCAGCGCGCCGTCTAGCTGATACCAGCAGCTTTGCCTTGTATCTAGTGGTAGCCTTGCCAGAAAATTACGGACAGATCCCCTTAATAGTTCCAAATACTTTTCACCGTTTAAATTTTCTTCGTAAATTTCATAAGATACCTTATTGTCCATAATAATGCAAAGCACATTAAAACTAAAATTTGTTTGAAAGCGTCCTTCTCTAAATATATTAGGGTTTTCACTTGCCCAAAAATTACTATTTCTCCTATTTACAATTCCTTCCCTTCTAAATTCGATTCGTCGGTCCAGATAATTTTAGAGAGATAATTCTCATCTTGTTGAATATTCAGAAACATGTGTTCACAGAATTCTACTCTTTTTAAATGGTCACCAGGTCGAAGTCCTTGTAGTACTATTTCTGAATATGGGTGCATTTTATGAGATTTCAATATTCTATGCAGAGATGAACTTGATATTTCCAAAGCTTGAGTAGCTGCAGGAATAGAGCTACGCGGGTAAATACTAAGCCAAACCGTTTATCTCATTTTCTTCATTTTCAGTTACTGGCTTTGGATCATGTCGTGTAGTTTTCACACTTCCAGTCAATTTAAATCGTTCCTCTATCCTTGCGAATTTTGCTCTAGTCATTGCCGATAGCGTGGGATACCTCTCGTTAAACATCCTGCATGTTCTGCTTACAATCCGATTGCATTCCCCATGGATATAAAATAAATGTAAAATATCCATATTAGAGTACTCTTCACTATTCTGCATTTTTATTGGCTTATTATTTCTATAACGTGAGTAATACAAACATACTCAGATTAACTTTCAAATATAAATGTCGAATTCATGTGTTGTCAAAATTCTGTTTTCTGACAGCCACAGTTGCCTTTATTGTTCAGCGTGATGTATATTCTCTAGAAAAGGAGTTTGTTACCTAAAAATTCTAGTATCAAGTTACTCGTAAGAGATAGGTATAGAAAAACTTATATGAAACCGGTGTAGAATTAAATTTAGAACTCGAATTTTTAATAATATACAGGTGCACCATTTGAAAAAAATGACTTTTGCAATATTGAATATCTATAAGTTGGTCTTTAAATTTAAAACACTCTGTATGATACAGGTAAACTTTAGGTAGATAATATGAAGGCTTCATCCTAGAAGTTATAGTATTCTAAATTCCAGCCTTTTATCTTTAAAAACATGTGAAATACAAAGTGTTATAAATGAGGATAGAAATTACGCAAAATGTAAAAAAATCACAATATCTTTGGAACAGTTGAAAATAGGGATAGGAAAGCCTTATATAAATCTTCACAAGCATGGCCATTTCTCTAAACTGTATCCAATTAATGCAGGAGTCCCTCAAGGTTCAGCTTTAGCCCCTACATTGTTTCTTCTCCACATCAATGACCTCCTCTCTAGCATATCCAACCCAGTTCACAGTTACGCGAACGACAGCACCCTCCACTCAAATATACAATATGCTAGGCCTGTCTCTTTAGGCCAATTAGATGAGGATCGCAGACTCGTGGGGAGTTCTGTCTCTGTGGATCTCCAAAAAATATTAGACTGGGGAAGTAGAAATCTTGTACAATTCAACTCCACCAAATCCCAGTCTTGCTTTCTATCTCATAGAGATACACCAGCCCTAGACCCATCACAATGAACAACCAAGTTATTCAAAGTAATTAGTCTTTTTCACTTGTTGGCATTTCTGTGGATAGAAATCTCAATTGGCACCAACATGTCACATCAATTGCAGAAGCGGCTGCTAAGAGATTAGGTTTCTTCTTCCGGGCTCACAAATACGTTTCACCAGCTAATCTCTATACCTTATATACTTCACAAATAAGGCCAAACCTCGAATACTGCTCCCACATCTGGGGTGCCGCTGCCGCTTCTACACTCGCTATCCTGGACCCCATTCAGAATAGAGCTATGCGTCTCATCGGTGACCCTACCCTCACTCAAAGCCTGCCATCCCTTGTCCACCGACAAGCCAGAAATAATCAACTTTTACAACTCCACAAAGTGTGGAGTAGATACTTTCCACCAAATGGCACATTCTAATACAGTTGCACGTAAAACTCAAAGATGGCCTTTGCGTTATTTTTTTTTTGAGTGTTGGACCAAGTTGGAATTAACTCCATGATACTTTTTAGGCTTGCTACAAAGCAAGACAAACTTATACAATACGCAGAAATTTTTTGACTAAACTTGGAATGGAAAGAAGGATACAAAAAAATTTGTTGCATTTAAATTAGCTAAAAGCTCTAGATGTTATATGTGCCCTAAATCAAGTGAAAGAAAATCACAATTTTCCTGCGCTAAACGCCATAAAGCTATGATCCAGGATAATCGTGTAGATGTTTGCAATTTGTGCCGCAATTATCCAAATTAATTAAATTAATTAAATACACTAAAACAAAATTTAAATAAACATTTGTTCCAAAGCAACTAGTTTAACTGGGTGGGGTTTTCCAATACGTCATGTATCCATTAATGTGTGTCTAGTTCATGCATCCTACCCAGAGTTAAAACGGTTTGGAAAACACTGGATTAATGTATGTGTTATCAACGTTATCCAGTCTCAGTATTATTAAACAATTCTCTTATCTACGATATAAAGTATTTTTAATTCAGAAAAAAAGTCGGGACGCAGCAAGTGCGTTATGGTAGTGAATTTTTATTAAATGCTTCAAATTTAAATAACTCAATTTTCTATAAACTTAGAGAGTTTAATTTCAATACGTAGTAAGGTTTTTCCTAAGGCAAGATATCCACAAAATTTCATTAAAATAACTTTGTAATTTTCGTAGAAAAAAATTTTTTTCGAAAGAAAATTTAAAATTTGAATAACTCAATTTTCTCTAAACTTAGAAAGTTGAATTTTGGTACGTAGTAAGGTTGAGGCAACATATATAGTAAATTTCATTGAAACAGCTTTGTTACTTTCGGAGAAAAAAATTTTTTTCGAAAGAAAACTCAAAATTTTTCCGGAAAACCCCGTCTCATTTTTCTGGATAACGAACTCATCCAAGCCATTAATAAAAGACAGGCACTTGCCAAGTTTCATCGAAATCGGTTAATTATTTTTTGAGTTATCATATATATATATAAACATATAAAAATTAAACCTATTTACAAATGAACTTTAATAAGATATTATGCTGTGACAATACCTTTCTCAAGCACCCTAAAATATAATCAAAATGTGCACAGTTATATATGTTTTATTTCTTTTTCCCTTGTCTTAATACACTACATATTTTATGACAATCGATTTAATTTACTTATTTGATTTCATAAATAGTCGGTTAATAGTGACTTGGAATGAAGTAGACACCACATCTTCAAACATATTAAGAGAATACGAGTAAATCAACAGCAACTGGGAATGAATTCGGTCAGTCGCCCAGCCACGTGGTTAAAAAACACTGTTTGTATGAGTGGTTACAACTCTACATCTAAATAAAAGGACTGTAACAGCGGCAGAAACAGAAGTCAATGGAAGGTGTGTGTATTCGGAAAGAAACTATTGACTATTAATAACAACAATTGACTAAAAACGCTGCGAGTTGTAAGGCAAAAATAATTATACTACAGAGGTGATAAATGATAATAAATTACAATAGGGCTATATATAATCGTAAATGCTTCCAATGATTAACAATCAGTGAATTCAGTATTATTGACATTTCTCGGAAACTTACAAATGAATTTCATGAGTCAATAACAAAAGCATTGACTAACCAACAGCAACCACATACTTATGATTTAAACATAAATGTTTCAAATTTGAATAGCTCAATTTTCTGTAACCCTAGAAAGCTGAATTTTGGCACATAGTTAGGTATTTCCCAAAGCAATATGTAGACCAAATTTTATCGAAATTTTCGGAAAAAAAAATTTTTTTTGAAAGAAAACTCAAAATTTTCCTGGCCAACGAACTCATCCAAGCCATTAATAAAAGAAAGGCACTTGCCGAGTTTCATCTAAATCGGTTCATTATTTTTTGAGTTATCAGACGGATACATATACATATATATATATATATATATATATATATATATATATATATATATATATATATATATATATATATATATATATATATATATATATATATATATATATATATATATATATATATATATATATATATATATATAAACATATAAAAATTCAAACTGACCCCGGATATGGGTTCTAGGGGTCCTAATTCGCGTTCATTTGAAAGAATTTTTGCTAAGTCTCACCATCGATACCTCTCTATTAGTGAATTTTTTTAATAAAAATTCACTAAAAATGTTTGGCTTATATTGTCAATAAAAAGTCCACTTCATAATCGCTAAACCAAAGAGACCCGCACATAAGTGTTGAGAAAGGTTAATGCCACTGCATCCAGTACAGGAAATATTAATATAGCAGAATAAAGTATCACTTAAAAATCGGCTATTTTTTCCGACTAGTACACTAATTATATGCACTAATTGTCTTCGTTAATGAGCAAATTGACTTGTTAGTTCAACTCTGATGAATATTTCATGTTGCATACTAATAACCCAAGTAAATAATTGATTTATTTTAGGAACTTAACGCTACAATATCGATTGCTAAGATTTTGTAAATACAAAATGTTCAACAACATATTTAAAGCTTTAATCCATTTAACGTAATGTGAGAGATGAGCGTGAAAAATTTTCACAATTACAAAAGAGTACATTCAGAGTAATTCTGAGCCAAATGTACAGGGTGAGTATTATAAATGATAACCCCCTTTTATTTTCGTTATTTCTGGGCGAATTGATCCGTTCAAAAACTTATTTTGAACAATTTTTAACGTAATTTCTGAATATGCTATCGCTTTTCAGGAATTTAAAAAAATGTACGAGGTGTAACAAAAAAATATATTTTTTAAATAGAACACCCTTTATTTTTTTACATATTATACTTTGTCGATTTTTTTCTGATTACAAAAATATATAGTTATAGCACATTTAAATACGCAGTTTTTAAGTTATGATGAAATATGTAAAACGACAAATCTGTTTACGTATTACGAAGTAGCCTTTGGAAATAAAATTTTAACTTTGTATAAACGTTAAGATTTGTTAGTGCTTTTTCTATTAGGAATGTTTATTGTGTGCAAAAAAGCGATCATGCCTTATCATAGCTTAAAGAATAGGCGTAGAATTTTAGAAATATTCTTATATTGTAATAAAAACATGACTGCTTCACAAAGGGAGTTTAGAAGACTGTATCCCAATGAGACTGTGCCTGGCAAAGGAACATTCAAGAAAATTTACAATAAATTTTGTGACACAAATTCATTAAAGAATGCAAATAGAAGAAAAACGATGAATACTATTGGTGAGGAAATACAAATGAATATTCTATTATCGGTTATAGAAGAGCCAAGTCGGTCTACTTATTTTGTAGCTCAAGATTTAAATGTAAACCAAAGCAGCGTTATGCAACTTTTAAAAATAAATAAGCATAAACCTTTTCACATTCTTCCTGTTCAACACTCAACCGAAAATGATCGTCGACAGAGAATACTGTTGTGCCAACAAATTATTGAAAAATATAATGAAAACAATGATTTTTTGCGAAATGTGTTTTGGACTGATGAGTCGTCCTTTTCTACAGCTGGTTTGTTTAATAGACATAACAAACATCATTGGGCTACAGAAAATCCACATATGGTAAAGCAAAAAAAAAACAATGACGTAAAACTGTCAATGTGTGGTGTGGGATACACCAAAACAATTGGTCCATTTTTTTACATACAAATCTCACAGGTGTAGTTTATCTCCATTTGCTAGAAGAGCAAGTTGAGGAATATTTGGATGACTTGCCAATTATTCTAAATTTAAGGGCAATCTGGCAGCAAGACGGAGCTCCCCCACATAACGTTAGATCTGTGACGAACTACTTAAACCAAAAATATGACCTCTGGATAGTAATCCCATCCATTGGCCGACTAAAAGCCCCGATTTGAGTCTGCTAAATTTTTTTCTTTGGGGTGCTCTCAAGAACAATATTTATAGTGAAGAACTGTTGGGAGAGATTCTGCAATTAAAACAGCTTATACGACGAGAAATAAATTCTTTTAATGAAAATGCAGCGGTATTTGAAGATGTGCGATCAAATTTTTTACGGCGATGTTTCAAATGCTTAGAAAACAACGGAAGTTATGTAGAAGATACAATGTAAATCTTTATATTATTTTCAAATTTTTGTAAGTTTGATACTTTTATTTTATTTGTTTCCTTGTGTCTGGTTTCGTTATATATTTTGTTATGACAATCATTGAACATCTTAGCTAGTTTTGTATAATAATTAACTAATTATTGACGAATCAGATTTTTAGGATAAACTAATAGTTTGACGTTTGTATACAAAATTAAAATTTTGTTTCCAAAGGCTACTTCGTATATTATTGAGTAATACGTAAACAGATTTGTCATTTTACATATTTCATCATAACTTAAAAACTGCGTATCGAAATGTGCTATAACTATATACTTTTGCAATCAAAAAAGATCGGCAAATTATAATATGTAAAGAAATACAGGGTGTTCCATTTAAAAAAACTATATTTCTTGTTCCACCTCGTACATTTTTCAGGGGATAAAATTGTTTCTACCGCCCTGGGCAAGGCTGAACTTTTTACCTCGTTGTTCGCCGGCAATTCTACTCTCAACCCACCTCCAAATGTTCAACCACCAACAGTCCCCAATGTCGGGCATAAAATGACGGATATCATTTTCAAAACTAAAAAGGTACGAAAGATGCTCTCTTCTCTTAATACCAGGAAAGCCTCTGGCCTTGACGAGGTCCCAGCAATTATTCTCAAAAAATGGGCACTAGAACTTGCTTCCGTCCTGACTCATCTGTTTCAGACATCTTACAATAGAGGCATATTCCCTAGTAACTGGAAAACTGCTCGAGTACAACCCGTCCCCAAGAAATGATCCAACGCGCTTCCTAGCAACTACAGGCCTATTTCTCTAAAGTGATGGAAAAGTATATAAACACCGAATGACTAAAATTTCTTGAAAAACACAGTCTAATCCACAACAGGCAGTATGGATTCCGTCAGCGCAGATCAACTGCCGACCTCCTTTCCTTTGTCACCCATTCTTGGAACAAGTCTATGGAACTACACGGTGAATCCCAGATTGTCACTCTAGACATATCCAAAGCATTCGACCAGGTCTGGCACGCAGCGCTGCTTAATAAACTTCCGGCCTATAGCCTACCACCAAAACTCTGTACCTGGACAGCAAATTTCCTCTCCAACCGGAGCATTTCTGTTGTCGTGGATGGCCATTCCTCTAAACTGTATCCAATTAATGCAGGAGTCCCTCAAGGTTCAGCTTTAGCCCTACTTTGTTTCTTCTCCGCATCAATGACCTTCTCTCTAGTACATCCAACCCAGTTCACAGTTACGCGGACGACACCACCCTCCACTTAAATATACAATATGCTAAGCCTGTCTCTTTAGATGAGGATCGCAGACTCATGGGGAGTTCTGTCTTTGTGGATCTCCAAAAAATATTAGACTGGGGAAGTAGAAATCTTGTACAATTCAACTCCACCAAATCTCAGTCTTGCCTGCTATCTCATAAGAGATACACCAGCCATAGACGCATTACAATGAACAACCAAGTTATTCAAAGTAATGAGTCGTTTTCACTTGTTGGCATTTCTGTGGATCGAAATCTCAATTGGCACCAACATGTCACATCAATTGCAGAAGCGGCTGCTAATAAATTAGATTTCCTCTTCCGGGCTCACAAATACTTTTCACCAGCTAATCTCTATACCTTATATACTTCACAAATAAGGTCAAACCTCGAATACTGCTCCCACATCTGGGGTGCCGCTGCCGCTTCTACACTCGCTATCCTGGACTCCATTCAGAAGAGAGCTATGCGTCTCATCGGTGACCCTACCCTCACCTAAAGGCTGCTATCCATTGCCCACCGACGTGCCATTGGTGACCCCCCCCCCCTCTCTTATAGATATCTAAACGGACACTGCTCATATGAGCTTTCTTCCATAGTTCCTCCACCTGCTGTCCCCAACAGATCTACCAGGGGAACAGAGCGAATGCACCCTTTTACTGTCCAGGTCACCAGACATAGAACATCTTGTTATGTCCGCTATTTTGTCCCGAGTACTTCCAAGTTGTGGAATTCCTTGCCGGCACATGTTTTTCATTCTCCTCCGAACCTCCAAACCTTTAAGGCCATAATTAACAAGTTGCCTCTTTCCTCCTTGTCGACACCCACGGTACGATAGTATTTAAAATCTAAACCCTCGTGATGTGTTGTTGAAATATATATATATATATATATATATATATATATATATATATATATATATATATATATATATATATATATATATATATATATATATATAAAATAAATTCCGCAATCGTTTCATAAAAAAAACTTGTATTACAAAATTTAACTCATATGTAGAAGAAGAAAGTATCTGCCAAATTATAAACGTGGTTTGTATTTTTTTTAAACAAATTCTCTTCTTTTTTATCAACAATAAAAAATGTCTGCTGAAATTTATAATTCTACACTTAAAGGCGACAAAGCTTTCCAAGCGTTTTAAAGAAAAATGATATCTTGGTCCCAAACGTGTGAAACTTGGATAAAACAATACGTTAATGTGGTCGTGCCGGAATATAACACGCACCGGCCGTCAAGTTTAGTTATGAGCTGAACACATTACCGCTCGGCCAGCAGAGCTGCGCAACCAGTGTTTGTTCGTACGGTATTATTCCCGTCCTCAAACCTTCATTTTTCCATGCTACATTTTTAGTCTGAAACTTTAATTTGGGCCGTTCATCAAGCTACAAATTAGTGTATTTTAAAAATGTATTGAATCTCCCATTTAAAAAACATTACTTTTTACAATCACATCATTTTTAATTTCATGTTATCTGTACTTTCGCGTAATGACATGCTCACAGCATAAAAAGCAATTGTTTATTATGCCGACGGCTATGGCAGTGGCATGCTATTGAGTGTTGCCATTGACAACGGTGTTCGAGTGTTCGGGATTTTAGTGGCCGAGATTTGCCGATCGCTAGTTACGGTAGTATGCTTTACCCGTATTATTTGGTCCTGTGGTATGTATTGATCTATGCATGGCAGCTAACTAGTCCGTCTTTGTCGGGCATTGGACTTTAAGGAGAAAACTCTGTCGCAGTGTGGAAGACAATTGCCACAGGCGATGAAACTATAGTTCTCTACTATGATCGTTTGTGCAAAAGGGAGTCGATGGAATGGAGGCGTAAATGAGAAGTACCGCCAAGAATGTTCAAGGTCTGTCAATCCAGTCAGTCGACAAAAAAAGTAACGGTTACGATTTTTTGGGATTCTGAGGGTAATCTTCTCATAGACTTTAAAGAAGGCAACACCACAGTCAACGGGGCGTATTATGCAACGTTCCTGCATAAATTACGACAAAGTATTCGGGAGAAAAGACGTTGGAAACTGACCAGAGGCGTGGGTTTGCTTCATCACACTACACCCGTAAGCCACAGTTCGTGACTGCGGTTTTGAACAAATTGGTCACCCACCGTATAGTCCAGATAACACCCCATCCACTGCCTATTTTGAAATTTTAAAAAGGAGCTTCGCGTGCGCCATTTTAGCAACGACGAAGAGGTGAAAGTTGGACATATTTTGAGGATAAACCACAAGAGTATATTTAGAAGTATCGAATTGTTGCTAAAACGACGTAATAGGTGCCCAAAAGAGTATATTTAGAGGTATCGAATTGTTGCTGAAACGACGTAATAAGTGCATTGCTGTTAGGGGGGACTATACAGGGTGGTCCTCCGGGAGGCCCCACGATCGATTGCGGGAAAACTATCAATAGAAAAAACCTGAACATTGGATATTACACTAAAGTCGTTGGGGGCCACAGGTTAAAAATATTTTCAAGATGGCGGCACTTCCGGTTATACCAGTAGTAGATGTCGATTCGCTTATTTTAAATGGAATACCCTATATTTTATTGCATTTTCGGATTTTACAATAAATTGTGAACACTTTTTGTAAATAATGTGCTATACCTATCATCAACCGTCTAGAAGATATTTAGATTTTAAGATAAAATTTGACATTTACGGCCAGTCATAACGATACCGATATTTTTATAATAAGAAAATATTTCGTTACGATTTTTAGAATTACCTTAAAAGATATTTCACTTCATCTATTTCCACATCGAGACTAACGATGGAGTATACAGAGTCTTCAAAAAAAATTCTTGAAGTTTGCAATGAGAAATTGCAAAAATCTCGAGATTTTCAAATGGGAACCCCCTTTTTTTATAACACTATTGTGTTAGGCTCAAAAAATCACTGATACTTTGTATGTAATTACCTATACCTAAATCGAACGGTTTTCATTTTATTTTGAAAAAACTCATTTCAAAGCCTGATATTTTGATAAATTTCCTACCATAAGCGTTAGCCATGGAAAATAAATTGCCGAGTGTGTTTCTATGGAAACTTTGACAGTTTGTTGATTAACCAGCTAATAATGGCATGGTTAAATTACACACACGAAGATTATTTACATTTTATTTACTATTTATGGAGAATGTAATAAAGTAATTTCGCGAACGTGTGATACATTTGCCGATAGATGTCCAGATAAACAAAAACCGTCACGTAAAATCGTCAAACTAATAGTAGTCAATTTCAAAAACTGCGGATCTGTCAAAAAAAGGTGCAGAGGGCTAAACCCGTCGTTGAAAACGAACAAATTGAGACAGCAATTTTGGGATATTTTGTCGCATACCCTACAAAGTCAACGAGGCAAGTAGCACTGGAGTCAGGATTGTCCAAAACCTTCGTTCTGCGAATTTTACGAAAACATAAGTTCCATCCTTATGCTTGTTCAGTTGTGCAAAATTTAAAGGAAACTGATTTTTCAAGAAGGATGGAGTTCTGTGAATTTATTTTAATGCGATTCCGAGAAAACGAGCTGTTTTTAGATAACATCATATCGACGGATCAAGCAAAATTTTCAAAGAATGGACTTTTCAATCGTCGTAATTCTCACTAATGGAGTGACACCAATGTTCATCCTTCTAGGGAAGGACATTTTCAGGAAAGCTGGCAGTTTAATGTTTATTGTGCTATAAGGAATGGCGGCGTTGTTGCCCTAGAAATATACGACGATAATTTGAATGGTGAGAATTAATCCGAAATCATAAAATACTTTGTGTAAACTCTATTTATTTACTTGTAGGTGAGTGTTATTTGGAAATTTTCCAAAATTTGGAAGTACCTTATTTGGACAACCTTTCATTGAATGAATATAGGTAAATATTTTACCAACATGATGGGGCCGCTCCTCATAATGGTCACCTGGTTTACAATCTCTATTTGCTGACTAATGGATTGCCAACAATGGGCCACACCTTTGGCCGCCTCGATCGCCTGACTTATCTGTTCTTTTTTTATATGGGGTACTATAAAAAATAAAATCTACAACACTGCAGTTTCTATTAAAGGAGATTGCATGCAGCGGGTTCGAGAATCATTTCGTGAATTCGATCCGGATTCAGTAAAAAGGGCCACACATGAGGGATTGACACGTAGGTGTTAAAAATGTCTTGACGCCAGAGGTCGTCAATTTGAATACTTAGGCCGTTAATTTTTGTTTCATTTTATTCAGTCCATGTTGTGTGTGAATTGTTTTTTTTTAATTTTATATTATCTGTTTGATGTTTTTATATAAGGTTATATGGCAAGATACCTAAAAATTGCTGTCTGGATTTGCTCGTTGTCAACGGGTTTAGCTCTCTGCACCTTTTTTTTGACAGATCGACAGTTTTGAAATTGTCTAATATTCGTTTGACGGTTTCTGTTTATCTGGATATCTATCAGCAAATGTATCACACGTTCGCGAAATTACTTTATTACATTGTCCATAAATAGTAAATAAAATTTAAATAATCTTCGTGTGTGTAATTTAACCATGCCATTATTAGCTAGTTAATCAACAAACTGTCAAAATTTCCATAGAAACACACTCGGCAATTTATTTTCCATGGCTAACGCTTATGGTAGGAAATGTATCAAAATATCTGGCTTTGAAATGAGTTTTTTCAAAATAAAATGAAAACCGTTTAATTTAGGTACAGGTAATTACATACAAAGTATCAGTGATTTTTAGATCTTAACACGATAGTGTTATAAAAAAAGGGGGTTCCAATTTGATAATCGCGAGATTTTTGCAATTTCTCATTGCAAACTTCAAGAATTTTTTTTTGACGCTCTGTATACTCTATCGTTAGTCTCGATGTGGAAATAGATTAAGTGAAATATCTTTCAAGGTAATTCTAAAAATCGTAACGAAATATGTTGTTATTATAAAAATATCGGTATCTTTATGACTGGCCGTAAATGTCAAATTTTATCTTAAAGTCTAAATATCTTCTGGACGGTTGATGATAGGTATAGAACATTATTTACAAAAAGTGTTCAGAATTTATTGTAAAATCCGAAAACGCAATAAAATATAGGGTGTTCCATTTAAAATAAGCGAATCGACATCTACTTCTGGTATAACCGGAAGTGCCGCCATCTTGAAAATATTTTTAACCTGTGGCCCCTAAAGACTTTAGTGTAATATCCAATTTTCAGGTTTTTCCTATTGATAGTTTTCCCGCAATAGATTGTGGGACCTCCCGGAGGACCAGCCTGTACATATTGAAAAATAAAATGTAATTGTGAGTCTACTTCGTTTCTTTAACAGTCAGGCCGGGAAATTTTGGCGCTTGCCTCGTAAATAATAAACAATAAGTTGCAAAATATAACGGTCACTTACCTTTTCAACACTCTCCGTTTCTAATAACTTTTCAAATACTGAATTTTTCTTGATCTCCTCCAGTCTCTCATGAATCTCTTTGCCTCGTTTGGGCCTTAGTAATAAATAAATATGTCCATGATCAGGAATGGTTCGTAAAATCTTCTCCAGAAGACACACGCCCAGAAAACCACTGGCGCCAGTTATGAAGATATTTTTTCCCGAATAAAAACCTTTAACACCAATTGATGATGACATGGTTTAAACTGCAATAAAAAGGAAAATTAAGATGGGCATATGCAGTAAATAATATAACAAATACAAGAAGGATTATTGCTAGACAGAGGTTCCAAAAATTTAACTTTGTAAAATAATAAAATAATATAATATTATTTGCGGTTAATGGCCAAAGCACTGAATGTGGCAATAATAATAACAAAATAAACATAATTTGCCATGACTTGATATTTTTAAAAGATACAGACCGGTTTTGTTCTTATTAGGTCTCACGATTAAAACATAGGTGCATTGTTTAACTATTATAGAAAATCATCAATGTTTTTAAAATGAGCCGCATTTTAATGCTTAATATATTTCTTACATCTATGAAAATTATGTTGGCGATATTTTGTCAAGTAAAGAAATCACACTTTTTCATAAAAATTATGGCCCATGACACTCGGACCTACACAAAACCGAAAATTATTAGGTCTCACGAGTAAAACATAGGACGTTCTTTAACTATTATAGAAAAACATCAATGTTTTTAAAATGAGCCGCATTTTAATGCTTAATATATTTCTTACATCTATGAAAATTATTTTGGCGATATTTTGTCAAGTAAAGAAATCACACTTTTTCATAAAAATTATGGCTCATGACACTCGGACCTGCACAAAACCGAAAATTATTAGGTCTCACGAGTAAAACATAGGACGTTGTTTAACTATTATAGAAAAACATCAATGTTTTTAAAATGAGCCGCATTTTAATGCTTAATATATTTCTTACATCTATGAAAATTATGTTGGCGATATTTTGTCAAGTAAAGAAATCACACTTTTTCATAAAAATTATGGCCCATGACACTCGGACCTGCACAAAACCGAAAATTATTAGGTCTCACGAGTAAAACATAGGACGTTGTTTAACTATTATAGAAAAACATCAATGTTTTTAAAATGAGCCGCATTTTAATGCTTAATATATTTCTTACATCTATGAAAATTATGTTGGCGATATTTTGTCAAGTAAAGAAATCACACTTTTTCATAAAAATTATGGCCCACGACACTCGGACCTGCACAAAACCGAAAATTATTAGGTCTCACGAGTAAAACATAGGACGTTCTTTAACTATTATAGAAAAACATCAATGTTTTTAAAATGAGCCGCATTTTAATGCTTAATATATTTCTTACATCTATGGAAATTATGTTGGCGATATTTTCTCAAGTAAAGAAATCACACTTTTTCATAAAAATTATGGCCCATGACACTCGGAGCTACACAAAACCGAAAATTATTAGGTCTCACGAGTAAAACATAGGACGTTCTTTAACTATTATAGAAAAACATCAATGTTTTTAAAATGAGCCGCATTTTAATGCTTAATATATTTCTTACATCTATGAAAATTATGTTGGCGATATTTTCTCAAGTAAAGAAATCACACTTTTTCATAAAAATTATGGCCCATGACACTCGGACCTGCACAAAACCGAAAATTATTAGGTCTCACGAGTAAAACATAGGACGTTCTTTAACTATTATAGAAAAACATCAATGTTTTTAAAATGAGCCGCATTTTAATGCTTAATATATTTCTTACATCTATGGAAATTATGTTGGCGATATTTTCTCAAGTAAAGAAATCACACTTTTTCATAAAAATTATGGCCCATGACACTCGGAGCTACACAAAACCGAAAATTATTAGGTCTCACGAGTAAAACATAGGACGTTCTTTAACTATTATAGAAAAACATCAATGTTTTTAAAATGAGCCGCATTTTAATGCTTAATATATTTCTTACATCTATGAAAATTATGTTGGCGATATTTTGTCAAGTAAAGAAATCACACTTTTTCATAAAAATTATGGCCCATGACACTCGGAGCTACACAAAACCGAAAATTATTAGGTCTCACGAGTAAAACATAGGACGTTCTTTAACTATTATAGAAAAACATCAATGTTTTTAAAATGAGCCGCATTTTAATGCTTAATATATTTCTTACATCTATGGAAATTATGTTGGCGATATTTTCTCAAGTAAAGAAATCACACTTTTTCATAAAAATTATGGCCCATGACACTCGGACCTGCACAAAACCGAAAATTATTAGGTCTCACGAGTAAAACATAGGACGTTCTTTAACTATTATAGAAAAACATCAATGTTTTTAAAATGAGCCGCATTTTAATGCTTAATATATTTCTTACATCTATGAAAATTATGTTGGCGATATTTTGTTAAGTAAAGAAATCACACTTTTTCATAAAAATTATGGCCCATGACACTCGGACCTGCACAAAACCGAAAATTATTAGGTCTCACGAGTAAAACATAGGACGTTGTTTAACTATTATAGAAAAACATCAATGTTTTTAAAATGAGCCGCATTTTAATGCCTAATATATTTCATACATCTATGAAAATTATGTTGGCGATATTTTGTCAAGTAAAGAAATCACTTTTTCATAAAAATTATGGCTCATGACACTCGGACCTGCACAAAACCGAAAATTATTAGGTCTCACGAGTAAAACATAGGACGTTGTTTAACTATTATAGAAAAACATCAATGTTTTTAAAATGAGCCGCATTTTAATGCTTAATATATTTCTTACATCTATGAAAATTATGTTGGCGATATTTTGTCAAGTAAAGAAATCACACTTTTTCATAAAAATTATGGCCCATGACACTCGGACCTGCACAAAACCGAAAATTATTAGGTCTCACGAGTAAAACATAGGACATTGTTTAACTATTATAGAAAAACATCAATGTTTTTAAAATGAGCCGCATTTTAATGCTTAATATATTTCTTACATCTATGGAAATTATGTTGGCGATATTTTCTCAAGTAAAGAAATCACACTTTTTCATAAAAATTATGGCCCATGACACTCGGACCTGCACAAAACCGAAAATTATTAGGTCTCACGAGTAAAACATAGGACATTGTTTAACTATTATAGAAAAACATCAATGTTTTTAAAATGAGCCGCATTTTAATGCTTAATATATTTCTTACATCTATGAAAATTATGTTGGCGATATTTTGTCAAGTAAAGAAATCACACTTTTTCATAAAAATTATGGCCCACGACACTCGGACCTGCACAAAACCGAAAATTATTAGGTCTCACGAGTAAAACATAGGACATTGTTTAACTATTATAGAAAAACATCAATGTTTTTAAAATGAGCCGCATTTTAATGCTTAATATATTTCTTACATCTATGGAAATTATGTTGGCGATATTTTCTCAAGTAAAGAAATCACACTTTTTCATAAAAATTATGGCCCATAACACTCGGACCTGCACAAAACCTAAAAGTTTCCCTGCCAAATGTATTCTTTACGAGGGCGATCACCCATCTAATTATAAAGGCTGTTTTGAATATACAAAACAGCAAAACAAAGGCAAAATAATTTATTTACAAAACCAAAATAAACGTACCCAACCAAGAAACATCAAAGCGAGACTAATAGGACGTTCTGTAAATGATCTGGTAAGCCACGTAGCAATAACAGAAAGTCACAAGATACATGAACAACCATTTATGCATGTGGACAAATTCTTAGGAAAATTTAAGGTTATCTCTGCAAGTCTTGTTGAAGAAAACAGTGTGATAATAAATATCTTATCAGCCGTCATCAATAAACTGACCAAATTCTATTTTTTTACATATTGCATTATGAAACGCCAATGGGCTTTAGTAAACAAAAAAAAAAAGGTTGCACCTTTTCTTAAGCTTCCCAAAGCTGATATTTTCCCGATGTCGAAAACTCACTTTATTCCACAGTATAGTCTACAATACACATGACCCTAATAGCACTGCACATGGGGGCACTGCAATCCTCATTTGGTCAACAATTGTCCATAATGAATTGCCAAAGCATGAAAATGATTTTTAACAGACAACAACTGTGCACGTCAAGAAATGTCCCAATCCAATAACGATTTCCGCTGCATACTGCCCACCAAAACATAAAATTACAGTTCAGGGTCCAAACTAAAACCATTCTTCAGCGGCCTGGGAGACATATTTATTGCAGGTGCTTATTTCAATGCAAAATATACCAGCATTGGATGTGGATTATCCACACCACGAGGAAGATAATTTCACAAGCTAATGAAGGCACGTTAAATACTTTCCAAGCAATGTGCCTTCATACTGGCCAACAGATTCAAGTAAAGTACCTGATCTTCTAGACTACTTTATTGAGAATGGTTTATCTTTGAATTTCCTCGAAGTGAAATCTAGCCTTGACTTAACGTCTCACCACTAGCCGGTATTGATGACTGTGGGTACAACAGTCATAAATAAGAAGCCTAAATCGACCCTCACTAAGTAAGCACGAATACATTTGCTAACTGTATTAATTAGTATTAAGGCCAACAAAGAACTTTATGAAACTACCAATAATTGTATAACACCAAAAAGCTTCATGGCTGTCAAAACCATACCTCGAAGGAGATATATACTAAAAGAAGTCATGGAAATCGTGGGACAAAAGAGGAGATTAAGCAGGAACTGAGCTTGTAGGAGACATCCTAGTAATAAAGCTGGGTTCAATCAATTCTCAAATAAACAAGTAAAAATTTTAAAAACAGAAAACTGACTTCATCAAGAATAACCCAAAAACTATTGGCCAGATCTTGATCAAATTTATATGGGATCACGTGAGAAGCACCAGCTTTCAAACAAAAAAAGAATCATCAAAATACGTTCACCTAGAAGAAAGTTCTGAGGTAACACACATTAGAAAAATACAGTCGACTTGAGAACCCCCTCCTTTTTTTGAAGTCGGTTAATAAAAAACATAGTGCTGCAAATTGAATAACTTCCACATAGCTGTGGAAATAAATTTAGGGTCCACGACTTGACCACAAAGAAAATATTCTTATTTCGGTACCCATAAACTGCTGGAACGTTATATTATTAGAGTTTTAACGAAAAAATGCCAGTTTTCACCAAATCACCCATAATTTATCGCCTACCCCATGAAGCGATCTTACCCAAAAACAATTCGAAACGTTCCTTTGTCAGGTGCTAACTGGACATCAAGTTTGAACACGACATCTCAATTCGTTCGAAAGTTATTGCGCCTATCAACAGAGAGACGTACAGGCCAACCGACCGACAGACAAAAAATTTTCGTTCCAGAACCAAGTTTTCTATATGCTTTGAAACTTTTTACGCCGTTCTAGCAACAAAAAAATCGAAATTTCTGTCACCGATATTCCACCCCCTAATTTAGTTTCAGCACAGAATAACAGATGTTTGAGAAATTGAAAGTTTTCTAATACACATACCCTAAAACGTTATATTACTCAAGTTTGAACGAAAAAATGCCAATTTTCACCATATCACCCCTCATTCATCCCCTACCCCCTGAAGCTCTTTTACTTAAAAACAATCCGAACCGTTCGTTTGTCGGGTGCTAACTGTATACCAAATTTTAAAGGCGATACCTTCATTCGTTCTAAGGTTATCGTGGCTAAAAACAGACATACAGACCGACAGACACACAAAAAAATTCGTTACCAAATCATGTTTACTATATGTTTTAAAACTTCTTACGACGTTTAAGCGAAAAGTTTTTTTTGTTGAAATTTTTGTCGCCAATGCCATACTTCCACACGTATGGACGATGTGGAAGTAATATATTAAGTGAAACAAAAAACTAAATATTTAAACATAAAAGTGGGGTGAGGAGCTTGTCTATAAAAGACCACACTCTGTAGAAGGCAAGAAGATGTATTAAAAGACTTCGGTTCCACCTATTAAAAAGGCGGAGGGTTCCTGGGCAAGAACTGATAAAGAAAAAGCGTATTTATCTGCACAACACCTATCAAAGCTGTTCAGCCATACAACATTCAAGACAAGTGACAAGACATTCCGAGAGCCTTTTTTCATTAGTAACTTTAAGAAAAAAGAAGTTAAATGTGTAATTAAAGATCTCAACAAGAAAAAAATACTTCTAGAATTACCACCCAAAGGTATCAGATTTCTTAAAATAATCTACAACTCAATACTGCGATTAAATCACCCGCCAACTAAAATTTGCTCAAATCATTATAACTAAGCCAGGCAAACTCGCTTTTGATCTAAAGTCATATAGACCAATTCGCCTTTTACCGGTACTGTTGAAGGTCCTGGAGAATACTGATTTTTAAAATGTATCAACGACAGTGAATATCAATAAAAATGGTTACCAAAACACCAGTTGGTATTTCCAACCAACCATCCCACAATTTAACAGTGGCAGCGAATATTCTATAAAATTCAGGAAGCTGTTGAAACAGGAGAATACTGTTCAGCAGTGTTCCATGATGTAAGTCAACCATCCGAAAAAGTTTGGCATCATGGCTTGGTTTATAAAATTAAAAAAGAATCACCAGATCATTGCTTTCAGCTACTGAAGTCATACCTAACAAACCGGTTAAGTGAAACATTGAGAAGACATTTCCGACATCTATCTAATATCTGGAGTTCCACAAGACAGCGTGCAAGGTCCTATTCTATATCACTGATTTATTTTAGACTTTCCCACTACCGATAACACGGTAATAGGTACATTTGCATATGATACAGCATTTTAACAATACACAAAAATCTCCAGAATGCTTCAAATCATCCACGAAGTCACCTTACTAAATCACAAGGCTAGTTGCACAATGAGGCCAAGTCCTTTCAAGTTACTTTTACTATGAAGCATAAAGAATGTGCGACTGTATATATTAATGGTTAACAAATACCCCAATCCAGCGAAGCAAGATACCTGGGTATGCGGCTGACATGGAAAACACACATAATCACGAAAAGGAAATAAATGGATTTGACGATAAAGAAAATTTATTGGCTGATTGGAAGGAAATCTTATTAGTCTTGAAAACAAGTTGCTGGTTATAAATATATAATTGTTCCATTTGAACATATGGCATATAACTTTCAAGTTCTTCAAATAAATCAAACACTAACATCATTCAATGATTTCCGTCCAATGCTCTAAAGAGTTATAACTGATGATCCATTTTATGTATCAAACCACACCCCGCAAAATCATCTGAAGGTCCCGTCAGTTAATAAAGTAATAACACAGCAGGCAAGAAACATTATTAAACACTTGAGATACATACTAATGATATTACAACAGACCTTTAGATTATCCAACACAAAGCAGATTCAAGCATTTAAACGAATAATTTCCAAACACCCCAAGACGCTATCCGGATAGCACAAATGGGTGTGATTTCATCACGACAGAAGATTGGCTCATCCAACTTTTTTTTAATTTGTTGTCTATATAGTTTTGAATGCTAAGAAAAATGCTAATAAACATCATTAAAAATGAATCCCTATAAATCGTCGTGTGGCTCTCACTTTATAAATTCTGAGAATTATGTGTATTCGCAGCTTAAATTTACTGTGGATTTTATTGCTATAAGCAATGCCGATTTAGATATTATTAACTTTATCATTTACGGAAATGAGGGGGTGACTTTCACCTCTTTAATTTGAATAGGCAACGTAGGTCGAGTGACACCTTTTTGGAAAGATCTTTTGATTCTATATTTAAAGCTGCAATTTAAAAATCTACCGATTAGTTTTTTGAAGATATTTTCTTTCAAAACTTAAACCGCAACTTTAAAAGCTCTTCTTACTTTCAAAACTTCCAAATAAAACGTCTAAAATAATAGCAGCCTTACACACGAAATTGATACTATTATTTCAGATGTTTTATTTTGAAATTTCAAAGAGTCCGTTCCCGGATCGGGTTCGCATCCCAGACAGGCCAAAACAAATTTGTTCTGTCTGAGAACGAGTACCATCTCATACTGTTCCATCAGCTATCCCGCTAATGACATAAGTAGTTGAAGCGGTTAATCAAATAAAAAAATAAAGAAAGAAAAGGTGTACGCCAAGGATGCCCACTATCGCCATAATTGTTCAATTTATTCGTAGAAGATACAATCAATAACCTGAAGGAAAAGACAGCATGAATCAAAATAAACCTACAACGGCCTCATTTCACAATGTACTGGGTGATTCTTTATAATGTCCCCCCCCCCCCCCTTAACTTTGTTATTTTAAGTGTCCCAAAAAAAATTAAAGTATGGTTATGTAGGTGCTAAAAAATCCTTTTTTCTACGTATAAAAAATTTTGAAAATGATCAGTATACAGGGAAAACCAAAAAGTTCGTTTTTTTTCAATGGATAACCCTATATATGTTTTTATTTTTCAATTCCTAGTAAAATTCTAAGCATAATTTATATAACATACCATATACTTAACATGAATAGTTTTTGAAATATTCGCATTTGAAACGTTATCACCAAATATTTTATTAAACAACTGTTACAAATCAAGAAGTCCTAGGATACCACGCTTTTAATTGAAAACAAATAACTGGCAGTGACATTCTGTCAATATTGTTGTGGTTGTATTCTTTAGTAAGTACAAATGCCGTACTTAGACAGAGACAGAAGAGTTATTTTAAGTTATTATATTAAAAATAATTTAAATTGTCGCGCTGCCATTAGAAATATGATAGAAGATAATCCCGCTATGCATGTCGCAACTCGAAAAACGTTTACATCTATATATAGGATGTTTCCAGAAACGTCAAATTTACAAAGGAGAAAAAGAACTGCTGTGAACGTCGATGAAAATGCAGAATTGAATATTTTACTTGCTATAGAAAAGAATCCAAACAATTCCATAAGAAACATTTCAAAGACATTACGACCAACACAAGAAAATATTCAGCGAACTTCATACAGTAAAGTACAAAGAACATTAAGAAAATGGAATATAAAGCCATATAAGATTAAACCCACTACAAAGCTTACCCAAATGCAAAAAAATGATCGGGTTGCATTTTGTCAACTGATTCTAGACAGAATAAATATAGATAAAATTGTTTTGAAAACAGCTCTATGGACTGACGAGTCTACCTTTTCTACTAGTGGCCTGTTTAACCGAAAAAATACCAGACAATGGGCAAGAGAAAATCTACATTCTTATAGGGAATTTAAGTTCCAAGGGCGACAATCCGTAAATGTGTGGTGTGGTATCCTGGGCGATCGAGTTATCGGTCCGTATTTTTTTGATACTGTTTTAAATGGAGGCCGCTATTTAGAAAACGAGTTCGAAGAATATTTAGACGATTTGCCTTTGAATATATTACAAAATATAATTTTTCAACAGGATGGAGCACCCCTTCACAACATTCGTGCTGTGCTTAATTACCCAAATGAAAGGTTTCCTGAATGGATCGGAAGAAATGCTCCAATTAAATGGCCTGCAAACAGCCCCGATTGGACACCTATGGATGTGTTTCTTTGGGGTTATATAAAAAACCGTGTTTGAAAACCCCGATCATCTTAAACATTTGATACGGAATCTAATTATTAATTTAAATGAAAATAACCCAGCATTCATAACAGATTCATTAGAGAAAATGCGAAGAACCCTTATACAATGTGTTGAAGAAAATTCAGGCCCGGTAGGGCATCTTTATATTTAATTAGAAACTGTTTTTGTTATATTATTTATTGTTAGATTTCTTGATTTTTAAAAGTTGTTTTGGTTTAATAAATTTGTGATGATAACGTTTCAAATGCGACTATTTCAAAAACTATTCATTTTAAGTGTACGGTATGTTATATAAATTATGCTTAGAATTTTACCAGGAATTTAAAAATAAATTCATATATAGGGTGATCCATTGAAAAAAAATAAACTTTTTGGTTTTCCCTGTATAATGATCATTTTAAAAACAATTATACGTAGAAAAAGGTATTTTTTAGCACCTACATAACCATACTTTCAATTTTTTTGGCACACTTAAAATAACAAACTTAAAGGGGGGGCGACATTATAAAGAATCACCTTGTACACAGATTAGATAGCGCTATTAGGAGAAATTGTAAATAATTAAAAAATATACACAGAGTGCTGGATGAGAATCAAATTAGAAATCAATACGACAAAACCAAAAGTAATAGGTAAACACTACATACAGACTTGGATACTACTTCTCTGACTTCACTGTTGGGTTTCGTTTCTGTAAGTGAATGACGTAGCCAGCGCGTAAGCTAACTGGAGCAAGTGACCCTTCTGAATTCTAGATGTTCTAGGATGTTCTTCAACATTTCTGTAACCGGTTTCGCTGCTTGACAGTATCCTCAGTCAGATAAAAATTGAATTAATACGAAATCATGATAACTACAAATAAAGATATGTTGCTATGTTATGATGTTTTGATCAAAAAATTCTTTAAAATTGAAAATGAAATGAAAAACAAATGACGGATGACACCTTCAAAATGTCTACGTGAGGTATGTCAATATTTAACATAAAAATAGAATTAACATATAACAGTAATAACTATAATAACAGTTAGAACAATAAAATAACTAAACAATAACAGTAATAAAGCAGACTCTATACAATGAAAATATCGACATACATCAATTCGTTCTTATTAGAACTTTTTTGAAAAAATAGTTAGATTTATTTTGTTTGATTTATTTAATTGGGAAGAAAAATATGCAAGAAAGGGGAATTCAGTGTGCTCACTTAAAACAAGGTCGTGTGTGTGCTTTTCGACTTTTAAAGCTTCAAAAAAGTCTAGTTTGCGCTTAACATTATAAAAATGCAGAGGTTTTATGCTGTTACTTATACTGTAGGTCTATGTTGGGTATCAATAATATGTTTTGCAAATGTAGATTTGTCAGCGTGGTTATTTCTAAATGCAGAAATATGTTCTTTGCATCGGGTGTTAAAATTTCTAGAGGATTGATCTATGTAGATTGCGTTACAATGTGTGAAAGCTAATTTATAAACTCCAGCTTTTGTCAAGAAACAATAATTTTCTTTCGCGTTATACAAAAAATCACGCGTCGTGTTGTAAGATTTAAAAGCTACCTTTGTATTTGTACAGGTATTTAAAAATTTTGAAACGTTTTCTCAAATGGTTCCAAAATAAGTTATGAAAACATACCTGTTGTCTCTTTTTGTTTACCTCTTTTGTCTCTAATATTTGGATAAATTAAATTAATCGCTAATTTGTATTCTTTTCTCTCGATCATTTTATATATTATTTCAACAGACTAGCCATTATCAAATGCTATTGGCTTAGTTATTGAAATTTATTTTTCAAAATTGTTCTGGGACATAGGTATTGAAAATGCACGATGTATCATAGAATGATAGGCTGACAGCTTTTGTAAAAAAAGGTGACATGAATCGTATGGTATGGTTGTGTCAGTGTAAGTTGGTTTCCTTTATACTGAAACGTCAAATGAATTATTTTCTAACTTTCTAATCGTCTAAATAAATAAAAGTCTAAAAAATGTCAGCTTCTAAAATAAACTTAATATTTGTGTGAAGGTTATTAATAAAATTTAAAAATTCATTTAATTCTGTATGGCTACCTTGAAAACATGTATATATACGTATATAAAGACAATGGACTACACATAGGTAGACCTTCATTTTGAATATAAATTTTATCATTAAATTTAAAATAGTTTTGTTTTATACATTCGTTAAAAAGATTCATTATTTCTTGTCTTTCTGTAACACGTTCTTTTCTATTAAAACGTTTTCTAATAGAGGTAAACATTCTCTAGGAGGTATCTTAGAATACATGCTACAAACATCAAAGGAGACTAATTTACTTTTTGTAGGAATTATTAAGTTATTTAATTTTTGTGTTGGTTCATAAGAATTCTTAAGGTCAAACTTCTAGAAATTTTAACACTCGATCCAAAGAACATAGGTCTGCATTTAGAAATAACACGCTGGCAAATCTACATTTTTTTAATGACGAGCGTAAACTAGACTTTTTTAAGCTTTATAAGTCAAAATGCAAACACACACACACAATAGCTACCTTTTTTAAATGAGCAAACTAATTTAATAAATTCCCCTTTCTTGGATATTCTTCTCCCTAATTGAATAAATCAAACAAAATAAATCTGTTTTGAAAAAAAAGTTGTAATAAGATAACGAATTTATAATTATTATATATATATTGATAATTTCATTGCATAGAGTCTGCTTTATTACTGTTGTTTGTTTATTTTATTGTCGTAACTGTTATTATAGTTATTACTGTTATAGGTTAGTTCTATCTTTATGTTAAATATTGACATACATCACGTAGACATTTTGAAGGCCTCATCCGCCATTTGCGTTTCATTTGATTTTCAATTTTAAAGACTTTTTTCATCAAAACAACATAACATAGCAACAGATCTTTATTTGTAGTTGTCATGATTTCGTATTAATTCAATTTTTATCTGTCTGTCTGTCAAGCAGAGAAACCGGTTACAGAATCGTTGAAGAACATCCTAGAACATCTAGAATTCAGAAGGGACACTTGTTCCAGTTAGCTTACGCGCTGGCTACGTCCTTCACTTACAAAAACCAAACCCAACAGTAAAGTCAGATAAGTAGTCTCCAAGTCTGTATGTAGTATGGACCACTTTCACCAAGTAAGGGCAACAACAATCAATGAATTTAATGAAAATGGTTATAAAGCTAAACGACCAAAAACTTGAAAAAGCAGAAATCTTTACGTACCTTGGAATTATTATTACGGATGATGGTAATTGTAGCAAAAAGATGAGGAGGATCGCTACGACAAAGCAAGCCTTTAATAGGTAAGACAGCTTTCTCACTAAAAAACATTTTAACTTGGACTTGATGAATAGGTTCATCCAGTAGGTAGTTGGTTATGTATGGGTTTAAAAGCAGATAATTTGCAAGTGGCCCACTATTATTTATCGGTTACTGAATAAACTTATTAAACTATAGGGTTTAAAAACAGATAACATAATAACTCATTATAAAGCCAGAAAACAAACGCCTGTATTTAAAATCGCACGGTTTTACAAATTAGGACAACCACAATGAATTAAAACTGATACGAGACAACACATTCGTAATTTTTAGTTAATTTCCTTTAAAAAAATCACTAATGAGGAGATCCCGACTTTTAAATTAAAAAAATGTCTTCAAATGAGTGCTAACTAGGCCCTCTAGAACACATATCCGGGGTCAGTTTCAATTTATATATATATATATATATATATATATATATATATATATATATATATATATATATATATATATATATATATATATATATATATATATATATATATATATATATATATGGATCACACCGATAACTAAAAAAATGGGCCAATTTTGATCAAATTTGGTAAGTACCTTCCTTTTGCAAGTGGCTTAGATAAGTTCGTTGGCTAGGAAAATCAGCCCAGATTTCCCCGGAAAATTTTGTGTTTTCTTTCGAAAAAAAATATGTATATGTCCGGAAATAACAAAGTAAGGGCAACCAAATTTGGTACGCGTGTTTGTATTATAAAGAGTTAACCATGTACCAAAATTTAGGTCTGTAAGTTTAAAGACAAAAAGTTATTTTTATTTTTTTGTTGTGTTTTGTTTCTTTAACGTCGGCCTATTTCCGCGACTATGGCCAACCACCGACGCCAGGGAGCAGTTTCACCTCACTATCCTGGAAATTTTGCCGAACCCCTTCCTTTCTGTAAGGAGGGTAGGGATCTTTAACGTGCACAACATCGCATGGACACGGGACCGACGGCTTTACGCCCCCTCCGAAGGGCGGAACGTGCAGACATTCAACTTGTTCAAATACAATGCCAGAACCTCGGCTGATGTTATTGTTACAGTTTGTACTGAAAAAGTGAAAGGAGTACCCTGGGATCTAACCCAGTACCCTTCAGTTCAGAGGCACACGTTCTTACCCCTGAACCACCGAGGTTCTTGACAAAAAGTTATAGGCAGTTAAAGAAAACAAATTTGTAGTTTTCCCCGAAACATCAAAGTCGCGAATTAACAACACTTGTACTTAGGTTGCTTTTTTAAAAAATTTATTAAACTACTTAAACTATTTAACAACAAACTAGCATAGTTACTGCCTAAATTAATACTGAACAAATATTACACAAAACAGTGGCTTTATATAATAATCGGATAAGTGTTCGTTGCAGGTTCTCACGAGAACATGCAGATCTAGCTTCCTCTGATTTCGCACTGCTGGCACTATCTGCAACGGTCGGCATAATTCGTAGAATCTGCTTATGGGAACTGCTGCATGCAAATGTAACTTGATACCTTCTACGTGACATATCGTGAGAAGCCATGTGTTAACTCCTCCCCCCATTAGAGGACGGAACCCTTGGGTTTCGGAATTCTTAAGGGATTTTCCGCTTCTGCTTTGCTTCTTTCATTCTGCTGGGCACATCTTCTTTTGACAAAAACTGTAATAAATATTGTTGCTAGAAGGATTAGTATGATGTAGAGTAGGATCGTCCAAACACTTGTGTGGTACAACGGGAGTCTAATTTTGTTGGGAATTCTACTTTTTATAGACTGCAGCTGAGCCCTGATGTTGCTTACGTCGTGCAAAGGGACGTTTTCCAGTTCCATTGCTGGCAATTCTTCTATGTTTATTTTGCTTTCTGGATCTTCTTCCAACTTTGGTATGGAGAACAATTGTTGTGTCTCAACTGAGCTCTGCACTGTACTGTATCGTTTACCACCAATCGACAACTGACATCTTGGTTTGAGTGTCACCATATACGTGCCTTGTATAATTTGTGTGTTTTCTTCTCCCGAGCATTTGATTGACATCTTGGTTTCCTTTGGAGCCACCACCATAAACTGTGTGTTGCCATATTTGGAAACGATAGTCTTGGTAATTTTTACAGTCTCTTGTTCGCAATTATTGATAGGCTTTTGGAAATTAATTAGCCTAACTTCACAGGGAGGATCTTCACTGACATCTGCTATTGTATCTTCTGTACAGACATAGATCTCGTTCGTAAGCTCCTGGCAGGGGTTGTTTCTGAAGGCGTATTGTTGCTCATTTAGGATAAGGTACTTGGATCGAGGTATTATCATTGAGAAGCTGTTGGGATTGGTTTGTATAGGTAGGGAGTACAGTTGGTAGTAAATATAGTCAGATTTGTCTATTAGTGGAATATCAATTTGGAATATAATTTTATATCCAGTTTGGATAGACTTGATTTTAAATAATTTTTCATACAAAGATAAGTCATTCTTGCTTACTAATCTAGATTGTGAAATGTATTTTTCTATTACAGGAAGCTCTTTAATAATGAATTTTGGTTTGATGATAGAAGTGTGAAAAGTATTTAATTTAGAGAACGTTATAGCATTTTCAGTTGTTAATATTATCGATTCTATGACATTAAATAGGTTAGCGATTTCAGTCAACAGTTCTAGAATATGTGCTCGCTGGAGAACAGGCATGATATTAGTAGCTAAATCTTTAGTTATGTTTTGAAGTGCCAACATTCTTTTGACAATTTCTTTTTGATTATGAGTTAAAGTATTTACTGTTTGGTTAAATTCATTTATTGCATTTATCATAACAGATGTTTGTTCGTCAAATAGCTCATGCATTCTATTTTGATCATCAGTTAATAATTGAAGGGCTTTGTTGATTCTTTCGCCATCATCAGCATCTAGATTGCCAGTGATTGATTTAAAAACTGTACCCAAAGGGTTGAGTAAACCTCTCTTAAATCTATACTTATCAGGGAAAATTCTAAGGAAAGTTTCATCTATGTTATCTACAGTATAATTAAGGGCGATTATAAAATTATGGTATTCAGATCTAAAATTATCACTTAAAGTATTGGCTATAAGATAATATTTATATTTAAGTTTACTGTAGTCAGTAAATAAAGGTTCCATATTATATACATGTATAAGACGCCATACGTCATTTTGGCAATAGCTTCTACCTAACTTGCGAGGTAAAAACCCAGGGTTGTTCTTTAAATCTTCTAGTTGTGGCTGCCCTCCGCATGCCCACCTGAAAGGCGAAGATTTCTTAAATGAGTTACACATTGCTCGTCATTCTTGTGATTTATGAGTAAAGCTTTATTATGTTCTAAGAGGGATATTATAGTGTATGGGCCTGTATAGGGGTTTTTGTGCTTCTTGTGAAATCCAGGGGGTATCTTTTTATATACTGTTTGGCCCTCTTTAAATGGCTGATTAACTTCGACGTTAGTTCTGAGGAGCATTTTTTCTTTCGATTTTTCTATCCGATCTAATACGATATCATAAACTATTTTCATAAAATGTTTGTGTTTTTGGTTATATTCTTGAGTGAGTGTAACTTCGGGATCAAAGTTGAAGATTTCTGGGATGTATCCGAATATTAGCTCAAAAGGTGGTTTGAGAGTTTGAGAGTGAATGCTTGAATTGTAAGCTAGGATGCAGTAGGGTATCAAGTCAGGAGGTTTTAGATTTGGGTATTTTATTTTGAAAATTCTATAGTGTTCAATGAGTGTGCTGTGGAATCTCTCTACTGGGCTGTTAGAGTTAGGATTATGAGGTGTAGTTATGTGCAGTTCAATTTGATATGACTTTAGGAGCTCTTTGACAGTGTCATTTGAGAATTCTGTACCAGAGTCGGAAACGACGCCTCTTACTGTACCATATTGTGAAAAATATCTTATTAATACCCTGGAAATTTCGATAGCATTCTTGCTTTTAATGGGAAAGGCCTGACCGAATTTACTGAAAGGATCGAGAATTGTAAAGAATTGAGATGATTCGATTTGAAATGTATCTATGTGAATTAATTCTAGAGGTTTCGAAGGAGTTGGAGTGTGTTCTAAAGGTATTTTAATTGGATGTCTATTGTATTTTGCTTGTTTACATGTCGCACAGTCTAAAATGAATTCTAAAATTTTTTGTTTTAAACTAGGATAATAATATTTCTGTTTCATCCTTAAATAAGTTTCATCCGGACCCCTATGGTTACCTTGATGATATGCTATTATAAGATCCTTTAATTCATCCTCACTGTTAATTTCTTCCAAAACTTTATCACATCTATAAAATTGCGGCGCATGCGCATTATTAAAGTGTTGATTGATAGCCGAACTAACTAATTCATAATGTCTCTCATTAATAAATAGGCAATAGTATTTCTTTTGAGGCAAACAGTGCTGCTTTACAAATTCTGCTATCTTGTCTGGATCTTCTAAATTAAATTTAGCATGAATAAAATTTCTCTTGCCTTTTCTGACGTGTAGAATTTCGGGTTCCTCTGAGCAACTAAAGAATATTTGATTGGATTTATTATTGATAATTTCCTCTTCCAAAATAGGAATGCCTGGTGCGGCATATGATTCCTGGTTAGAATTAACTGTATCTAGTTCTTCGATTTCCTCATCAGCGTTCTCATTATCTCTCTGCCATTCTGTTTCATCTACATTATTAATTACTGATTGATTATCAACATCCAAAGGATTAATTTCTACACGTGATAAAGCGTCGGCGTTATTTGTTTTTCCTTTCTTGTATTCTATATCGTACTCATATTCTTCAAGCTTTAAACGCCATCTTACTAGCTTCGAATTGGGCTCCTTTAATGAAAATAGCCATTTCAGTGGTTTGTGATCAGTCATTATGGTAAATCTTTTGCCGTAAAGGTAGGGTCTAAAGTAATTTACAGCCCAGACTATTGCAAGTAGCTCTTTTTCGATTGTACTATACCTGCTTTCTGTCTCATTCAGAGTTCGGCTTGCATAAGCTACAGGCAGGTCTGAATTCGGTTCGCCTTGACTTAAGACAGCTCCAAGTGCGACGTTGGAGGCATCCGTAGTTAATATAAATTTCTTTGTAAAATCTGGTGGCTGTAATATTGGACTGTTCATTAAAATATGTTTACATGTTTCAAATGCCTCTTTATAATCTTCGTTGTTAATATCAATTTTTGAATTTTTCTTTAGACATTTTGTTAAAGGTTTTGTGACATTCGCAAAATTCTTAATAAATTTTCGGTAGTATCCTATTAAACCCAAAAACGATTTGATTTCTTTTTGTGTTTTAGGAATCGGAAATTTCTCTATGGCTTCGAGTTTCCGTGGGTTAGGTTTAATTCCTTCTGGGCTGACCACATGTCCCAGAAATTCAGCCTCCTTCTTTAAAAATTCGGTTTTGTCCAATTGTATCTTTAGCTGAAAGTTCCTGAACCTTTCAAAAACTTGTGTAAGCTTGTCTAGATGCTCCTGTAGAGACGTCGAGAACACAATTACGTCATCCATGTAGACAAGGCAAGTTTTCCCAATCAATCCGTGTAGAACATTATTCATTAGGCGCTGAAACGAGGCTGGAGCATTATTAAGGCCGAATGGCATCCTTAAATACTCATAATGACCTAGATCTGTTGAGAATGCCGTCTTCTCAATGTCGTCCGGATGTATCTCTATCTGATGAAAACCTGATGCCAAATCAATTGTAGTGAAATAGTGAGATCTACCAATTTTATCCAATATTTCTTCTATTTTAGGTATGGGGTAGCGATCTGGTATGGTTTTATCGTTGAGCTTTCTGTAGTCTACAACGATTCTCCACTTTTGTTTCCCACTGGCATCTGCTTTCTTTGGGACGACCCAAATTGGTGAACACCACGGTGAATGTGAATGCCTAATAATGTTTTGCTGTAACATTTTATCCATCTGTTTTTGTACTTCTTCTTTATGCACCTGTGGGTAACGATATAATTTCGAATGGACAGGTATATCGTCGGTCGTCCTAATCCTATGTTTTACAACGTGTGTGGAAGTTAACTTTTCGTCTTCTTTATAAAATATATCTGAATAACGTTTGCATAAATATATTAACTGTTCACGTTCTTCTTGATTTAAGTGATCCATGCGTATTTCTTTTAAGGCCCAGTTATCATCGCAATTTTTCTTAACACTATTATTATATTTATGATTGTAATTGCTATATATTGCATTATTATTTAATTCAATGGTCTCTAAAGGTTTAGTAAATCTGACATTAATTTGTGTAGAAGTTGGGTTTATTATTTTAACACTGGCCTCACTATCTGACAATTTAACTAAACAGTCAGGTATAAATAAATTATTAATTAACACTTGGTTAACAAGTCCATATCCATTGGACTTATTGACAGGAACATTGATTTTAGTTTCCGTATTTGGCTCAAGAGTATATTCATAAGGAAAATGTATATCAATTTCTAACCTACCTAAGTATAATTTCCTATTATTAAAATCTAGCCTAGCTTTACTTGCAAGGAGAAAATCGGCTCCTATCAAACCCGTGTAGTTATCATTAAAATTAAATAAACAAAATTCGTGTGGACGATTAGTAATTGAATTCAGTAAAATATTTGCCCTGTATTTGTGCACGGAGAATCCATGAGCTGATTTAATGTGAAATGATTTTTGAAAGATTTTATTTTTATATTTTTCTTGAACAATATCTGGTTTCAAAAGACTTTTACTGCTTCCCGAATCTATGAGCAATTTTCCAGGCAGTTCGGGGATTTCAACATAAGGAAGTTGACATAAATTGAGATTGTTTATTTCTATTAAGGATTTTCGGTTGATGTGCCCGGTGTAGGAAAATTTTGATTTTCACGATCGTAAAGTTCGGAAGGTGTATCAATCTCATGAGTAAATAGTTCGTCAGAATTAAACCTTGTTCCGGGAACTGTGGATCTTTGCTGATTAGCAGGGAAGTTATTTCTTCTTGACTGTGTTGAAAAATTATTGGAATGTCTTGTAAACCTTGTGTTGCCACTCGAAGTATCCATGGGTTCAGGATATCTGTTTTGGAAATGTTCTCGTGGGTTTTCTGGTTTAAACGAGGGGGGTCTAGAAAATTGTGTATTCTGATTATTTTGGCTTTGATATTGGGAAGTATTCCTAAATTGTGAAGTTTGATTATTTTGGCTTTGATATTGGGGATTATTTTTAAATGGTTTCTGAAATTGCATAACTGGAAAGTTTTGGGGAGTAGAACGATTGTTGAAAGACCTGGTTTGTGGATTGGGGGTTTTATTATTTGGCGATGTATAATTGCCTGATTTAAGAAATGTCCTATCTCTATACTCGTAATTTTCTTCCAGAACTATAAACTTAAGAGCATCTTCGATAGATGCAGGTGCAGTGGATCTTACTACCATTCCTAGAGGGTTTCTAAGTCCCCCGAGGAACGCTTTTAATGTTTGTTGAGCGTAAATTGCTCTTTTCACTTCTAATATTTGTTGATTGTCTTCATTACAAATTAAATTAGAAACCAGAAGTTGTTCAATATATCTACACCTATTACTAAATGTTAAAGCATCCTCATTATGTTTCTGCTTGAGTGTTAAAAGTTCGCTCAAAAGACTAGTGTCGTCTCGTTGGTCCGTGAAGTTTTGCACTATAGCTTGTCTTAGGTCTTGCCAATTATTAATAATTTTTGTGCTAATTATAAGTCTAGCTTGACTGGTTAATTTTGACTGTATAAAATTAACTAAAAAATGATTTAAATATAATCTTTCATCTTCAGCGTTATAAAATGTGTTCATAATGAGATCGCATGCCTTAAGAAAGTTACCAACATTTGCCGGTTCCCCATTGAACTCAGGTATCATCTTTAAATAGAATTCACTAAAGTTGTTTGCCATATTGTTAGCTTGGGCCATGTTAATGCTAAATTCTGTGGTATTAATTAAGTTACTATGAATTTGTTTTACAAGACTAATACTATTACGAGTAAAATTATTCTGAACTTCCTGTTCAACAATATTAATATCTAAATTATTTTCTTCAGGAATGACTTCTAAGTTATTTTCAAAATTAAACTGATTAAGTCTGCTTATTAATTCATCAATATCCGACATATATTCACATACATAAGACAAAGGAACAGAGAAAATATAGGAGAGCAACTTACAGTAATAGTAGGAACCAGATGACCATTTATTCTTCTTAAAAAACCAAGGAACCAATATTCTTTTGATGCCTTAGGTTGCTGGGAGATCCGTCACCGACTGCGCCAATTAACAACACTTGTACTTAGGTTGCTTTTTTAAAAAATTTATTAAACTACTTAAACTATTTAACAACAAACTAGCATAGTTACTGCCTAAATTAATACTGAACAAATATTACACAAAACAGTGGCTTTATATAATAATCGGATAAGTGTTCGTTGCAGGTTCTCACGAGAACATGCAGATCTAGCTTCCTCTGATTTCGCACTGCTGGCACTATCTGCAACGGTCGGCATAATTCGTAGAATCTGCTTATGGGAACTGCTGCATGCAAATGTAACTTGATACCTTCTACGTGACATATCGTGAGAAGCCATGTGTTAACTCGCGTTTTGAAACGTCAAAACTGGCAATATTTAGGAAAAATACCTGAAAGAAATACGGATTATAAAAAGAAAATGTTGCAAGAAGAGTGTTCTGCAAACCATTAAGTTTCAGCTTTAACCGTCATTGTCGTTCATTTTATTAAAATAATTACATAAAATTCATTTCAAATACAGTAGGACATTAGATAACGTCGTCTCATTTAACGTTGTTTCATTATAGCGTCGCAGTTTGTTGTAGACAAATGTATCGTTTCACGTTGAAGCTGATTCGGTATAACGTTGTTATTCTAAAAAAGTCTAAAATAGTAGGTAAAAAAGTAGTACATAATATAATGTGTTCGCATGTACATAATACACACGTAAATGATTACTGTTTTTTTTTTAATTATTTTGCAGTCACATATGTACATCCTATGTATGTACATTATATTCATTCCCAATGATTTGTTTTACGTCGTTTCACAACGTCACGATTGGTAGATCTCTAACCACGACTTGCTATAGACCCTTTCTCTGATGCTTTGGCGGTGGTTTAGTTAAGTTTATAGTTTAACGGTCTATAATTTTTAGCTAATTTTCGTAGAAAAAATTCGGCAATGAAAAGACCGCGACTTTTGAATTTAAAAAAATATCCTCTAATGAGCGAAACTAGGCCCCCTAGAATCCTTATCCGGGTTTACATTCAGTTTTTATTATCTGTTTACATATATACAGGGTGACACATTTCTACGGTAAAGCTCAATATATTGATTGTTGTTGCCCTTACTTGGTGAAACTTGTCCATACTGCATACAGACTTGGAGACTACTTCTCTGGCTTCACTGTTGGTTTTTGTAGGTGAAGGACGTAGCCAGCGCGTGAGCTAACTGGAGCAAGTGGCCCTTCGAATTCTGGAAGTTCTAGGATGTTCTTCAATGCAATGTAATAAAATAATGAGTTGATGTATGTCGATATTTTCGTTGTATAGAGACTACTTTTATACTGTTATTGTTTAGTTATTTTATTGTTGTAACTGTTATCATAGGTATTATAGGCTAGTTCTAGTTTTTATGTTAAATATTGACATACATCACATAGACATTTTGAAAACCTCATCTGTCATCTGTGTTTCATTTTATTTTCAATTTGATAAAATTTTTTTGATCAAAACATCATATCATAACATAGCAACATATATTTATTTGTAGTTGTCATGATTTCGTACTAATTCAATTTTAATCTGTCTGAAAATGCTGTCAAGCAGCGAAACTATAGTCACAGAAGCATTGAAGAACATCCTAGAACTTCCAGAATTCGAAGGGCCACTTACTCCAGTTAGCTCACGTGCTGGCTACGTCGTTCACCTACAAAAATCAACAGTGAAGCCAGAGAAGTAGTCTCCAAGTCTGTATGCAAAGCTCAATATAATTGTTATTACACAAGATACGAGAAAAAATGTATACGTTAATTATAGGGTATCTTGAGCTGCATCTTATAACATTATTTTGACAATCACAGGTGGCCCATAAATCGTTGGTGATACCTAAAATTGTTTTTCGAACACCCTTATATTATTGCATTTTTATCGCAATATGATGCATGTTTGTAAGAAGAAAAAAAAAACGGGGCGCAGTAAGTGCGTTTTGGTGGCGATTTTTCGTTAAAGCTTCAAATTTCAATAACTCAAATTGCTATTAACCTAAGGTTTGTTGGCTAGGAAACCAGTTTTCTTGGAAACATTTTAAGTTTATTTTCGGAACATTTTTGTACATTTTCAAACAATAAATTATTGTGATAAATAATGGTACATTGTTCCTTCTATACAGGCTATGCAGGTAACCAGATTGATGCCTGCTTGCATTAGAGACACATTTGCTATTAAAAACGTTTGTATTTCACTTACATAACGCACTTGCTGCCTCCAATCTTTTATAGTTGGCAAACCAGTTCAAAATTTTAGACAGCTGTCAAAATTACAGTAAACATGAATTTTACAAAAATGTTTCTATGAAATCTTATGGCCACTTATATTACGTTCCATAAAAAATCAAAAGTCGCTATTAAATAAAAAAAACTCCATGACGTTATAGGTTTGCTAGATGTCAATAATAATATAAGTTTTTTAGGTTCTTAAATTAATGCCTACTTTGGAGACCATTCATTCTGTAAATTACTTTTGGTTAACACAATGAAATAAACATATTTTTAAATTATACGTTACCCTGGTCAATCTAGAGATAATCTTCAACGGAAAAAATGTCTTAGTACAGGTTATGCGCTATGCACCACACAAATTTTATACTACATACGTTATAGTATTTGTTAACGCATCAAGCTATGCAAAACATAAGTGTATATTAAAATCATAATCAAAGAGAAAATAAAAAAGGAAAGCCGGTTTTAGTTGGCATTCTGGTAGACCTTGAACGGAATGTGGCTGAAAAAAGCTTCCAATCATTATTATAAAAACTATGTATCTATCTATACATCACTGACGATTTTATAATATACATAATAATATATATACATATACGTCAGTTGAAAAAATGGATGGAAAATTTTAATTACCAGTATGACAATGTGCAAACTACATTGCGTACCTACTTCTATGTACCACTGTGTTGCGTTCCAAGCTTATAAAGCACTGGATGAAAGCAAATGTGTGATAGGATTTTTTTTTAAGATATAGCAAAGGCATTTGACACCTTAGATCATGTAAATTTATTAACCAAAATAGAAAATAGGGCTTTTAGAGAAACTGCATACTCGCTAATAAAGAGCTACTTAACTGATGGGGTACAAATAACAAGAGTAAAGATCAATACAGCGAACCTCAGAATGTTGATGTGGTGTACCGCAAGGGTCAGTCCTGGGTCCCCTTCTTTTTATCATCTACTTAAATGGCCTAACTTTCACTGCCGTCAGTGGGAGATGTAGTGGCATTTGCGGATGACACTGCCATTATTCACCAGTCGATACGTGTAATACCTTACGTCAAAAAATTAAAAGTTATTTAATACTGGTAACTAATTGGTTTCGGGAAAACCTCTTGAAGATCAACTTTGATAATACAAAATTTGTGCAATTTTCTTGTAATGTGTCAACCTTGCCCCCTTTGTTAGTTTAAACATAAGAAACAGAAATACAAATATTATTATAAGATCTGTAAACGTAATTAAATATTTGGGAGTTAAAATAGATTCGCAGTGGCGGTGAAATCATCAGATAATGGATTTGATTTCAAAGCTTCGAAGTTTGCTCTTTAAGTTTAAGCAACTAAAAGGCATTTTAGATCTGGATGAAAGGAAAATTATATATTACGCGGTAGTTGAGTCTCTCATTCAATATGGAATAATAAGCCGGGGAGGAGCCATGGATGTCCATATGAAGGAAATAGTCATCTAGATGAGATTTCTTAAGATAATTTTTGGTAAACCAGTGACTTGTGAAACAGAGTTACTCTATAGAGTGAGTCAAATAATAAATTTACGACAGATGTATGCAAACAAATTTGGATACAGAAAAATCCAAAAGAAATGGAAGGCATTAAACATTGCACAAGATACAGTGTGATCCATAAGGTTGCGAAAGCTGCGAAAACTATTAACCAAAGTTGTGCGTATTTTATAGCTCCTATCTTGTATGGCTATTTGCTGTCTCAATTGAGGTCCTTCCATTTTACCACATAAAAAAAAATGGAGACTTGACTTTCTGAGGTGAAACTTCATGAACTGATCAACTTAAGGATAAAATAACTGGCGACAGAGCAGATAGGAGGGAGAAAGGGAGAGACAGAGAGAAAGATAGAGAGAGAGAGAGAGAGAGAAGAAAGAACACTGAGTATGAGCGAGGGAATATGCACAATCAACCAAAGGTTGCAGTGCTATCGGCGCGGCAAGGCCGCGGACGAGCCCTAAGGGAAAAAAATGAGGCGGTGTATATTCGGAGAGATGTTTTTCTCAAATCGGAAATATTTATGAAATTAAACTTGCCAGATTAACTCGTGAAAATGCTGAAAAACTTTTATTTATCCACCATAACCTTATAAAACTTAAACTTTGAGTTTTGATAAATATTCAAGGGTTTTTAATTTTTGCTCTTTGATGTTTCCAGTGTGAACTTGTTTAAATGAAATGATATTTTGTTTTGTGTTTCTTAATGTCTTGCCTAAAATGAATAAACAACCCTCTTGTGCTTTATTTGATCTATTTATTCCGAAAAATGTATACTACTTTTTTTTTAAGTCCGGCCGGATATTATAGAAAAACCTGCCAAACCGGACGTCCGGTTAGGAAGCCGGACTTGACCGGATTTGGAAGCTTAACCGGACGTCCATTCCATCCCTAGTACCTAGTTTGAATAGAATTTTACATTAAAATATGATGGACAATTTTCAGCATATACAGCAGCCATACGTTCGCGAATAATTTTTGGATGATTGCGTTCTTTTGTCAAAAACTTTATCAGGCTTTTTTGCTCATTTTTTGGGCGTTTACAGTTTCATAAAACCCACCACGAAAATGAATTAATAAATCGCATATCATCAAGCTGGACGCAGCGTCTCAAGATACTTTCCATTATCTTCTGATAATGCTAACTCTGTTGGCGGAACGCCCGAGGTTCAAATGTGTTATGAATTTTATTCTCCAGAGAATACCCGCAAAACAAGTGCGCTTGAATGACTGATTTTTTTCTCATACAAAGCAAACATAATAAACGTGATGAAAACAATAAAACTTGGAATACTAAATGATTTCCGGGCTGTTTTGCTGTAAATAAACTCACTTACTGGGTTACTAGACGTTTCTCCAACATAGTTGCTGACTTCTGGAGTAGCTGGACTGAAATGTGGTGCGTGGCTAAACGTTTCGACAACCATAGCTACAAAACAAGCCAGGTGCTACGGCTTGCTAAACTTCTAGCAACCCACTAAGTTATTTTGACCATGTTTCAGTCCACCTACTGAAGAAGCCAGCAGCTATGTTTGGTGAAGCGTTTAGTAGCCTACTAAATAAGTTTGAATAGCTGCTGGGTTCTTAAGTAGCTAGACTGGAAAATAGTGGGTTGCTAGACGTTTTAGTCCAGCTACTGGAAAACAGAAAGGAGGACTGTCAGAGCGTCAGTTTGGATTTGGAAAAGGCCGCTCTACAATACAAGCGACCACTAAAGTGGCAGATACCGAAAAACATACCAGAAGCAAATATTTCGCAGTGGTCACGATGGATACGAAGAATGCCTTTAACTCGGCTACCTGAAGCAAAATAGTGGAAGAGGCTATACAACAGAGGTATCTCGCAATACATGATAAACGTTGTAGAGTTATTTTTCTTGAAGAGTCATCAGAGTTTCGAAGTGTAAGGTAACAGAAGTAACTGCAGGGGTCCCGTAGGGATCGGTATTGGGCCCTCTCCTCTGGAACATCTTATACGATCAAGTATTAAGAGTGTCTGAACTGAAGGGGAAGTGGCATAATATATGCCGATGATCTGGCAATTTTGGTGGAAGCAGTCGATCAACGTGAACTTGAATTTATAGTTAATGAATGATTAGCAAAGATTAGCAGATGGATGGATAGAAATGACTTAGTGCTGGCCTCACACAAAACTGACGCAGTTATTTTGAAAGGACCCCCACAAATTAACAAAGTTAAGTTCGAGATTCTAGGCGCTGAAATGCTACCAGCTAAGAAAATTAAATACTTAGGTATAGACGTAAATAATAAATTGAAATTCGGCGAACACATAAAAAGCTCCGCTAATAAAGCCCAAAAAAAGATGGCGCTGCTGAGAAGGATACTACCGAACATAGGAGGGCCTAGTAGTCCTGAAAGCGTACTTCTGTGTGGAGTGGTGCAGTCGGTACTTTTGTATGGTGTACCGGTATGGCATCAAGCCATCGACATAAAGAGATACCGGGATATGCTCTTGGGTATACAAAGGAAGGCCCTGTTAAGAATTGTCAGTGGGTACAGCACTGTGTCCACTGCAGCCATACAGGCGATCACGGCAGTACCACCAATAACATCCCTTCTCGAGGAGAGAGGGCGACTATATTATATTGACGATGCCAATACAGCTGCAGTAAAGGATATGCAAAGAGAAATAACCTAAACAATTGGCAAGATATATGGAAAGGACATGTAGGTACTACAGCATGGACCAAGTCACGTATTCCGGATCTTCTTCCCTGGGTGAGATGTGGTCATTGAAAGATAGATTTTTTTACCAGTCAGTTCCTGTCGGGCCACGGCAGCTTCGGGCAGTATATGAAAAGAATGAGGATAACGGAAGATGATTTACGCTCGTATTGACATGCCACCGATACGGCGGAGCACACAGTCCTACTGTGCGACAGATATATCGAGTGGAGCAATGAACTGACAACGGAATTAAGGACGAAAATTAATAGGGAAAGCATTGTCCAGATAATGATAGATAGTGAGGGCGGATGGAGTAGTGTCTGTTGTTTTATCCGGAGAGTACTTCAGAGGAAAAAATCTGAGGAATACCAAAGACTGCACCAAGTCGGAAGCCAATCCGAGCAGATGAACAAAAGAACAGGGAGAGCAACTGCCGGATTCGTAATCCTCAAATAATGAGGGAAGGCAGGTGTTGGAAAACCAAAAGATCAAAAGAAAAGACAGCCAGCCACACTGATGTTATGTCAGAGGTCACAATGCCGTGGTGATACCGGAGGTTCGTTGGGGCCACTTGTTCTGGTTAGCCTGAGCGCCGGAAACGCCCCACTAAGAAAAAAGAAAAGTCCAGATATCAAAGAAGCCAGTAGCCATGTTTGTCGAAACGTGTAGCAATCTACTAAATGGGTTCGAATAGTTGCTGGCTTCTTGAGTAGCTGGACTGAAACATAGTAGCCTGCTAGACATTTCGCCAACCATAGCTACTGAACAAGTCAGCAGCTATGGTTGGCGAAACGTCTAGTAACCCAATAAGTGGGTTTGACCGTGTTTCAGTCCAGCTACTGAAGAAGCCAGCAGCTATGTTTGGCGAAACGTTAGCAACCTTCTAAATGACTTCGGACAGCTGCTCGCTTCTTGAGTAGCTGGACTGAAACAAAGTGGGCTGCTAGACGTTTCGACAACCATAGCTACTGAACAAGTCAGCAGCTATGGTTGGCGAAACGTCTAGCAACCCACTAAGTGAGTTTGGTCGTGTTTCAGTCCAGCTACTGAAGAATCCGGCAGCTATGTTTGGCGAAACATTAACAACCTTCTAAATGACTTCGAACAGCTCCTCGCTTCTTGAGTAGCTGAACTGAAACAAAGTGGGCTGCTAGACGTTTCGACAACCATAGCTGCTGAATGAGTCAGCAGCTATGGTTGGCGAAACGTCTAGCAACCCACTAAGTGAGTTTGGTCATGTTTCAGCCCATCTACTAAAGAAGCCAGCAGGTATGTTTGGCGAAACGTTTAACAACCCACTAAATGAGTTCAACTACGAACACCCATAAAATAAATTACTATTGCAAGCAACACCAGTCGGGAAAGTCTTAAGATTGTCAGTGACAATAAAACGTACCTTTCTTTGTATTAAAAGGCACTAGAACATAAAAACAATTTAATCAATTTATCAAATTACACCAAACTAATAGCGGTATAATTTACAAAACGACTTACGTCGTATAGTTATTTTTATAATGATTATTCTAAACTCAAGGTAAGATTACCGTCATAATTGAAATAATATACCTAATAATTATAATATACTCTGTGACACAAAAATTGCAACACCTGTATATGTCAAGATATATTTTTATTTTTTATCAGCTGATTCGTCTTATCAAGTGTAGCAAGCGATAAGACTTTAGTCCCAAAGTCACTAAATTATTACTCAACATCACAATCTAAATGCGATGTCGCCCTGTCGTCGCAACCATGAGTCTTGCATCTCCGGCAGTTCTCTCTTTCCATTGTAGGTTCCGTACTTTATTAACTGCACCAGGTTTCTAGAAATTCAGATCTTTGTTTTCTAAATATGTATTCCTCAAATAATGTTAAAAAAAATGTATCTCAGAATATCTCCAACAACTTGTGCCTCCCTCCTCTCAATCTCTCAGCAAGCATCTTTCTTTTCTCAACTCTTCTAGAGACAACTTAACCTAAATATCTGTTTAGATGCCTGGTCGAGTTGTTTGTAGTGTATTAAAGTGCAAAAATAATTATAAAAACTTAATGGAAAGTGTAGATAAACTTTCCTTCTTTTCTTTTCCAAAAGAAGTAAAAATAAAGTATTAAGTAAATTTGGAGATAAGCTTAAGGATAAATTTTAGAAAAAAATCAGAAACATGGTTAGAACTCCCCTTGTATATATAAACCACAAGAAAAGTTTCGTGCAAACAACCCCCATGAATAAGTTACGGTACCAGGAATGAATAGGAGTGGTTGGCAGGGAAGAAGATAAAAAGGAAGTATAATTTTTTTTAAATTTTTTTAAATTTCAACAACACACCACGAGGGCTTACAGCCTAAATACTATCGTACCGTGGGTGTTGACAAGGAGGAAAGAGGCACCTTGTTAATTCTGGACTTGAAGGTTTGGAGGTTCGGAGGAGAAGGAAAAACATGTGCCGGCAAGGAATTCCACAACTTGGAAGTCCTCGGGACAAAAGAGCGGGCATAACAAGATGTTCTAAGTCTGGTGACCTGGACAGTAAAAGGGTGCATTCGCTCTGTTCCCCTGGTAGATCTGTTGGGGGCAGCAGGTGGGGGAACTATGGAGGAAAGCTCCTCTGAGCAGTGCCCGTGCAGATATCTATAAAAGAGAGAGAGGTCACCAACGGCACGTCGGTGGGCAAGGGATGGCAGCCTTTGGGTGAGGGTAGGGTCACCGATGAGACGTATAGCTCTCTTTTGAATGGAGTCCAGGATAGCGAGTGTAGAAGCGGCAGCGGCACCCCAGATGTGGGAGCAGTATTTGAGGTTTGGCCTTATTTGTGAAGTATATAAACAGAAAAGGCGAAAAAAAAAAACAATTTGGCGAGACCTATATAAGCTGCCCTTATCTCATTTTGCAGCTACACCTCCTTGAAATCCTGTTTATCCCGCACAGAACCCCTATTTGCCAAAATTTCCGTAATTTTCTTGTGGTTTATGCATTGAGGGTAGTTGTATGCATGTAGATCCATCGTGTGTGGAGGGTGGGGGTCATCCTGGGGGGTTTTCTTCTTATTCTGCATGCATACAGCCACCCTCAATGCATAAACTACAAGAAAAATGTACTGGGAACAACCTCCAAGAAAATTACGATACATGAGGCGAATAGGGTTCTATGCTGGGTAAACAGGATTTTAAGGTGTAGCTACAATATGGAATAAATACAGCTCATATAGGTCCAGCTAAGCTGTTTTCTTTTTTTCGCATTATTCGTTTCTTCTTCTCCGTCCATCACCGCTATTCACTCTTGGTCCCGTAGTTTTTTGGGGGTTGTTTGTAAGAATATTTTTTGTGATTTATGCATCCAAGGGGTGTTCTAAGCGTGTTTCTGAAAAAAATACCCTAAAAGCCATCCTTGAGCTCATTTGCAAAATTTTATTTACATATTGCGCTGGCAAAATTTACTATTATTTTAAAATTAAATAAGTATAAGATGCATGAGTTGTTCGCTTAGAAATTGATTGTGAAAACTGTAAACCCACTATGTATTTTGTATGTGTACAAATACATACCTACCTAAATACTATAAACTTAAATGATCTACTTATTCTGATTAGTTGCGTATTAAATGGGGCATATACAGTAAAATAAGTAAACCATTAAAAAACTAAATACCCAGGTTGTGGTTTAGAAGAAATACCTTCATTTTGCAAGTGGCTTCCAGAAGTTCGTTAGCCAGGAAAATCGTCCCAGGTTTTCCCGGAAAATTTTGTGTTTTCTTTCGAAAAAAAATTATATCTCTGGAAATAACAAAGTAAGGGCAACCAAAATTGGTTTATATCATTACAGGTAAATTACCTACCAAAACGTAGCTCTGTAGGTTGAAAGGCAAAAAAGTTATAGGCATTTAAAGAAAAATAAATTTAAAACGTCAAAATTGGCAACATTTAGGCAAAGAACCTGAAACTAATACGAGCTATGGAAAGAAAATGTCTGAATGTTTTGCAAAGCCTGAAGTCTTAGCTTCAACCGCCATTGTCCTTCATTTTAGTAAAATATTGCCAGGAAATTCATTTTAAATAGACCCTTTCTCTGATGCTTTGGCAGTAGTCTTAGCTATAGAGTTTATCATTTAATGGTATATAATTTTGTCGAATTTTCGTAAAAAATCAATAAAGCTCAATATATCCGTTATTATATAAGATACGAAAAAAATTATATACACTAATTATAGGGTGTCTTGCGCTACATCTTAAAAAATATTTCTACAATCACAGAGTGGCCCATAAGTCGTTGGTGGCGATACATTTCTTTTTAATCGAACACGCCTAATGTTATTGCATTTTTGCATTTTTCATCGAAATATAAGGCATATTTGTAAGAAAAGAAATTCGGGACGCAGCAAGTGCGTTATGGTAGCGAATTTTAATTAAATGCTTCAAATTTGAATAGCTCAATTTCCTATTAACCTATAAGGTTGACCAACAAACCAGTTTTTTCGGCACAGGTCCCGTAACTTTCTTGGGGGTTGTTCCCAAGAAAATTTTCTTGTTGTTTAGCCATTGAGGGTGGTTTTGTGCATGCAGAAGGGGAAGGAAAACCACCAAGTATGAAGCAGCCAACCCACCCCACCCTTTCTCATGCTGGCTGACACCCCCAAAGCACGGGGGGATCTCCATCGCCTTCTGCATGCCTACAACCACTCTCAATGCATAAACCACAAGAAAAAATTATTGGGAACAAGCCCCAAGAAAGTTGCTTGTAACCTGACCTGTGGCGAATAGGGGTTCTGTGCGTGATAAACAGGATTTTAAGGAGGTGTAGCTGCAAGATGGGATATAGGCAGCTTATATAGGCCCGGCTAAGCTGTATTATTTTCGAATTTTTATTTATACCTCCTTTATATCTTCTTCCTGGCCAGGCATCACAATTCACTCCGTCACTTCCTTGCGGGTTGTTTGCACGAAACTTTTCTTATGGTTTATGCATGCAAGGGGGGTTCTAAGCATGTTTGTGATTTTTTTCCAAAAACACTCTGTGAGCTCATCTGCAAATTTACCTAATACATTATTTTTACTTCTTTTGGAAAAGAAAAGAAGGAAAGTTTATCTCCACTTTCAATTGCCTAATTATTTTTGCAAATTAATACACTATAAACAACTCCATCAGGCAAAGAAGCAGATATTTAGGTTAAGTTATATTTATTGAGTTCTTGTACATTAAACACATACTCCTCTACCTTTATGACGATTCACCGATTTAGTTGTTAAATATAAAAACTAATCTTGAATAAATAACGTCCAATTCGTAACACCGTTGATTCACTGTGCACTTATGTTTACAACACAACACCCAAAAAATAAAATATTGTCTTCAAGACAATACTACATACAGACTTGGAGACTACTTCTCTGGCTTCACTGTTGGTTTGTGTATGTGAAGGACGTAGCCAGCGCGTGAGCTAACTGGAGCAAGTGGCCCTTCGAATTCTGGATGTTCTAGTATGTTCTTCAATGCTTCTGTGACTATAGTTTCGCTGCTTGACAACATTCTCAGACACATTAAAATTAAATTAGTACGAAATCATGACAACTACAAATAAATATCTGTTGCTATGTTATGATATGATGTTTTGATCAAAAATTTTTTATCAAATTGTTTGTGATTTTTTTCTAAAAACCCTCTGAGCTCATCTGTTTCATTTTATTTTCAATTTGATAAAAAAAATTTGATCAAAACATCATATCATAACATAGCAACAGATATTTATTTGTAGTTGTCATGATTTCGTACTTATTTAATTTTAATCTGTCTGAGAATGCTGCCAGGCAGCGAAACTATAGTCACAGAAGCATTGAAGAACATCCTAGAACATCCAGAATTCGAAGGGCCACTTGCTCCAGTTAGCTTACGCGCTGGCTACGTCCTTCACCAACGAAAACCAACAGTGAAGCCAGAGAAGTAGTCTCCAAGTCTGTATGTAGTATGGACAAGTTTCACCAAGTAAGGTAAACAACAATCAATGAATTCAAGACAATAGTTTCGATTTAACTGCTATTTCATACAAAATAAACATAAAATAAATCTGTAACTGATCGTGTTAGATTTTTTTTAGCAAACACACTAAAAGTTAAACAAATTTATAATGAACATTGTTTAAAACACGAAAACGCAATTGGAAACTATAGGAAATAGCCGCATCTGGAAATACACATGACGTCGTATTAACCTCCTCTCGCGTCTCTCCCCTCTCAGAGTTAACAGACAACCTATATAATCTATAAACCTTGAACTAAGCTAACTTCCATGTGAAAAAAATAGTTGGGAATGACATTTTTACCTTTTTATTACAGTAGAGGATTTTTAGCAAATAATGTTGGAAAATGGAAATATAAATGGGATAAATATTGATGAGTTATCTCGTGTATAATTACTCTATGGTGTCTATGAAACGAACGATCCCCAAAAATGTGTAAAATATGACAAAAACATGTCGCCAGAGTGAGTACAATTTACGCTTTTCCTACAAGAAAATCCAAATAACTCCAAACTAATTTTGAATGTGACTTTCGTCATCTACACCCTGAAACACGTCTGTATACAAAATTTCATCAAAATCGTACGTATGTGCGGAGAATAACTAATTAGGTTCCTAAATGAATAAATAAATGAATAAATAAGTGAATAAATAAATGAGTAAATAAATGAATAAATAAATAAATGTCACTGGTATAAAGTTGAAGTTTTAATGGATAATAGTATGGTCAGGTAGGGTTATAATTATGTTTTTGGATACATTTGGTACCAGCTCGTCTAGCCCGTTCTCTCGCATTAAAATGTTTACTTCATCATTCTGACATGCAATACAATTGAAGCATGATTATATAGGGTGGCGCATTGAAAAGGAAACAGACCGATTTTCGTCCAGAGAAATTTTCTTTTTAAGAAACGCTCAAACACGTCAATTTTAATATTGAGGGCGACATGTTTTGACATACAACTCAATTTTGTCATATGAACCCCTTAAGAGTGGTGATAACAACCCTTATATTTTAAATAGGGAACATGGGTCGAGTGTTACATTATTTGAAAGCTCTTTCTTTTCTGAATTCAGCACACTAATTTTTTTGGAAGTTTTATCAACTCGTTTAAAAATTATTCACAGTTGAACATGCAAAAACGCATTTCACTCATTCCAATAAGAAATGTGCTGATAGTCAATGTTTTGTTGGTTTGTAAACAAAAAATTGACTATCAGAATATTTCTTATCGGAAAGAGAGAAATGCGGTTTATTATTTCAGTTTGTCGGTCGGTTTGATACTTGATAGTACTACCGAAAATTAATTTCACAATGGTGTATTCTGTAGAAGAAAGAGTTGAAATAATTACTCTTTTTTCAAAAACGATGACTGTGCCAACCGTACCGCAAGTTTGTTTAACGAACAGGCATGTTAACAGAAAATACATTTTAGAGTTAGTTGCAAAGTTTCGGCAAAATGGTTCAATAGCCAACAAAAAACGAAATCCTGAACGTGAATTTCCGGTTAGAAATGAGACTACTGAGATTGAAGTTTTAGGACAAATTACTGCAGACCCAACTTTGAGCACGAGAAAATTGGCCACTGTTTCAAACATCAAAAGAAAAACTACTCAGCGAATATTGAAGCATCATAAATTTCACCTGTATAAAATTAATCTTGTACAACAACTGAATGAAGATTATTTTGATCGGAGGCCGGAGCTTTGTGAAGTTATGACTGCACGAATAGCTGATAACGGGGACTTTCTGTTCAATATCTGTTTTTCAGACGAGTGTACGTTTTTATTCAACTCTACAGTCAATCGTCATAATTGTCGTTATTGGGCAGATAATAATCCAATAAATTTTCACGAAGTCCACACTCAAACTCCACAGAAACTGAATGTCTGGACTGGCATTTTTGGAGACCGTTTAATCGGACCAATTTTTCTTGATGGCAATTTGAGTGACGAAACGTATTTGGAGTTACTAGAAGATAACGTTTACCCTCTACTAATTGACATTGTTGAGAATGATAATGGCTATCAAGAAAATCAATTAGTCTTTCAACAAGATGGAGCTCCTCCGCATTTTTCACAACGTATTAGGGAGTTTTTGAACAGAGAGTTTCCAGAGCAATGGATTGGGCGTAGATGTGCTATTGAGTGCCCGCCTAGATCACCGAATTGAACTCTTTTAGACTTCTTTTTATGAGGCCATTGAAAGAGTAAAATTTACAGAACCGGAGTCTCTGTAAGAATTACGACGACGCATTGTTGAATAATGCCGTCTAATAAGTCCACAAATGCTCCAGAATGTCAGAGCTCGTTTTGAACAAAATTTGTACTTTTGCATGGAAGCTGGTGGTCAACAATTTGAACACTTACTTAACTGAATAAACATTTTTGAACGTTTGGTTTTGTTTTTTAGTTTTTTTTTTGACGAAAAATTGACTAATTAGTGCATTTCTTATCACAATGAATGAAATACGTTCTTGCAACTCCAACTGTGAATAATTTTTAAAGGAGTTGATAAAACTTCCAAAAAATTAGTGTGCTGAATTCAGAAAAGAAAGAGCTTTCAAATGATCTAACACTCGATCCATGTTCCCTATTTAGAATATAAGGGTTGTTATCACCACCCTTAAGGGGTTGATATGACAAAGTTGAGTTTTATGTCAAAACATGTCCCCCTAAATATTAAAATTGACGTGTTTCAGCGTTTCTAAAAAAATCTTTCCCTGGACGCAAATCGGTTTGTTTCGTTTTCAATGCGCCACCCTGTATATTGTAGACAACGCAGTTAATTACTAGATGGTATACGGGCTGATCACTGATTATTTATTACTCCGTCATCGATTGTCGATTACCATTGTCATTATCGATTACTATTATTAATATAAAAAGTGTAACCTTACAACTCCAAGAGTGATATAAAAAAATCAACACGCTTATGGTGAATAAGATATACAAAAATTATGTAACAAAATCAAACATACCAGATGTTCTATTTTCTAAGTCACTCAGTATATGATATATTATTAACCTATGGAATAACACTGACCACGTACCCGCTAAGAACGTTCAACCTTGGCGGAAACAAGAACGTTGTCATTATGTTGACTTTACTCGAAAGTTTCTCGCTCCTCTTGTTAGCTAGGAATTTGAAGTAAAATGATGAATCAATAGAAAGTAGTTATGCAAGACATTAAAGAAAAGTTCATATGTACGTCGCCAAAAATAGAAACAAAAAACCTATAAAATATTCCTATTTATAATAATTATTGCAGAATATCTACAAAATATAATGAGTTGTTTATTACTATCCAGGTTGTTTTCAGTAGATTTAACTGTAAATTTTTCCACTATTAGAATATTGGAAATTTTAAGACGTCATTGTATCATGAGAGTTTTTCACCTGGGGCATAATATAGATTCATTGCGATAACATTTATTTTACTGGATATGGAAATACATGAATGATTATTATGGGTAGACAATAATAAAATAATATTAGTAGTCGCAGAGTACGTGACAAAAAGTGCTAGAGTATCCTAAATTAAGTTTTATCGAAAAACTAAGAAGCAGTCATGATTTTACATATATTTATAAGGGTAAAGATAGAATCCAAAACACTGTTTTGTTTTGCAGACACAGTAAACCAAAAAATTTAACAAATGTCAACTTCTTGAGAAATATATCGACTTAAAAAAACTAACACCCAGTGAGAGTTGATGAATTTTAATCAACTTTATACATAATACATAAAAAATGATTATATTTTCAAACTAAAATTTTAAAAGTCTGCTGTTTATGTATTCGATAACTCTTCGACGGCTTGCTTGAAATTAAATGATTTACCGTATCGATAATTCTTCAAGGCTTCCTTGAAATTAAATGATTTGTGGTATTGTGAGGACTGCCATCCTCAGGATTATCGAATTCGAAACTAGATTATTTTGTGGTTGGGGTAAATTACACAGAAGATTACCAATCATATCCCACACATGTTCGATTGGTGACACGTCTGGGTAGCGAGAAGTCCATCAAAGCAGGGTCACGTTTTTTCTTGTAAGAACATTGTAGTAACCCTTTCTGTGTGATGACGTGCGTTGTTTGTTAGAAAAGGTGTTGAATTAACCCTAGTAAGTATTGCAGTGCAACAGGCTGCAGTTTCTTTCGGATGTAATCATTTGCATTCAAATTTCTTTCAATAAAAACTAGAGGTGACCCCCCCCGTATGTTATCGCACCCCCATCACCCTCCCCCCTCCAGTGTAATAGTCTTATGCCGTTCCACAGCAAATTCTAAATTTCTGCGTTCTACACGCAATCGTATTACTTTCTGCAACATCGTGAACCCAAAGACAGAATCGAGACTCGTCAGAGAACACTAAACGATTGCATTCACCATCCCAATTTGATATGCCGTTACACCACTCAAGCCGAGCAGCACGATGTCGAGGTGTCAGTGGGATATATAAAAATTGTCTATACGAACGAAACCCAAAAGCGCGCATTTTGCGATATATCGTTGCCATAGAGTCTTTGTTGTAAAACACCCAACCAAGCATTTCCAATCGACCGTGTTGGGGAAACTGTCTTTTAAAGGCGCAATCCTTAAATGAGGACCTTCCCGTGCTCAAGTTGCTCGAGGCCGTCCGGATGCATGACGACGGTTATGGATTCCTTCTTCAGACGACCTGGACCAACACTGTAACTATGCAGTTGGAAATTTGTATGATTGAAAAACCGGCTTCCTGCATACCAACAATGCGCCCTCTTTCGAGTTTACTTAAATGATCGTAATTGTTTTGTAAACGGCACCTAGGCATAATTACTTAATAAATTGAACACAAGTCGGTACGAAATATTGCTTCAAACTGAAGGAAAAGCAAATTTAAAGAGATAATTTTTTGATAAAACAAAATTTAAAAATTGTACATCTGTTAATTTTTTTTGTCCTTATTGTTATCATTTCTTATCAAAGACAAAACAGAGCAGTATAGAACATTATATTGCAATTAGTCGAAGGTTCTGCTTGGCTTGCATGAATTTTTTAGTGAGAGTTGTTTTGCACGTTCGTCGTTTTTGCAAAGACTGATTCTCGTGAACAGCACGCGGCCGCAAAGTTTTGCTCCTTAGTTACTCTTAAAAACCGGCACAGAAACTCTTGAAATGTTAAAAACGGCCTACATGGATGACGGTTTTGGGAAAACTCAAGTGTGTGAGTGGTTTCAAAAGAGGTGAGATGTCAATTGATGACAAACCTCCTTCGACGACTCGAAGAGCTGAAAATGTTGAAAAAATTCGCGAAATCATCCTGGAAGATCGACCACGGACCATTGATAAAGTTGTGGAGCTGGTCTGGAGTAACTTGAGAGTTCAGTTCAGCGAATTTAACGGAATATTTGGGGATGAAAAGGGTGCCTAGACTACTGAACAAAAACAAGGTCGCGTGGAAGCGTGATGTGCTTTGAAAGAAGAGTTTTGAAATTAATCGAACTTTCCAAAGTGTTCTGACAGGTGACGAATTATTGTATTACGGTTACGACCCTGAAAGGAAGCAGCCATCAAGCAAGTGGAAGACTCGTCCCAAAAAAGTTCGCCAAGTGATATCAAACGTCAAAAGAATGCTAATTTGTTTTTCGATGCGAGAGGACTTGTCCAATCAGAGTTTCTTCCACATAATCAGGCAGTTAACCAGACTTTCTACCTGGAAATTCTGAAAAGATTGCGCAACAATTTGCGGCGGATGAGGCCTGATTTTTGGCAATCTAGTGACTGGTTTTTCCACCACAATGACGCTCTTGTTTACACAGCCCTGTCTGGGCGCCAAATTTTGACCAAAATGGCATGATCCCTCCTATTTACCCGACCTTGCCCCCTGCCACTTTTTATTTCCTCGAAAGAAAAGAGTCATAAAAGGAAAGCGTTTTGCAGACGTTACTGAGGTGAAGAAAAAACGACGGGGACGGGCCTTGTCGGGCACCACAAAGAATGAATTTCAAAAATGTTTTGAACAATGGAATAAAATATAACAAAAGTGTACTAGTGCCAGAAGGAGAGTATTTTGAAGAGGAGTGAAGGTTTTTTGTTTAAAGATTAAATAAACTCGAAAAAAATAAGTTCGGTTTCTTTTGGGTACCCACTCGTATGTGTTTTCTCAGGAATGACTGTGAATATCGTATTTCTGAAAAGAAGATACTGAGAGTTTCAAAGTGAGCAACCGTGGCTTAATTTAATTTAAAGTTCAATCTCTTCTAATTTAGAAGATTCCCATAGTTTGCGAGCTTAAGGGGGACACGTGTAATTAGTGCTACTGAATTTAGACCATCGATTTCCCTTAATGTTCAGAAATAAACCAACTATTATTAAAGTTAGAGATACAGAATTTCCTATTACGTTTATTTTTATTAGGGGTATATCAGAGTGAGTAGAATGTTATATTTCCTGTCCGTAATGTATTTTACAGTCATTGTAAAGTTATAAACTAGACAGAAATAAATACGATGTACACCGAATGTTTTCTGGTACTTTTAAGACCAATAAACTGATGAACACAAAAGCGGGAGACTTACAAATCATAGTATATTTTATGTGAAAATTCTATTCACGTTCAGAGACGTCGAGCATAATTTTTGTTTGGAATGCTAAATTGCTTCCTTGCTATTTTGTCGTGGTAAAATTTAAAGTGTTGTTAGACGTTATGCCAACCATAATATTATTGCTTTCTTCTTCGGTAGCTGGAAACTGAGCAAACATGGTAGTTTTCTGTCGGCTTCCTTGTCCGTTTTTTGTCCACAACAAAGATCGGCGTTATGATTAGATCAGTAACGGACACCAATGGACCCTCTCCACACGCCAGGAAGATATCAGATACCATATGAATGTGTAAAGGTATATATAGGTCAAACAACAAGAATCATCGAAAAAGGGGGGTTGGAACATCAACAACATCTACTGTTACTGCAACCTGAAAAGTAGGCGGTAGCCGAGCATGTTATTTTGGAAAACCATGGTGTCATATTTGATAAAACGGAGGTCCTTACGAGATTAAAGGAATATCAGCCGCAAATCAGGAGGCAGGCGCTTGAAAATCAGGGACTTCCTAACAATCTCAACAGAGATGGCGGTTTCAAGTTAAGTGGAATCTAGCTCCCCACAAACAACAACAAAAAGGATTTTACAGCTCCTGGAAACAAGATACCGTATACATAACATATCAGGAATTAATAATGGTGAAGTCATCTGCAACGACGTCGTTTCCTGGTATGCGTGCGCCATCCACGGCGAATCAAAGAAACAGGCGGTACGTATCATCCACAGATATAAGAAAGCGATGTTTGCTCGGTTTCAGGCCAGTTAATAACGAAGTCAGCAGCCAAGGTTGGTACAACGTCTAGCAAACCGTGATGTGAGTTCGACCACGTCAAAACAACCCGGAAACCATTCAGCATTCCAAGCAACACATTCTGTGAAAGTCTCAAATCATCAGCAATGTTTGTTAAAAATTAGTTTTACACAAAGCTTCTGGAAAACCTTGTTCTGTTGATGGAAGTGATAGAGAGTCATGGATACGACTACAAGGCGACGTTACCTTTAGACTCTGATTATGGTTAATGCAAAAATGTTGATAAGGCTGGTGCAAAAAAAAAATGAAACCATCCGACAGGTGTCAGGTACATCAAAAATTCTTTGAATAAAAATACAGGGTCGTGCCGAGGTAACGGTCCAAATTGATGAGTAGACTTCTAAGGTAAAAATATTCGATTTAGCCTAACTTAGTTTAGTCCAAAAGTTGATAGTTAAAGCGATACAGGGTGTGAAATTCAAAATATTATTTTAGTTTATTTTCATTTATTTCTTTAAAAATGCTAATATCTATACAAAATTTTAAGGTTTGCGGTTTTTTGTGTCGACGAATTGAAATCTGTTCACAGTTCTGTTCATAGAGGGCACCAGCCGCGGTAGACTAAATGGGTTAAAAAACGACCGAAATTTGTTATACTTCGAGGAATCTCATGCATGGTATCAAATTCATATTTTACAACATTTTTTACACAAAAGGGTATTCTTTATGATAGTCGCTGCGTCCCACCGTTTTCGAAATATTTAGCTCCTCCCAATTTGAACGGTGACCTGCAGCACCGTTTAGTTAATTACTTAGATGATTTACCATTAAATTTACGACATATACTTCATGAAAAATAGGGCCCCCCTCATTTTTCTGCTTAAGTACGGAACTATCTTGATCAAACTTTTCCGGATCGTTGGATAGGTCGCAGGAGACGAATCTCATGGCCCGCTCGTATGTCTGATTTTCACCTAGTGGATTTTTGTTTATGGGGTTACATGCAATCAGTTGTTAATAGAGAAACTATAAAGACCCGGGAAGAATTATGCCAGAAAGTTGTAAATGCTGCTGAATCATTTCGCGATAAGAATCTTTATTTTAAAGTAAGACAATCGTCAAAAAAAAACGCGTTGATAAATGTATTGAAGAGGCGAAATGTATTGAAGAGGCGGACATTTTGAGCAATTATTGTCAAAAAGGCATATTTTTTAAGCAATGTTTACTGTTAGTGGATTTTCGTAGAAAAAATTTACTAATGGGGAGATCCCAAGTTTTGAATTTTAAAAAATTTCTTCAAATGAGCGCGAACTAGGACCCGTAGAACCTATATAGAGGTGTCCGGGAATTCAATGTACAACCGACCTACCACAGATGTTTCAGCCAAAATTGGGTCGATTAAGATCAGCTCAACTCTATACAAAGTTGCACCGTTTAGCCGCCAGAGGAATTCAAAGTTATTAATTTTTTTTCTACTTTTTAGTGAATTTTCTTTAAAAAAAATTCACTAATGAGGAGATCCCGACTTTTGAATTTTGAAAAAATTTCTTCAAATGAGCGCTAATTAGGCCCCCCAGAACACATTTCCGGGGTCAGTTAAAATTTTTATATGTTTATATATATATATATATATATATATATATATATATATATATATATATTTATATATATATATATATATATATATATATATATATATATATATATATATATATATATATATATATATATGTATCACACCGATAACTCAAAAAATAATGGGCCGATTTTGATCAAATTTGGTGAATACCTTCCTTTTGCAAATGGCTTGGATAAGTTCGTTAGCCAGGAAAATCGTTCCAGGTTTTCCCGGAAAATTTTGTGTTTTCTTTCAAAAAAAAATTATATCTCCGGAATTAACAAAGTAAGGGCAACCAAATTTGGTACGCGGGTTTACATCCTTATAGGTAAGCTACATACCAAAATATAGCTCTGTATGTCAAAAGACAAAAAAGTTATAGGCATTTAAAGAAACATAAATTGAGGTTTTTCACAAAACGTCAAAGTTGCGATTTAAACGTCAAAATTGGCAACATTTAGGAAAAGAACTTGAATCTAATACGCGCTATGGAAATAAAGTGTCTCAAGAATAATGTTTTACAAACCCTGAAGTCTTAGTTTCAACCGTCATTGTCCTTCATTTTAATAAAATGTTTCCAGAAAATTCATTTCAAATAGATCCTTTCTGACGCTTGGCAGTAGCCTTAGCTATAGAGTTTATCGTTTAATAGTATATAATTGTTGTAGAATTTTCGTAAAAAAATCAATAAACTTCAATATATCTGTTATTATACAACATATGAAAAAAAATTGTATATATTAATTATAGGATGTCTTGAGCTACATCTTAAAAAATTATTTCTACAATCACAGAGTGGCCCATAAGTCGTTTGTGATACAATTTTTTTTTTTTTTAAGCAAACACGCCTTATGTTATTGCATTTTTGCATTTTCCATCGAAATATAATGCATGTTTGTAAGAAAAAAAATTCTGGACGCAGTAAGTGCGTTATGGTAGCGAATTTTGATCAAATGCTTAATATTTGAATAGCTCAATTTGCTATTAACCTATAAGGTTGACCAAGAAACGAATTTTTTCGGGAACACTTTAAGTTTACTTTCGGAAATTTTTGTACATTTTCAAACAATAAAGTTATTTTGATGAAACATGGCACATTTTTTTTACTATATAGATTATACTGGTAACCAAATTTGATGCCTGCTTTCTTAAAAAAACACACATTATTGCTATTAAAAAATAGTTTTATGAAAATTCACTACCATAACGCACTTGCTGCGTCCAGAGTTTTTACCTATCTCCTAAACAGGTAATCCATCATATTCAAATTTCAGAGAAATATTGTAATGAGCAAGTGGTTTAGTCGTTATGAGAACTAGTGCAATTGCGCCCCTGTAAGAGTGTAAAATACCCCCGCCCTTAACTTTTTTTATCGTATTTATTTCTCTGGCCGTTAGATAAATAACACGTTCATTTTTTTCAAGGACCGTTCTTTTTCCAAATTTTTGTTGCTTTTGTAAAATTTTGCTTACTCTTATAGTTTTTGCGCAAAATAGCTTTTAAGTTGAAGTTTGATGGAGAAATGCAATGCTTCATAAAATGTTTATTCATTAACCATAGAAACAATAAGAAAAGGAAAATTCGTGTAAAGTTTAAATTGAAACAGATTAAATTTAACTAAGTAATTGTTCAATATGGCAACCATTCACTCGCCTTAAAGCTTCTAGTGTACGTAAAAAATTAAAACTTATACGGTCTAAATTTTCCCTATTCCGCAGTGAGGCAACAGCTTCTTCAATTCTATCCCACAATTGCTCCTCGGTATTTATCTCCCCCCTGTAAACATACGTCTTGATCTGCCGCCATAGTGAGAAGTCGCAAGGATTTAAATCTGGTGAACGTTCTGGCCAAGGAAAAGGAGCATCGTGACCTCTGCCAATCCATTTATTGGGAAATTGCTCACTAAGTTAATCCCTCACAATGCGTCCAAAATGGGGTGGTGTACCGTCATGCATGTACCACATGTCACGACGTAATGCGATCAGCAAATCTTTTAAAAATTCTGACAGTTCCTGCAAGAAGTGTAAGTAGCCTTCCGCGGTTAGCCTATTAGGTAACCCTACGGGCCCAATCAAATGACAATCAATTATTACTATCCACACATTAATTTTGAATTCGCGCTGAAAATGCCTTACACATGAATTGCGTGAGGATTTTCATCTGCATAATGGTCCTCATTATGAAAATTTGTAACACCTCGCCGCATGAAACATGTCTTATCTGTAAAAAGCACCTTTTTGTTAAAGTTTGCATCTAGTCTTCTTTTCTGACGTATAATGCTCGCAAATAAAAGGCGCGAGTCATGCTCACCACGCAGCAGTTCTTGGAAAGGTTGTAAATGTTATGGGTGCAGTAGCTGTCGCTTCAGTATACTATTGACTGCTGTTTTTGTAATTCCAATTTGGTGCTCCAACAGCCTCGTACTAATGCTGGGATTCTCACTTACGATATCCAATACTTGCTCTTCTTCACGAAGACGGCGGACGTTAGAATTACGGCCAGTATTAGGTCTGTGCACACTTAGCATTACAGTCTCCCTTAGTCATCTTTCGATAGACGTGAATGTTCTGCGATCAGAAGTTTGCCTACTTGAAAATTTCTCCCTGTAGACTTGCACACTTTTGCTGAAGTTATGTTGGCATAAACCCAACACTAAAAGCATATGTACTTGCTCAGAAAAACTATAAACATGAGCCATATTCCTAAAAATTACCTTATTAATTTGTCACTTTGGCAAATACTATTAATGCAATAATAAGCTGTAGTGTCAAAATACGCATATATCAAACTCATTTCCATAGTAACCGGATTTGATTATTTAAGTATCGTTTAATGCAACTATTAGTGGTTAGCTTAATACCATTTTGCGCAAAAACTAAGACAGTAAGCAAAATTTTACAAAAGCAACAAAAATTTGAAAAAAGATCGGTCTTTGAAAAAAATATGAACTTGCTATTTATTTAAAGGCCAGAGAAATAAATACGATAAAAATTTGGGGTGGGGGTAGTTTACACCCTTGCAGGGGTGCAATTTCACTAGTTCTTATAACGACTAAACCACTTGCTCATTACAATATTTCTGTGAAATTTGAATATGATCGGATTACCTGTTTAGGAGATAGGTAAAAAAATAGAAAAAGAAATTAATAACTTTGAAGCCCTCTGGCGGCTAAACGGTGTAACTCTGTATAGAGGTGAGTTAATCTTAATCGACCTAATTTTGGCTGAAAAATCTGTCGGTTGTACATTGAATTAATTTTTCTTAAAACTATTTTTTCAAATATCTTGAAAGTGGTTCAACATAATATCATGAAATGTGGCACTGCTGCTTGGTGGTGCCACCGACAGCAACACTGGTTCATTAACATGGTCATAATTTTTTGTCCACCCTGTATGCACATTTTAGAACAAAAATAAAGAAAGCCGATTTAGTTTCACACAAAAAAGGTATACTTCTTTGAAGTCCAAAAAGTTTACCGTTTTCAAAATAAACGTATTTTCTCAATGGAATTAAATTAACGATTATGCACAAACATGATGTATTCTTGAAGGCTTCGATCTTAGTGCAAATTATGTGTTTCTGTTGTAGATGCTTTTTAGTACAATAAAATGTACGTTATCAAAAGAAATATTTTTATTAAGCATTCAACAATGCCATTAAATAAAAGTCTGGACGCAGCAAGTGCGTTATGGTAGTGAATTTTCATAGAAATGATCTGGCACAAAATATTTTAATATAACTTTTTTTTATTGTAACATAGAAATCTAAATTTTGGTGTATAGTTTAATTTTTATATCGTAAACCTACCTACCAAATTTGTTTATCATAGATTTTTTATTTTTTAAGAAATTTTTTTTTCAAATGAAAACTCAAATTTTTTCGGAAAACCTCGTCCGATTTTTTTGATTAACGAACTTGTCAAAGCTATTTACAAAAGGAAGGTACATGCCAAATTTTATCAAAATCGGCCTATTATTCTCTGAGATGAAAATTTTTTTCGAATGAAAACTCAAAATTTTCCAGGAAAACCTCGTCCGATTTTCCTGACTAACAAACTTGTCAAAGCCATTTACAAAAGGAAGGTACATGCCAAATTTAATTAAAATCGGCCCATTATTTTTTGAGATAAGAATTTTTTTCGAATGAAAACTCAACATTTTCCCGAAAAACCTCGTCCGATTTTCCTGACTAACGAACTTATCCAAGCCATTTACAAAAGAAAGGTACATGCCAAATTTTATCAAAATCGGCCCATTATTTTTTGAGTTATCGGTGTGATACACACACACACACACACACACACACACACATATATATATATATATATATATATATATATATATATATATATATATATATATATATATATATATATATATATAAACATATAAAAATTTAAAATGACCCCGGATATGGGTTCTAGGGATCCTAGTTCGCGCTCATTTGCAAAAATTTTTCCAAAATTCAAAAGACGGGATCTCCCCATTAGTGAATTTTTTCTACGAAAATTCACTAAAATAACATCTATAAAACTATTAATTAAAGAGAAATAGTTAACAAAATGGATATCGGAAAGATTGTTAAAAATTGCATTCATCTACCTAATAAAATTAATCTAAAATTAAACTGAAACTTTAGAAGCAAAACAACAACAAATCAGAGTAAGTGCTCAAAGTATTCACCATTTACGGCAATCCATTTTTTCACTCGTTTATTAAAATTATCATTAGCAAACTGTACGATCTTTCCCCTTAATTGCTGGCGGTTATTTATTTGATATTTGTAGACCAGTGACTTCAAATAACCACAAAAGTAAAAATCTAGCGGATTTAAGTCGGCACCATGCGCTGGCTATGGGTGCACACTACTTCTACCGCCGCCTCTGAGGGTAACTTTCATCTAAATAATTTCGCACATCTCGGATGCAATATGCTGGAGCACCATCATGCGTGAACCAAGAGTCACCCCTTAAAGTTAAAGGTACATCTTCTAAAATGATCGGTACATTATGTCTCAAAAACAAGAGATACGTTGCTCCGATAAGTCTGGTGAATGAGGCTTCATCAGTAAATACAATTTTCTTGTAGAACATTGGATCCTCTAAATAGCGTTCTCTCATAAACAGGCAAAATTGAAGTCTTCTTGGCAAGTCCTGCGGTAAAAGCTGCTGAACTCGAGTGAAATGATACGGATGCAGTTTTTCTTTGCGTGTGATTCTGGACACCGAAGATTTGCTTATACCCGTTGCTGCACTAACACGTCTTGTGCTGGTTTCCGCGTCTTCTACAATACGAACTATGATTACGTCTTCCGTATCAGCATCAATTACACTCAGTCCTCCTGCATTTATGTTTTTGGGATGAAACGAGACAGTTTTACCAAATCTATCGTACAGTGCGTTAAAAGCTTTATGGTTTGGTTGCCGTCTATCAGGACAAAGCGCAAAATAGCGCAGTGCTGCTCTGCGCGAACAAAAATTTTCCTGGGCATAAAGACATACCATATCTCACATTTGTGAATTTGAGAATCATTATGAAGCGGCATTTTAACGCAAGTAACAAAAACAAAGTGACAATTAAAGACACTTGTTTCATGTCAGTCGATTTTGATCAGTTATAGTAAACAAGTTCCTACTTGCTACCATTGCTCATTTAACGTTGTTTCATTATAGCGTCGCAGTAGGTTTTAGAACCTACAAATTATTCTATTTTGTGTGAATTTTTCGTTGCATACTGTATTTGTATTTTCCTTCAATTATAAATGACAATTTTAAGTAACTTCCTATATTTTATGTGCTCACTGTGTTGAACGGATGCGAAACGGAAAAAGGTAATTTCATTTAAAGTTAAAATGACGAAGAGAACTTTATTTGAGGCACGAGCGTTGTTTCCATTTTTTTTTAAATATTAATAAGATTTATAGGTAAATTAGCAGATTAGCGCATTGTTCGTTTTTTGAAAAAAAATTCAGAAACATACTTAGAGTAACCCCTTTATGCATTAACCATCGGACAAATGCTATGATCTCAACTCCACAATACAGTTAAGAGACCTAAAGCAAATTTGAGGTTCTGTGCAAGGTAAACATGCTACAACGGAGCTAGAAATGCAAGCTGTAAAAAACTCACCTTACAGAAGTCCATAGAAAGAAGAAACTACTTACCAATACCGTTTCTCCATAAAAAACTTCCATTTTGCCCAATTGAAGAAAAAAAAACACTAAATAATAACATAATCTGATTCGTTATTAGAATTAAATAAATAGCTGAAACTGCTACCAAAGCATCACATACAGGGTCTATTTTAAATTAATTTTCTGCAAATAATTTAATAAAATAAAGAACAATGAAGATCGTAGCTGAAACTTAAGGCTTTCTAACTTCTTACGACCTTTATGCTGCATAGCCTTATTCATTTAGGTTCTCTATCTAGAACATGTCAATTTTGACGTTTCGAATCGCGACTTTTCTGATGTTTTAAGAATAAAAACTTAAAAGCTTATCTTTTAGTGAATTTTCTTTAAAAAAATTCACTAATGAGGAGATCCCGACTTTTGAATTTTGAAAAAATTTCTTCAAATGAGCGCTAATTAGGCCCTCCAGAAAACATATCCGGGGTCAGTTTCAATTTTTATATGTTTATATATATATATATATATATATATATATATATATATATATATATATATATATATATATATATATATATATATATATGTGTGTATATATATATATATATATATATATATATATATATATATATATATATATATATATATATATATATATATACAGGGTCGCTGATAAGTCTGGAAACGGTCGATTATCCGGGAAAATATACAAGGTGTCGAAAAAAGTTTTATACAAAAGTTTTTGGGTTCTTCAATGTCTACTAGGCGGTGATAATTTTATTTATACAGGGTTGGTCATACAGGCGTGGCACACCAATATTAATTTTTTTTTAATGGAACACCCTATATATTATTCGATATTTCAATCCTTCTCTTAATTTTGAGCAACATTTATGAGAAGCATAATGTACCTAAACTCAATCGTTTCCGGGTAAAAAAATAAATAAAAATAAACGCTACTGTTTTTAAAATCTATTGGATGAAGAACAAAAATAAATGAAAAGTAGAATATCTCTTGAAAACAATCTGTGAGTGTGAAAAGAACCGGTTGCGATGTTTCTAACATTGTTTGGAATCCCAAGATAAGATAAGATGCCCATAAGAAACGCAGTATTATTCTTTTGTTTTAAAATGTTTCCAGGACAACGAATGTCAAACATTCATTCAGTGTCAACAGTTTTGAAACATTAGTAATTTAGTGTCAACAGTTTTTGTGCAAAATGGCAAGTTTAAGTGAAACCGAACGTATCGAAATTTTAATGATGATAGGGTACGGTGATAGAACACGAAGTTTTGCTCAAGTGGTGATTATGTTCAATGAGTTGCATCCTGAGCGGGAATCGATCTCCAAATCCACAGTTTCGAAAACTTTGCATCGTTTTCACGAAACTGGCGGTATCAAGGATAAACCTAGAACTGGAAGGCCAGTAACCGTTACAAATGAAGAAAATTCTTTGAATGTAATATTGGATGTGGTGGAAAATCCGAAAACTTCGGCACAGCAATTGGCTTTAAATCACAATATGAGTCGATATTCAATTCAAAAGATTACGAAGCGGGAAAAGTTCCGTCCATATAAAATTCATTTATTGCAAGAACTGAGTGAATACGATTTTGATCGCAGAATCGAGTTCTGTGAACTTATTATGGAGAAGTTACGCCAAAATTTTAACTTTGCCAACCACATTTTGTTTTCCGACGAATCTACATTTTGTTTGAATGGACAAGTCAACCGACACAACTGTAGGTACTGGTCAGACGAAAACCCACATTGGATGGAACAAATTCACACCCAAAGATCGCAAAAAGTAAATGTTTGGTGTGATATTATTGGTGGACATATCATAGGACCTTATTTTATACACGGTAATTTGAACTCTGCTCGATATTTGACACTTTTGCAAGAATCAATTGTTCCAGACGTTAGTCGATTATTTCCGAACAATAACGACCCAAATCTACCAGCGGAAGAAATATGGTTTCAGCAGGATGGGGCACCCCCTCATTTTGGAATTGAGGTACGGGAATATCTGAATCAAACCTTTCCTGGCAGATGGATAGGGCGCAGGGGAACTATTGAATGGCCAGCTAGGTCTCCCGACATGACGCCGCTTGACTTTTTTTTGTGGGGTCATGTAAAAAATTTAATTTACCAAAATAGACCGCAGAATATTGAAGAGTTGCAAGCAAGGATTGTGCATGAAATTAATAACATTCCTCAAAACGCTCTTGTAAATGCAGTGCAATGTTTTGTTAAGCGAATTCATTATTGTCAGGAGGTCAATGGAGAACACTTTGAACATCTTATAAAATAGGATTTCAAACAATGTTAAAAACATCGCAACCGGTTCTTTTCACACTCACAGATTGTTTTCAAGAGATATTCTACTTTTCATTTATTTTTGTTCTTCATCCAATAGATTTTAAAAACAATAGCGTTTATTTTTATTTATTTTTTTACCCGGAAACGATTGAGTTTATGTACATCATGCTTCTGATAAATGTTGCTCAAAATTAAGAGAAGGATTGAAATATCGAATAATATATAGGGTGTTCCATTAAAAAAAAATTAATATTGGTGTGCCACGCCTGTATGACCAACCCTGTATAAATGAAATTATCACCGCCTAGTAGACATTGAAGAACCCAAAAACTTTTGTATAAAACTTTTTTCGACACCTTGTATATTTTCCCGGATAATCGACCGTTTCCAGACTTATCAGCGACCCTGTATATATATATATATATATATATATATATATATATATATATATATATATATATATATATATATATATATATATATATATATATATATGTGTGTGTGTGTGTGTGTGTGTGTGTATCACACCGATAACTCAAAAAATAATGGGCCGATTTTGATTAAATTTGGTGAAAAAATTCCTTTTGCAAATGGCTTTCGTTAGCCAGGAAAATCTGCCTAGGTTTCCCGGAAAATTTTGTGTTTTCTTTCGAAAAAAATTTATATCTCCGGAATTAACAAAGTAAGGGCAACCAAATTTGGCAAGCAGGTTTACATCCTTATAGGTAAGTCACCTACCAAAATTTATCTATGTAGGTCAAAAGACAAAAAGTTATAGGCATTTAAAGAAAAATAAATTGGGGTTTTCCTCAAAACGTCAAAGTGGCGATTTAAAATGTCAAAATTGGCAACATTTAGGCAAAGAACTTGAATCTAATATGGGCTATAGAAATAAAATCTCTCAAGAAGGATGTTTTACAAACCCTAAAGTCTTAGTTTTATTCGTCATTGTCCTTCATTTTACTAAAATATTCCCAGAAAATTCATTTCAAATAGACCCTGTCTCTAATGCTTGGCAGTAGCCTTAGCTATAGAGTTTATCGTCTAATGGTATATAATTTTTGTCGAATTTTCGTAAAAAATCAATAAAGCTCAATATATCCGTTATTATATAAGATATGAAAATTTTTTGTATATATTAATTATAGGGTGTCTTGAGCTACATCTTAAAATAATATTTCTACAATCACAGGATGGCCCATAAGTCGTTGGTGATACAAATTTCCATTTTTTTTTAATCAAACACGCCTTATGTTATTGCATTTTTGCATTTTCCATCGAAATATAATGCATGTTTGTAAGAAAAGAAATTCTGGACAGCAAGTGCGTTATGGTAGCGAATTTTAATCAAATGTTTCATATTTGAACAGCTCAATTTGCTATTAACCTATAAGGTTGACCAAGAAACGTGTTTTTCGGGAACACTTTAAGTTTACTTTTGGAAATTTTTGTACATTTTCACACAATAAAGTTATTTTGATGAAACAAGGCACATTGTTTTTACTATATAGGTTATACTGGTAACCAAATTTGATGCCTGCTTTCTTAAAGAAAAAACACACATATTTGTTATTAAAAACATTTTTATGAAAATTCACTACCATAACGCACTTGCTGCGTCCAGAATTTTTTTATTTCAACGTAGAGATTCAAATTTTGATGCATGGTTTTCTTTTTATGATATAAACCCTCGCACCCAATATGGTTGCCCTAACTTTGTTATTTCCGGAGATATAAAAATTTTCCGAAAGAAAACGCAAAATTTTCCGGGAAAAACTAGTCTGATTTTCCTGGCTAACGAACTTATTCAAGCCACTTGCAAAAGGAAGGTACTCACCAAATTTTATCAAATCGGCCCATTATTTTTTGAGTGTGACACATATATATATATATATATATATATATATATATATATATATATATATATATATATATATATATATATATATATATATATATATCTAAACATATATCTAAACATATAAACTCTGAAACCGACCTCGGATTTGGGCTCCAGGGGTCCTAACAAAAAAATTGAAGAAATTTTTTCAAAATTCAAAAGTCATTAGTGATTTTTTTAAAAGAAAATTCACTAAAATGACCGACCCAGAATATATAATATAGGGGGTGTGATTCACGCTAACTTGAAGAAATGTGTTTTAAAATTCTAAAGTCGCGATCTCGTCGATACATATTTAATTAACAGGAAAAAACTATTTTTATACAAAAACCGGAATCATCAAAAATGTACGGCTACTTAAACATCCACACTCCAAACATTCCAATTAAACCAGTATTTAGTTATGTTAATACAGCTAATTATAAAATAGCTAGTAATTAGTTTCATTTATGAGAGAATTGAATTACACCCAAAGTTAAGAATGCGTATGAACTAACAAAATTTAAATAACACAATTATTATTAATCCAAATAGCAAACTAGCTTCGTTTGATGTTTTTAGCATGTATTTTAAAATACCTCTTAGAGAATGCCATCCTTTACTAATAAAATATTTGTGGAAAACATTAAGGTCATTTAAAATGCAAAAACTAATTAATCTTTTTAACGATGCTGTAAAATAGAATGATTGTATTAACACACAAAAAAATGTGAGTAGTTTAAAAACGCAAGTTATTGTATTCATTTCTTTTATTAGTGAATTAACGTAGAAGTTATCCTTGACAATTTAGATCACAATCTTGACACAGCTAGAAAGAAATTTTCGGCACTGTACAATGTTTCTCATACCACAATTTGGAAGGTTGCTCATGATAATCTTTTATACCTCTACCACCAACACATGTGCAAGAGATGACTGCTGCGGATTTACGTAACAGGGTACATTGTTGTCAATGGTATATGAATACTTCAAGGGAAAATGTACATATTTTATCCAATATGTTGTTTGTTGATGAAGCATCATTTCAAAGACAATAAACCGTCACAATATTCACTCATGGTTTGATCAAAACCATCACGAACTTTGTAGCAGGTGGTAGTGGAATTTTCCTTTACGTAATAGTAAAGGATTATTTTCACGCCCGAGGTGGTACCACCCCATACATCAAGGGGTCGGTGAAGTCTCAACGGACGTTTCCGGTTATGGTGTATAAGTCGGTCTCCCTTACAAACAAAAATGATGATGGCTCCTCCTTGTACAAAATATTCCGGAGGCAAAATACCCCTCCATTCGGATCTCCGGGAGAGGGGTGTACAGGGGGCGCCAACATCGAAATTTAACATATCCTTTTCGAATATATGTGGCCTAAATTCTAACCTGAACTCCGTCCACCATTTCCTCCAGGCTAACAGGCCCCAACTCCTCTTCCTCACCGAACCCAAATCAGTGCCAAAACAGCCACTAATCACCTTAATTTCCCGGCGTATGAGCTCCTTACTTCCTTTAGATTGCATGGAGGCGTGTGCGCGTACGTCCGTAGCAATCTACCCTGCACCAGACTCCCCAATTTAGAGGCTGGAAGAAAAGACATACTATGGATAAAACTCTCTCTCAGGGCTGCAACTAAATTTATCTGTTGCATTTACCGGTCACCTTCTGACAACAACTTTGTCCAGCTCTTTGACTACCTTTCTGAAAAAACCGACTATCTGATTTCTGAATATCCTTCCTCCGAGGTCACTATTCTTGGGTACTTCAATGTCCATAATAAGGAATGGCTAGGATCTTCAAAAACCGATCCACAAGGGAGAGCAGCGGAGGCCTTTCCAATCAGCAATTCTTTAGCCAATATGGTTCAGCAACCTACTTACTTTCCTCGTATCCCAACACACAGCTCAAATCCCTTGGAGAGCAGCGGAGGCCTTTGCAGTTAGCAATTCTTTAGCTAATATGGTTCAGCAACCTACTTACTTTCCTCGCATCCCGATATACAGCTCAAATCCCTTGGGTCTCCTTCTTACTACAAAACCTGAATGCTATAACATATCAGTCACCGCCCCCCTTGGTCGCTCAGACTACGGCATGGTCACTGCTTCCTGCACAATGCAACCCGAGGTCACACAGTCATCACACCCACGTATCGTTTGGCACTACAACTCCGCAAACTGGGACGAAATGCGGGATTACTTTTCCTCATTTCCATGGGCGTCTGTCTGCTTCTCTCATCCTGGCCCCTCTGATATCTCACAAAACGTGACCGAAATTATCCAAGCTCGCATGGAATTATTTATTCCACGTACACAGAAAACTTCTTCAGCCACTCAAAAGCCCTGGTTCTCTAAATCCTGTGACAAGGCCAGACTTGAAAAGATTAAAGGTCACAAAACGCTTCTACACAATCCCAGTCAAGAAAATCGTCAAGCATTTAACGACGCAAGAGACCGCTATGTCCGCATTCTTTCTGAGGCAAAAAACTCGTTTAATAACCACATCAAAAACAGAGTCCTCAAAGTCCTCTCAAGCTCCAATGGCAGCAAACCCTTCTGGACTCTTGCTAAATCTATTGGGAATAATTTCTGCAAAAGCACGTTCCCACCTCTTGTCTCAGGGGATGAAATTGTTTCTACCGCCCTGGGCAAGGCTGAACTTTTTGCTTCGTTGTTCGCCAGCAATTCTACCGTCAACCCACCTTCAAATGTTCAACCACCAACAGTGCCCAATGTCGCACAAAAAATGACGGACATCATTTTCAAAACTAAAAAGGTACGAAAGATGCTCTCTTCTCTTAATACCAGGAAAGCCTCTGGCCTTGACGAGATCCCAGCAATTGTTCTCAAAAATTGCGCACCAGAACTTGCTCCTGTCCTGACTCGTCTGTTTCAGACATCTTACAATAGAGGCATATTCCCTAGTAACTGGAAAACTGCTCGAGTACAACCCATCCCCAAGAAAGGATCCAAAGCGCTTCCTAGCAACTACAGGCCTATTTTTCTCCTTTCAGTCGTCTCTAAAGTGATGGAAAAGTATATAAACACCGAATTACTAAAATTTCTTGAAAAACACAGTCTTATCCACGACAGGCAGTATGGATTCCGTCAGCGCAGATCGACTGCCGACCTCCTTTCCTTTGTCACCCATTCTTGGAACAAGTCTATGAAACTACACGGTGAATCTCAGATTGTTGCTCTAGACATATCCAAAGCATTCGACCAGGTCTGGCACGCAGCGCTGCTTAATAAACTTCCGGCCTATGGCCTACCACCAAAACTTTGTACCTGGACAGCAAATTTCCTCTCCAACAGGAACATTTCTGTTGTTGTGGATGGCCATTCCTCTAAACTGTATCCAATTAATGCAGGAGTTCCTCAAGGTTCAGCTTTAGCCCCTACTTTGTTTCTTCTCTACATCAATGACCTCCTCTCTAGCACATCCAACCCAGTTCACAGTTACGCGGACGACAGCACGCTCCACTCAAATATACAATATTCTAAGCCTGTCTCTTTAGCCCAATTAGATGAGGATCGCAGACTCATGGAGGGTTCTGTCTCCGTGGATCTCCAAAAAATATTAGACTGGGGAAGTAGAAATCTTGTACAATTCAACCCCACCAAAACTAAGTCTTGCTTTCTTTCTCATAAGAGATACACCAGCACTAGACCCATCACAATGAACAACCAAGTTATTCAAAGTAATGAGTCCTTTTATCTTGTTGGCATTTCTGTGGATCGAAATCTTAACTGGCACCAACATGTCACATCAATTGCAGAAGCGGCTGCTAAGAAATTAGGTTTCCTCTTTCGGGCTCGCAAATACTTTTCACCAGCTAATCTCTATACCTTATATACTTCACAAATAAGGCCAAACCTCGAATACTGCACCCACATCTGGGGTGCAGCTGCCGCTTCTACACTCGCTATCCTGGACTCCATTCAAAAGAGAGCTATACGTCTCATCGGTGACCCTACCCTCACCCAAAGGCTGCCATCCCTTGCCCACCGACGTGCCTTTGGTGACCTCTCTCTCTTTTATAGATATCTGCACGGGCACTGCTCAGAGGAGCTTTCCTTCATAGTTCCCCCATCTGCTGCCCCCAACAGATCTACCAGGGGAACAGAGAGAATGCACCCTTTTACTGTCCAGGTCACCAGACTAGAACATCTTGTTATGCCCGCTCTTTTGTTCCGGGGACTTCCAAGTTGTGGAATTCCTTGCCGGTGCATGTTTTTCCTTCTCCTCCGAACCTCCAAACCTTCAAGTCCAGAATTAACAAGTTGCCTCTTTCCTCCTTGTCAACACCCACGGTACGATAGTATTTAGGCTGTAAGCCCTCGTGGTGTGTTGTTAAAATTAAAAAATAATAATCAAGATTTGATTATCTTATTGGTCTGTTTATTCTTCCTCGGCGTCTCGGTGCTGCGGAATATCTGAGATTTTTAGATGAGCTCGTTTCTGAACGTCACGCAGTCTGGGATATACATCACTAAACATTGAATGAAAGGCTTCTCTCCAGACAACAAATTTATTCATTTAATTACTTAATAAGATAAATTTGAACAATTCACAACAATTGTACTTGAAACTATACAAAAGGTTCAACAGGCCAAAACTTCATCCTTTGTACCAGCGGCCCTGCAACACTACATCTGATTGATTTTTGTTTAGAAAAAAATTTTCTGGCAAATTCATCTGATTGATTTTTGTTTAGAAAAAACTTTTTTGGCGAATTCAGATGTAGTGTTGCACGGCCCCTGGTACAAAGGATGAAGTTTTGGCCTGTTGAACCTTTTGTATAGTTTCAAGTAGAATTTTTGAGAATTGTTCAAATTTATCCCCTGAGGATGACCTCTTGGAGGTCGAAACGCGTTGGGAAGTAATTAAATGAATAAATTTGTTGTCTGGTGAGAAGCCTTTCATTCAATGTTTAGTTTTAGATGAGCAACTCCAAATATTGGTTGAAGAGGTGCCACCAACTATCTGTGAAAAAATCTGTGGTACGCGCACGACGATGCTGCTGCCCATAGTACATTAACTGTTAGTGTTAGGCAATGGTTAAATTTACATTTTCCTGGGAGAAGGATAGGTTGAGGGAATGATGCACCCGTTAAATGGCCTGCGCTATCACCGAACCTGACACCCATGGGCGACTTTTTATGGGGTCACCTAAAAATATTGTTTATTCCAACCCTATCGATAGCGTGGAAATGCTTCACCAAAGAATTTTTGTAGCTGCTGAGGAAGTTAAGAAGGCAAAAACATTTTTGCAAGGGTACGTTGTAATTTTAATCGTAGAAGTAGACTATGTTTACAGGAATATAGAAGCTACTTCGAAAACATTTAGTAGTCATTAGTGATGTACTCATGTAAATTTATATCTTTGTCAGATTCGTAGTTTCTCTGGTAGCCCGAAAAAAAATAGAAAAACGCCAAGAGTAAACTACCCTAAAATTTAAAAAAATTTGAAAGACATTCTGGTAGCAAAAATAGATTATCATTGGGATGCAAAATATCAAATATAAAAAAATTCCTTAAGGATGAAAGCGTCGGTCAACAGGATTCAATTTAGTCAGCAAATTATATCGTCACGTAAACTACCTCTAAATGAGGGTATTTTTAAGTCAACTTCCAAGAGCTAGTGTATTGTTACTAGTAATGGTTATACAGGTATTTTGAGCTCAGTCGGTCACATAGTTTCGGGGGTAGTATCAACAAACTGAAGCATGTCAAGAGAACACTACCCCTAAATTGGGGTATTTTTAAGTCAACTTTTGGTATGGAGTTTACTGTTATTAGCAGTGATAGCATATGCATTTTAACCTTAATTGGTTGCATAGTTCTCTTGGTAGCAGTGATAAACTGAAATATGACAAGAGTAAACTACCCCTGAACGGGGTATTTTCGACTCAATTTCTGTATGCGAGTTTACTGTTGATAGTAGTGATTGTATATATATATATATATATATATATATATATATATATATATATATATATATATATATATATATATATATATATATATATATATATATATATATATATATATTGTATCCACGGATTGAGTGTGGGTAAGGTATAAGTGACACAAAAAATTCGAATTACATTATGATATTCTGGGAATCGCTCCTGCTTTGTCTTAAACTGAGATGTTGAGAAAATGAACAAAATCAATTCATATACAGGGTGGTTTATAACTGATGTAATGAAATGTACTAAGAGTAAACTACCTTCGTTTACGAAGATGCCGCAAAAAGTTATTAACAAAAGTTGTTTAGAATTAAAATGTATGACAGGCTCTCAATTTTCAAACAGATCAGCCTACTATGAATTTTTTTAGCTGCGACTTTATTTAAATGACGTTCGACGGCTTCTGTGATTAGGTGTACTTTAAAAATACTTGAAACTGTATTAAAAAAAGTCTTTACCATAATTAAACTTGGGGTAGGTTTGCTTTCATCTCAACCAATAAAAAAAATAAAGTAAACGCACAATTGGACATTCGAAGCAATAATTGGCGAGTTGCATGGCTACTTGAGCTCTGCCTTGTTGTTCGTTTCCCGGGATACTACTTATTTGAAAAATTGAAACGTCAATTTTATTTGTCACGAACGGCAAGCTTCTGTATTTAAAAATGTTAACAACAGAACAAAAAGTGTTTATTGTGCAGTGCTATGGTTTGGGTGAAGAACATTCTTATCAGGGAGTGATAAGAAAATTCCTTGAACGCTGGCCAAATTATTCGATTTCTGCTACTGGTGTAAAAAAAGTTGTTACAAAATTTATGCGTACTGGGGGTGTTTTAAATGTTAAGAAGACAAAATCCGACCTAAATGAAGCAGACAATGCTGCAGCTACATTAGCTATGGATTCTGTTAGGCGAAATTATCATTAAGAAGAAAGGCATTAGAAATTGGCAATATTAGCAAATCGCATTTGCAACAAATCTATCGTACCAACAAGGTGAAACCTTTCAAAGCAAAACTTATACACACTTTGGAAGAAAACTACGAGTCAAAACGATTAGATTTTTGTTTATGGTACGGCGAGCAATATCTACAAAATCACAATTTTGGCAGAAGTACTTTTACCACTAATGGGGTGGTAAATTCCCAAAATGCACGGCATTGGTCTATGGAGAATCCAAATTATAGTTAATTGCAGAAGACAATACAATAAAAAAGTAAATGTGTGGTGTGCTGTTTCTTACACCACTGGGATAATTGGGTCATATTTTTTTGAGCGGAATATGAACCAGTACAGTAATCTGGAAATGCTGAAAAATATTCTTCAAGACCATTTGAATAACATGTCACTAGAATATAGACGAACAGCATACTTTCAGCATGACGGCCACCCAGCACATGCAACAGGAATCGTTCGAGAATGGTTAGATCGCGAATTCCCTGGGCGGTGGATCGGTCGATATGGGCCAATGCCTTGGCGTCCCAGAAGTCCCGATCGTACCTTAATGGACTTTTATTTATGGGGCTGTCTCAAACAGAAAGTCTACGCGGCTCTATTAAACAACGATCTCTATTTGTTGAAATTGAGGTTGAAAGAGGCAATTGACGGTATTCCAATTCAACATATTCAAAATGCCTACAAAGCATTTACTAAACAGGCTGAGTTATGTGTACCGGTTGGTGGCAGCACATTTGATTAATGTCTTCATTGTTCGTTGTTCGTTTTGATTTTTGTTAGCAATAAGCGTTTTGTATTTTACTAATAAATTATTTAACATTGCATGGTTACTTACTTTGCGCACCCGCGTTCAGAAAACCACAGGTAAAAAGCTCCATGTTGATAGGGCAAAAATGTTAATAATTTACTTGAAAATTCAAAGTAGGCTGATCTGGCTGAAAATTGAGAGCCTGTCATAAATTTTCATTGTAAACAAGTTTTGTTAATAACTTTTTGCGGTATCTTTATAAACGAAAGTAATTTACTCTTTAACACATTTTATTATATCAGTTCTAAACCACCCTGTATATTAATTGATTTTGTTCATTTTCTCAACATCTTAGTTTAAGACAAAGCAGGAGCGATTCCCAGAATATCATAATCTAATTCAAAATTTTTTTGTCACTTATACCTTACCCACACTCAATCCGTGGACACACTATATATATATATATATATATATATATATATATATATATATATATATATATATATATATATATATATATATATATATATATATATATTTGAACCTCAATCAGTTGCATAGTTCTCTCAGTAGCAGTGATAAACTAAAATATGTCAAGAGTAAACTACCCCTAAATAAGGGTTTTTCACAGTAAACTTGTGGTGGCGAGTTTACTGTTACTAGCAATGGTTATATATGTATTTTGAGTGCAGTCAGTTAAACACTTTCGGCGGTAGTGGCAATAAACTGAAATATGTCAAGAGTAAACTACCCTAAATGGGGGTATTTTTCAGTTAACTTCTGGTAGCGAGCTGGTAGTTGCTAACAATGATATATGTAAATGTGTACCTTTGTCAGATTCATAGTTTTTCTGGTAGCACTAAAAAATGAAAAAACGGCAAGAGTAAACCACCCTTAAATAGAAAGATTTGTCTTTGAAACGTTGTAGCAAGAAAAGATTATCATTCGGATGCAAGATGTGAAATGTCAAAGAAATTCTTAAAGATTAGAGCCTGGGTCCGTAAAATTCAATTTGGTCAGCAAATTACATTGTCATGTAAATTACCCCTATATGGGAAGTATTTTTTAGTCAACTCCGGTAACAAGTTTATTGGTACTAGCAATGGTTACATATGTATTTTGAGTGCAGTCAGTTAAACACTTTCGGCGGTAGTGGCAATAAACTGAAATATGTCAAGAGTAAACTACCCCTAAATGGCGCTATTTTTCACGGACGATTTTTAAATTTTTCTCTTCAGAAACGTGCCTAGAACCCCCCCCCCCTGGACGCACAACCATCAAGAAAAATTTCTTGTTCTCACCCCACAAGGAAGTTACGGGACCAGGAGTGAAGAGGGGTGCTGGGCGGGGTAGGAAGTAAGGAGGAAATATGAGCAGAAAATGCGAAGAAAGCGGCTTGAAAGCTGTCTTTTTCACATCCTGACGCCATATCCCCCCTAAACCCTGCCTACCCTGCACATCACCCCTATTCACGCCAGGTCCCGTAACCTCCTCAGGGGGTATGAACAAGAAATTTTTCTCGTGGTTTATGCAACGGGGGTGGTTGTACGCACGCGTGGGGGGAAGGAAACCCCTACAGCGAAGCACCCGGAAACACACCCCAAACCCCCCCCCCTCCTCCGAGAAAAGGGCGACCCTTAAGTAGGCGGGTTCCGTCATTTCATGCATCGCGAGAGCGGCATTGCCGGATAGTGCTTATTGCTGTAGGGGCCTGCCTGACCTGACCTTCCTGACCTACAGGGCAGGTCAGGCCAGGTCGGTGATGCTTAAGCAGACGGATCCGGTCCATGCATCACGAGAGCGTCATTTCATGCTGCATTGGGTCCTCTCTGGCCTGACGTTTCTGACCAACAGGGCTGCCTGACCTGACCTACCTGACCTGCCCTGTAGGTCAGGTCAGGTCAGTCAGGTCAGGGAGTCCTGTTGGTCAGAAACGTCAGGCCAGGGAGGACCCTAGAGCCATAAGCACAGTCCGGCAATGCTGCATGAAATGACGGGGCCCGTCTACTTAAGGATCGCCCGAAATTTACACAAAAGATCAACAAATTTACACAAACTTACCTTAACATCTCAGGAAAATGATGTAGGTCCGGCCCTTGTGTAGGCAACCTGACCTGACCTTGTAATTTGACGGCCTCGACATGGCAATTTCCTCGCCACAAAAACAACATAGGAAACAAATAACGCGTCACCGACCAAGAAAAGGGGCCACACATGCAGCTTATAAGCCACTATAATATCACTGGTCATCAACAGAACAAGGTAAACAGCACACAATTTCAGAAAAAATGTTCGTAATACAGGAATGCATGAGAAAACGTCCAAATCGTACTGGTACTAGCGCCGTACTGAAAGCGATGTGTAAACTGTCAGTTATAATGACAATTTCCCATATTCTGATTCCAGAATATTCTAGGGATTCCCAAACACAATGGACACCTTATGCCAAATGTAATGTTTAGGAGGGAATGAGACCGCACGTGACAGGACCGTACTAGGAAATTGTTAAAAAACTGTGTAATGTGTAAACAACTTTAAATGCGAATAACTCGGGAAATAAGGGAGAACAAAAGGTAACATTTGCGTCAGCGTGTATTTAAGACACCAAACTATATCTATCAGCAGTCGATATTTTTCAAATCGTCCGTGAGTTAAACTGCAAATTCACCAAAAGGAGTTATCACTAGGACACACAATATAAGATATCAAAGAAAGCATTAATAATGAAGCCTCAGTTAGCTTGGTCAGCAAATCACATCATCATGTTATATACTCCTAAATGGGGGTATTTTTTTAGCCAACTTCCGGTAGCAAGTTTATTGTTACTAGCAATGGTTAAATATGCATTTTGAGTGCAGTCAGTTAATCACTTTCGGCGGTAGCGGCATTAAACTGAAATATGTCAAGAGTAAACTACCCCTAAATGGGGGTATTCTTCAGTAAACTTTTGGTAGCGAGCTGGTAGTTGCTAGCAATGATTATATGGAAATGTATAACTTTGTCAGATTCATAGTTTTTCTGGTAACACCAAAAAAATGAAAAAACGCCAAGAGTACTACCCTTAAATGGAAAGATTTTTCTTTGAAACTTTGGTAGCAAGAAGAGATTATCATTAGAGTACAAGATATAAAATATTAAAGAAATGCTTAAAGATTAAAGCCTCAGTCAGCAAATTACATCCTCCCAAATAACTATCTTGGCTAGTATCATGCATTTCAACTGCTAAACTTGATATAGCTTTACCTATAAGCACAAAATTTACATGAATTAAACTAGTGTGCATAGAGCCTCGGTGGTCCAGGGGTAAGAACGTGCGTACCTCTGAACCGAAGGGTATCGGGTTCGATTCCGAGGGTTCCCCTTTCACTGTTTCAGTACATACTGTAAAATTAATATCAACCAACGTTGTGGCATGTTGAATGTCTGCACGTTCCGTCTTTCGGAGGGGGCGCAAAGCCGTCGGTCCGTGTCCATGCGATGTTGGACACGTTGAAGATTCCTACGCTCTTTAGAGAAGAACAGGGTTTCCGCAAAATTTCCAGAATGGTGAAGTGAAACTCCCCTGGCGTCGATGATTGGCTATAGTTTCTGAAATAGATCAACGTTACAGTAAAAAAAACTATTGTGCGTACTTAATTGGAATTTGGAAATACAACGGCTGTTTATGTTTGTACTGTTCTCGGGAATAGAAAATTTTCGCTGGCAAACTGTGAGAATAATGTAGAGAAGTAAGAGTCAAAACGCGCATTTTCCATTCCATGGCCACGTCTGACCAATATAACTTTTGATACTCTTGTATTACAAAGCCTATTATAAATTATCATTTACCTACGCAATGATGTAATAATTATTTACAATAAATATAATATTACTCACAATACAACCTACACATTATAAAGGTGTCAGGTAACTAATTTTCAGCAGAATTTAGGGCATAGGACATATAAAATAAATTCGCTTATTTATCCTATGTACTTACCTCTAAACTTGTATTAATTAAAACAAATAGAATTAAATAAACACCACCTTTTTAACGGTCATAAAGTCAATCACTCCAATTAAAAGGACATTTGCAAAACATCAACACTTAACCAACTACTTAACTCATACAATTACAATACGAATACGAAATACGAACATGAGGAACACCGGCTTATGGGTTTATTAAACAAGACTTTGCTCGCTCACTGCTCGCTGTCAGTGTCAGTTGTCTAGTGTCACTGTCACTGTTTGGTGTTTGTCCTGTTTGTCTATTTTTCGCGTCTTCGGTCCTCGTACCATGTACAGTATTCTACCACAACCACAGGAATAGCAGTTTTCTATAGGCCATTACCACATTTAATCTGAACGTTGCCAAGTTGTGCATAGTATTTTCTTTAAATAATAATTTATAGTAATTATATTCATGTATAAAGCTAAGTTCATACAAAAGCGAATTGCGAAACGCATTCCTGTTGGTTTATTTTGAAATATATCGTAATATTATTAAAAAGCCTGGACGCAGCAAGTGCGTTATGTTGGTGAATTTTCATAGAAATGATCTGGCACAAAAAAAATTATTATAACTTTTTTTTCTTGTAACATAGAAATCTAAATTTTGGTGTACAGTTTACTTTTTATATCGTAAACCTACCTATCAAATTTCGTTATTATAGATTTTTTATTTTTTAAGATAAAAATTTTTTTTTGATGAAAACCAAAATTATCCCGGATAACCTCATTAGATTTTCTTAATTAACGATACATATACAAAAGGAAGGTACGTGTCAAATTTTATCAAAATCGGCCCATTATTTTTTGAAATAAAATTTTTTTTAGAATGAAAACTCTAAATTTTCCCGGAAAACCTTGTCCGATTTTCCTGACTAGAGAACTTATCCTATCCATTTACAAAGGGAAGGTACACGCCAAATTTTATCAAAATCGGCCCTTTATTTTTTGAGTTATCGGTGTGATACACACACACACACACAAATATATATATATATATATATATATATATATATATATATATATATATATATATATATATATATATATATATATATAAATTGAAACTGACCTCGGATATGGATTCTAGGGTCCTAGTTTGCGCTCATTTGCAAACAATTTTTCAAAATTCAAAAGTCGGGATCTCCCCATTAGTGAATTTTTTCTACGAAAATTCACTAAAATGAGCCAATAGGAATACGTTTCGCATTTCGATAGCTTTAAGCTAGGTTCATACAGACGCGAATTGCGAAATAGGAATTGCGAAATGAAATTGCGAAACTTATTTCTATTGGTTCATTTTATATAATGTGACGTTATTATTTAAAATCGATCAACAAGAATTAGTTTCGGAATTCGTATTTCGAAATTTGCGAGTGTATGAACCTAACTAAACTGACTGACATTTTGAAATTAATTTCAATTGGTTCATTTTAAATGAACCCATAGGAATTAGTTTCCCAATTAGCATTTCGCAATTCGCGAATGTATGGACCTAACTCAAGGCATATATATATATATATATATATATATATATATATATATATATATATATATATATATATATATATATATATATATATATATATATATATATATATATGATTGTAGAGATCATTTAATGGTAAATAATAGAGATAAGATTGGAGAACCGGATCATACGGACGTGATACGTCCTGTTGCACTGTAGCTGGAAAGATGCATGCAACTGCTCTGTAGAATATGTAGGAGGAGTTTTTCAGCACATACAAGTTCTTCTGAATATATATATATATATATATATATATATATATATATATATATATATATATATATATATATATATATATATATATATATATATATATTGTGGATATATTTATGTAAAAATCAATGAACACATTTTAATTCCTTGAGGTCTCAAATATTCCGTATTAGTAAATTTTTATTAAAAAAAAATTAACTAATAGAGTGGTATTGATGGTCAGACTTTGGAAATTATTTTTCAAATGAGCAGCGTGAACTAGGACCTCTGGAACCCATGGGGCCAGTTTAAATTTTTATATGTTTATATGTGTGTGTGTGTGTGTGCGTGCGTGCGTGCGTTCGTGCGTGGGTGCGTGCTTGCATGCGTGCGTGTGCGTGCGTGCGTCCATACGTGCGTGCTTGCGTGCGTCCATACGTGTGTGTGTGTGTGTGTGTGTGTCCCCAACCGAAACCTCAAAAAGTATTCAAACTTCGATGAGTTCGTTATCCAGAAAAATCGGACATGGTTTTCCGAGAAAATTTTGAGTTTCTTTGGAAAGAAAATTTTATCACCTGAAATTACAAAGCTATTTTGATGAAATTTGATGGATATATTGCCTTGGGAAAGCCCCCTTTTCCTTTAGGGCTCGTCCGCGTCTTTGCCGCCCTGATAGCACCGCAGCATTTCGCTTATTGTGCATGCCCTTTGTATTTTCTACTCCACCCATTCCAAAATCACTGTGCCTTGAACTAGTCTGCCCAGCAATACTGGTAGGGTGAAGTTTTATATTGCTCTGTCTCCGGTCTAGGCTGTCCTTAGATCAGTTGTCTTTTGCGATTCAGAGCATTACACTCGCACAAGATGTGCTGGGCTGACTCCTCCCCCTCGACGCAGAGTCTGCATGCGAGGTCCCCCTCGAACCGTCCCATTTTATGCAGGTGTTTCTTGACAGCCATGTGTCCCGCTAAGAGTCCTGTTATATTCCTGAGCTGTCCTCTGCTAAGATTTAGCAGCTCCACAGATCTCTTTGGATTGGGTTGCCCAATTAATGACTTCCTGTGTTTGAGTTCTGGGCAATCTGCCCAGTATGCATTATGCTGTTCCCTGACCTAGGACTTGATGGTTCCCTGGACAGATCCAGTAACGCTTCTATGACGGCTGTTGGGGTTGAAGTCATGGCCCCTGTGATCCCGAAGCAAGCCATCCTTTGGATCTTGTCTAGTTTTTGTTGGGTACTTGTGTCACCTTAGGCCACCACACCAGTGCCGCGCATGTTAACGATGGTTTGACCACCCTTGGGTATACAGCCAGTGGGCGATACCAGGTGTTAGTCCCCACGTTTTTCATATAGTCGCCTAGTGACGGCACGGGTCATAACTGCCTTGCAAAGTATTTTTTCAACGTGACCATTCCAGGTTAGCTTGGAGTACAGTACGACCCCAAGATATTTTACCTCTCGGGCCATTGGGATGTTTCTAGCGCATAGAGTGGGAGTTCTGTGGCTGTCCCACTTCCACCTCCTCGTAAACTGTATGACGGTTGCTTTCTCGGGGCTCGCCCCGAACCCTTTGCTAACCGTCCACATTTCCACCACTTTCAGTGCTGTCTGCATGCGCTCCCACACTGACTGTGTAAGCTTTCCTCGGAATAGGATGACAATGTCATCCGTATAGCCCTGTACCTCGTACCCCCCTCCCGAGAGCCTCCATAGCAGGCCGTTCACGACTAGGCAGCAGAGCAGGGGTGAAATAACGCTCCCCTGAAGACACCCCGCCGCGAAGACACCCCCCCCCCCCCAACACCCTCCCGCGAGTGAGGTGAACAACGCCCTGTCCTTGAGCATGGAACCGATCCACCTGCAGCAGGTCTCCGCTATTCCCCGCTCCCTGCTAGCTGCCAGTACCAATCCGAATGAGGTGTTGCGAAAGACCCCCTCTATGTCCAGGAAGGCCCCCAGCGCCACCTACCTGTTCTCCGGCGTGGGAAAGACCTTACTACATACCAAAGTTCAACTTTATAGGTTTATAGAAAATTGAGTTATTCAAATTTGAAGTATTTAATGAACATTCGCTACCACAACGCACTTGCTGCGTCCTGAACTTTTATTGATTACAGTCGAATTAGACAAAAGTAATGTAGATATTATCTGTGGAAACTTACAGAAGACCTAAATGTCGAATACATAGATGAACCCAACTTGCAGACTATGCAATAAGGATCCTGAAACAGCAATGCATATTTTATGCAGATGTGAAGCACTGGATAACAAAAGGCAATGCTTATTCGGGAGATTAGGAAAGGCACTGAATTATTATAGTTCCGCACCTGGACAGACCTGTTTAAACTATTACAGGTCCTCGCTTCTTTACATAGGCGTGATCAACAAATGAAATAAGAGTTAGCACAATAAGCCTTTTAGGCTGCAGTGCACCCGGAGCATAAACTGCAGACAAACCCATAATATGAACAAAAAAGCAAATCCAGTATCTAAACAATTAAAAAAATTTTACAAACAGCTGCACTTAGGTAATATAGGAAATATCTACTACAAAATCGATCTAGGGTAACGCTTAGAAAAAACAATGGAAAAAATGTATACCATCTTATTTGAAGTAGAGGACTTGATGCCAACTGCCAGTATATTCGCCATTTTGAAAATATTTTCAATAAATAGATGTTTTCCGCTTATAGTCGTGTGCACCTTTACAGTAGGTACTATTATTATAGAATGCCCAATCTTTCCAATGGCCGCTCTGAATCAATCACCATTCACGACAGGTGGCGTACATTCCAAAGATTTGCAATCGTGGCTTCCTGATTTTTCAAATCATTTTATAATTTTTCTATTTATTTAGCACAGTCGATTTCGGCGTACCCAGTTTACCCTTGTACCGAATTTGAGTCCTCTACCTCATATGTAGGGTGTTTCTAATTCAAGAGTCAATTTTTGTTTTGTTTACGGCGAATGTTAATTGACTACTCGATTAGGGACTGCATGCAGTATCCATAAATGGAATTTGAACTTTATCATATACAGGATTTTTTTTCTGTGATGTCCTGAAAAAAACATTAAAGTGATCTTCCTCAATATCACGGAAATCCTTATCATTCTAACCTGATCGATAAATATAAGGCAAAAAAAAAATTGGGAACGAATATTTGTACTTTGATAGACTTTTATAATACCCAATAACAAGAACCAATAGCTATCAATGACACGGACAAGAAATGAAGAACTAAATAGAAATGACGAAAAATAAATGAACTTGACACAATAGGACCTAGAACTAATTATAACGAAACAATTTCAGTAACAAAAATGTGTATTTCAGATATTACTATGTTCCACGTAATCACCTTCATTCACTCTGCACTTAACGTACCGTCTCCTTAAATTGATTCTCGTGTATCTAAGGTGTTCTGCTGTTATGCATCTACAAGCTTGTACAATTCTTTGCCTTAATTCCTGGGCATTTTGAGGTCTGTTTCGGTGTAGATTTTGCTTGAGATAACCACAAATGCAGAAATCCAAATTTGGTGATCGGGGCGGCCAATGTGTCAGGGGACTATGTCGCCCTATCCATTTTATAGGAAATCTCTCATTGAGCCATCCTCGAACAGCGATAGTGTTGGGGATTGGTGCACCATCTATTTGAAAAATCGTTGATCTTCTGTCTTCTATCGACAATTCCTCTAAAATATCCATAAATTCTTGATTTAAGAAATCTAAAAAATTATGTACATTTAAAGTCCCTCCAAATAATATGGGGCACAAAAGAAGGTTCTCAAACATCACAAGCCAAACATTCACTTTTTCTGACCATTGTCTTTTTGAATTTATAAACCAATTAGGATTATTGTCAGCCCAATAACGTGAATTTTGAGTGGATACTATACGCCATTCGTAGGTGGATGCAATATTATCAAGGAAGTTATCATTCTGCAGATATTCTCCTTGACAGAATAAGCAAAATTCGTTCCTTCTTTCTGCTGCGCCTAATTCTAAAGTGTGTAATATTTTTGGTTTGTACGGGCGTATTTTATTTTTTTCAAGACATGTTCTTATTATTGAGAGACGATATCTAAATTTCAAGACACCTGTCTTAAACTAGTGTACCTATTGTGTTGAAAAAGCTCAACGATGATCCTGTCCTTACCTGTATTATCTCTGTGTTCTGTTTTCTTCTTAGACACTATTGTCCCAGTCTTGTCGCACATGCCATCACTGTTGTGTGATGGATTGGTTGACGATTTGAATGCCTTCGATTAAATTCGTCAGCGGCTTCCCTGGAAGATCTTGCGTTATCACCAACAAGACGAATAATTTCTACTTTTTCTACTAAACTTAACAGTGCCATAAATAAACGAACCTAAACCAATTCGTCATTTATTATAACTGTCAAAGTTTATTGTTTATTGTTTATTGGCAAAAATTATACATTATGTTAATACAATAAGTCTTATGCGACTTGTGCTGTATCATATAACATAATTTAGAAGGTTGAATCCTAAATAGTTTGACAGTCCGACACCAAATTCAGTAAACTTCAAATTTTGAAGTACCAAGCTTAAATTCTTTTTTCTCTTCTATTTCGCACCTTCTAACAAACAAACCAAATCATTTCAAAGCACATTTAATTTTCCGAATTAATTTATACTTTTTCCTGCTAAATAAAACATCTAGCTACTTCATCTGCTTGGAAAAAAATTAGACTCTTTAAAACTGCTAGAGTTCATTAACATTTCAGTAAAATTGTCAGTGGAGGATAGATATTTGAAATCAATGATATTTCAAATGAAAATCATTGATTTCAAAGATAAGAAAAAATCACTTAAATGTTTTCTTCGGGGCATCACAGAAAACACCCTGTATATGATATTAAATTAAAATTTCGTTTATGGATACTGCATACAGTCTGTAACGGTCCTAAGAAAAAAAAATAAAAAAAATTGGCAGTCCTTAAAAGCGATGACCGTTCAAGAGATACTATAGTAAAGGACCTATAAAAGACCGAGAATATTTATTTGGTTGTTATTCGGGAGTGATATCTCACGATTGACCTCAAGTGGATCCAAATCCAGACGATAGTGAGGTCACCATCACCTACTAAACCCTGACCTAAATGTACCTATCTTTCGGATTTATTATTTACAAGATAAAGAGCACTTTGTAAGGCTAGAAGATGTTAAGATAAATAAATACTTACTCTTCTTTTAAGTTGTTCTGCCCAAAGTCCTAGATTTATGAGATCTTCAAGTCAGAACACTGTTACTGGGATGCTAAATTAAGTATAATTTACAGGTATCTAGTTAATCGATATAAAGAATTTGTACTTGCGTCGCCAACAGTTTTAAGAAGTTTCAGGGAGGGATTGTTGTTCAATTAAATATATATTAAAATAATGTAAATACTTAAATTGGTTGATATAGGTTATTGAGGAAGTAAACCAATTTAATACTTCTGGTAAATTGAAATAAACATTACATTTCACAGAAAAAGAAAACAAATATTAAATGTCATAAGAAATAAATCAACTCTTGCATATGACAAAAAATAAAAAAATGGGTATTACGTTGCAAGAAACTAAAGCAAGTTTACATTACATTACATCACATTTATTTAACCATCAAAATTTACATGGTTTGTCGCACATAAAATAATTGTATACTGGACTTACACATGACAAATAGAGGGTGCCAATATACATAAAATAAAACAAAATATAAAATGAGCTGACAAAACACACAACAGTTAATTAAAAATTAAATTCTTCAATTGAATATATAGGTCTTTCTATTAATTTTCTTTTTATCACAGATGCAAACTGTCTTCTAGGCAATTCCCTCACCACCACTGGAAGTGAATTAAACGGCCTAACTCCAGTATACCCATGGCTCCTCTGCGTGCGGCTTATCCTGTGATGAGGAATCACAAACTGACTTTCACCTCTAGTTTCGTAATTGTGAACCTGTTCGTGGGAGATAAAACTAGCTTGGTGGTCATAAATCTAAAGAAGACAAATAATTATATAACTTGCTGGTAGGGTAAGTATTTTATACCTCTGGAATAGTTCTCTACAACTGTGGTCCCGAGGAACGTTAGCAATCGCCCTAATTGCTCTTTTCTGTTGTAAAAAGACACGTTCTGTATGTGGCGAGGATCCCCACAGCAAAATCCCATAGGTTGCAATGCTTTGAAAGTGAGCATAGTAAGTAACCCTTGCGGCACTTTCATCTATGATGTATCTTATTCTACGGATTGAGTAGATGGCTGTAGATAATTTTTTACACATTTGGTCTATGTGGGGTTTCCAGCTTAAACAACCATCAATATGAAAGCCTAAAACTTTATTATTTTCGCCTGAGTTCTGTTGATAGTCCCTGGTAGTTATAACAAGTCTTGATGTTTTTTTCTGCATTAAGCAATAACTTGTTTGCCTTAACCCATGCTTCCACCTGCTGGATGGATTGATCACCTTTGTGTTTTATACGGTCTGGAACTGCTTTATTAATTACTGTCGTGTCAAGATGCAACTTCTGTCTGCCCTAATGTTTTCGGGAATATCTTTAATATATAATAGGAAGAGCATTGGCCACAGTATAGAGCCCTGTGTACTCCCAAGTCTACGCGTTTAAAATTTGATGTGGTATTTTGCCAGCTAACCAACTGCACCCTCTTCCTTAAATATGATTGTAAAAGTGTTCCTATTCTGCCTCTCATTCCATAATATTCCAACTTAGAGATAAGAATCTGGTGGTTTACCATATTAAAGGCTTTGATAAGGTCAAAGCACAATAGCTCGGCATTTTCTTTGTGATCAAGTGCTTCCAAGACAAAATCAGTTATATATGTCATCGCCGTAGTTATTGACCTATTTCTTCTGAATCCATGCTGGGAATGGTTTAGGATTTCCTGCCTCTTAATATAGCTTGCTAATCTCTCTTTAATAAGTGCTTCCAAAATTTTCGTGATTATAGGGAGAATACAAATTGGCCTATAATTGTTGCAGTCGTTCATGTCGCCATTTTTTGGGAAAGGAATTATCTTTGCAATTTTTAATAGATTTGGAAATATACCCTGATCAAAGCACATATTGACAATTTTGCTCAGTGGGTCTGCAATCACGTGGATTATCCTTTTTAAAAGTATTATGTTTAATCCAAAGATGTCACAAGCTGACTTATTTTTCATCATCAACACCACCTGCATAACTTCACTTGGGGATGTGTTATCGAGAAACATTGACCCATTGTTCCGTAGTTTGACACATTTTATATAGGAATGGCACTTTTTTGACGTGTCTTCTACTGGCACCAAATTATCCTCACCAATTCTGGAAAAATGGCAATTTAGATAGTCCGCACTTAGTGTACTTGCTCCTTGGTTAATCCTCGAGGTTTTTATATTCGAATTTATCAACTTCCATGTGATTTTAGATTTATTATCAGCATTTGTAATTCTATCTCTGTTATAGTTTCTAATAGAAGTGTCAATCTGTGTCCTTAGTTGTTTCTTTAGGCTTTCATAACAAGGTTTTGAGTTATCATCTCTTTTTACTATAAAGATTGTATATGCAGCATCTACCTGATTCTAAAGTTTTCTGATAATTTCACTCTGAAAAATCTGTTCTTTAACAGAGATAACCCTCTTCCTTTTCACAGGGAAGCTGTTTTCAAAGCTTTCCATTAGAGCTTCATGGAAACGAACATAAGATTTTTCAGCATTTGGTACCAGTAGTGAATTCCAGTCAATGTTTTGCAACTGGTGTATCAAAAGCTGAACACTATCACTGTTATTACTATGCCTTACATGATGAAACTTATTCTCTTTTTGTTGTCCTCATATATCAGGAGTTTCTGCGCAAGATGGCCTGACAGGTTTAAATTCACAGTTTTCGCTAGACAGTTGTTTAGGTTTATATTTGAATAAATATTGTCTATACAAGTTGCAGATGTCTTTGTAATTCTAGATGCTTCTAAAAATAGATTATTAAGTCCATAGGACACAAACAGATGATGAAGCTTGGTACTCTCCATTGTTGACTCCAAAATATTCACATTAAAGTCACCAGCGACGAAAAGGTTATTAACCCCACTATTTATTAAAGTACCAAGTGGAATGTCAGCTTTTTCCATAAAAACTTGCTTGTCAGCTCCCGGTGGGCGATAAACTGATAGAACGGTCATGTCGAGACTTGGAAGTCTAGCTGCAGCTATCTCTATACAACCCTCAACAGACAGGTCAGTTATTGGATCAATTGACTCATATTCCACTCCTTCTCTTACCAATATTATAGCACCACCACGAGAAGTTGATTGTCTTGTAAAGCAATTTGCTAGTCTGTAGCCTTGTATTATGATCTTGTTTACGTTGTCAGTAGTCAGCCAATGTTTTGTAAAGCAAGCTATACAGCAGTCTTCTAATTTTAAACAATTTTCTAGGCAATCTATTTTCCTAGGCAGTCCTTGTAAGTTCAGGTTAATCAAAGCAAAACAACTTTTTTGAAAATTTTTATGCATCGCATTTTGCATTATCTCTTCCTGGAAAAAACCTATATCTGGATACTGTTACCCCAGTGGACCAATTTTGAGCAGCATAAATTTCACTTAACAGCGCAAAGTCTGCTTTTATCTTGAAAGATATACTTTTTGCGCCCTCTCACACCGGACATTCTTCCACAGTTTCACCTGTTTACACGAAAGAAATCAAATATTACTCATTACAAATACGAAAATAAGCATTACTTGTTAGTATAATTGTTTCTCTGTCAAAACTACAGATGCTGTCGAAATTCTAACAAGTTTGGAAAGAATTCCTAGATATTGTCCTGATCAGGTTGGTTTTATTCTTTAAATACAATTGCCCAAGTGAAGCTCAGACAATTTCAAAGTTAAATTGCTGTTTACAGAATATAAATGAAAAATTTGAAACACTTTAAGTTAGATAGTTTATCAACAACACATTGATTGAACATAAATTACACAGTGAAAGTTCTGAATTTACATTACTGGCAAGACATTGAAAAAGAGATACAAAATATAGTTATTTTTTTAAACACAATCTCACTGATAACAATTCAATTTCGCTGGATTAAAGTTCATATTGCAAATTGATTGAAAAATTCCAGTTGACGTATGAAAGTTTGAAAAATCACACACAGATAAATCTCAAAATGACTCACCGAGGTTGAGTTATATATTGGAGTTCAAAGGTATCTTCCTGTTCACCTGTTGCTTGCTTACAGATGTCACATAGGTGGATGTCGGGTATCAAAGCACAGACGCAGGCTTTTAATTTCTCTCAGAGAAAAGTCAAGACGTGACGAAGAAGCTTTTCTTAGGTGACTCTTATGCACCATTGCATTGCAAAACGGAATGGGTAAATCCGTAGTTTAAACGTACAGCTGTTGAAATGACATCATTGGCAGGAAATTTAACTGTGACTTTTACGGCCAAAAATATACCAGAAGGTATGTAGAATTTACTATCGTTGAAAGCTAATTGGCTATAGATATCGAAAAACTTTAGATATGCACTTGAGATTACATTAGAGATGTCACTGTGCCAAACGAACAAAGGTTCACTCTTTAAGTCAGATTTACTCAAAAACGGGTTATTAATTTCTACAAAAATCGAGATCAAAACACTTATAGCACCCACTAATAACTATATGTAGCGATATTAACGGTAAAAGATAAGATATTAGACCCCCTTTTGGGTTATAAAGTGCCTTAGCACCTTCCGCGGTGTTAACTGTACGCTTGCTCAGGACCGTCTGCCCCCCCCCCCCCCCCCCCCCCCAAATCAAGTATCTACCTCCCCACCTTATTGACTTTTCGCGCCGTTTTTCATGACCGTTAAACTTGAAGCCATATGTGCGAGCGGGACAGATAGATTGAACTCCCCTTAATAATACAATGGACGCGGTCCGTTCTTTTTAACTCCCCTCCAAAACAGAATGGACGCGGCCCAGGTTATTGCCAGATGACGACCTATTACATCATAATGATGTCAGCTTGTTATTTTATCAAGAAGCTTCCAGAATAATGCGGCGTTTTTCCTCAATAAAAATATTACGTGTTTCGATATTTTAATTCCAACGTATATTAAAGGAACACAGTACGGGCTTTACTATGGTTATAGATATTAGTGACTTTTCAATGAATAATTTTGAAATTAAAACTTGAATTGCTTTTTAGAAACAAAGTTAGCTGCCATTAATTAGGCTCCTTGGGGTTCTCTTAAGGTCTTTAACGTAGTAACGATGATAAATAAAACTCTGGACGCAGCAAGTGCGTTATGGTAGTGAATTTTCATAAAAATGTTTTTATTGCAAATATGTGTCTTTTCTTTTTAAGAAAGCAGGCATCAATTTTGGTTACCAGTATACCCTATATAGTAAAAACAATGAGCCATGTTTCATAAAAATAACTTTATTGTGTGAAAATGTACAAAAATTTCCGAAAGTAAACTTAAAGTGTTCCCGGAAAAACTCGTTTCTTGGTCAACCTTATAGGTTAATAGCAAATTGGGCTACTCATATATATATATATTTTTTTTTAATGTCAACAACACACCACGAGGGCTTACAGCCTAAATACTATCGTACCGTGGGTGTTGACAAGGAGGAAAGAGGCAGCTTGTTAATTCTGGACTTGAAGGTTTGGAGGTTCGGAGGAGAAGGAAAAACATGTGCCGGCAAGGAATTCCACAACTTGGAAGTCCTCGGGACAAAAGAGCGGGCATAACAAGATGTTCTATGTCTGGTGACCTGGACGTTAAAAGGGTGCATTCGCTCTGTTCCCCTGGTAGATCTGCTGGGGGCAGCAGGTGTGGGAATTATGGAGGAAAGCTCCTCTGAGCAGTGCCCGTGCAGATATCTATAAAAGAGAGAGAGGTCACCAACGGCACGTCGGTGGGCAAGGGATGGAAGCCTTTGGGTGAGGGTAGGGTCACCGATGAGACGTATAGCTCTCTTTTGAATGGAGTCCAGGATAGCGAGTGTAGAAGCGGCAGCTGCACCCCAGATGTGGGAGCAGTATTCGAGGTTTGGCCTTATTTGTGAAGTGTATAAGGTATAGAGAATATTGGTGAAAAGAATTTGCGAGCCCGGAAGAGGAAACCCAATTTCTTAGCAGCCGCTTCTGCAATTGATGTAACATGTTGGTGCCAATTAAGATTTCGATCCACAGTAATGCCAACAAGAGAAAAGGACTCATTACTTTGAATAACTTGGTTGTTCATTGTGATGGGTCTAGGGCTACTGTATCTCTTGTGAGCAAGAAAGCAAGACTTAGTTTTGGTGGGGTTGAATTGTACAAAATTTCTACTTCCCCAGTCTAATATTTTTTGGAGGTCTACGGAGACAGAACCCTCCATGAGTCTGCGATCCTCATCTAATTGGGCTAAAGAGACAGGCTTAGAATATTGTATGTTTGAGTGGAGGGTGCTGTCGTCCGCGTAACTGTGAACTGGGTTGGATGTGCTAGAGAGGAGGTCATTGATGTGGAGAAGAAACAAAGTAGGGGCTAAAGGTGAACCTTGAGAAACTCCTGCATTAATTGGATACAGTTTAGAGGAATGGCCATCTACAACAACAGATATGCTCCTGTTGGAGAGGAAATTTGCTGTCCAGGTACAAAGTTTTGGTGGTAGGCCATAGGCCGGAAGTTTATTAAGCAGCGCTGCGTGCCAGACCTGGTCGAATGCTTTGGATATGTCTAGAGCAACAATCTGGGATTCACCGTGTTGTTCCATAGACTTGTTCCAAGAATGGGTGACAAAGGAAAGGACGTCGGCAGTCGATCTGCGCTGACGGAATCCGTACTGCCTGTCGTGGATTAGACTGTGTTTTTCAAGGAATTTTAGTAGTTCGGTGTTTATATACTTTTCCATCACTTTAGAGATGACTGAAAGAAGAGAAATAGGCCTGTAGTTGCTAGGAAGCGCTTTGGATCCTTTCTTGGGGATGGGTTGTACTCGAGCAGTTTTCCAGTTACTAGGGAATATGCCTTTATTGTAAGATATCTGAAACAGACGAGTCAGGACAGGAGCAAGTTCTGGTGCGCATTTTTTCAGAACAATTGCTGGGATCTCGTCAAGGCCAGAGGCTTTCCTGGTATTAAGAGAAGAGAGCATCTTTCGTACCTTTTTAGTTTGGAAAATGATATCAGTCATTTTATGCGCGACATTGGGGACTGTTGGTGGTTGAACATTTGGAGGTGGGTTGAGAGTAGAATTTCCGGCGAACAACGAAGCAAAAAGTTCAGCCTTGCCCAGGGCGGTAGAAACAATTTCATCACCTGAGACAAGAGGTGGGAACGTGCTCTTGCAGAAATTATTCCCAATAGACTTAGCAAGAGTCCAGAAGGGTTTGCCGCCGTTGGAGCTTGAGAGGACTTTGTTTTTGATGTGGTTATTAAACGAGTTTTTTGCCTCAGAAAGAATGCGGACATAGCGGTTTCTTGCGTCGTTGAATGCTTGACGATTTTCTTGACTGGGATTGTGTAGAAGCGTTTTGTGAGCTTTGACCTTTTCAAGTCTGGCCTTGTCACAGGATTTAGAGAACCAGGGCTTTTGAGTGGCTGAAGAGGTTTTCTGTGTACGTGGAATAAATAATTCCATGCCAGCTTGGATAATTTCGGTGACGTTTTGTGAGATATCAGAGGGGTCAGGATGAGAGAAGCAGACAGACGCCCATGGAAATGAGGAAAAGTAATCCCGCATTTCGTCCCAGTTTGCGGAGTTGTAGTTCCAAACGATACGTGGGAGTGATGACTGTGTGACCTCGGGTTGCATTGCACAGGAAGCAGTGACCATGCCGTGGTCTGAGCGACCAAGGGGGGCGGTGACTGATATCTTATAGCATTCAGGATTTGTAGTAAGAAGGAGATCCAAGGGATTTGAGCTGTGTGTTGGGATACGAGGAAAGTAAGTAGGTTGCTGTACCATATTGGCCAAAGAATTGCTGACTGCAAAGGCCTCCGCTGCTCTCCCTTGTGGATCGGTTTTTGAAGATCCTAGCCATTCCTTATTATGGACATTAAAGTCGCCAAGAATAGTGACCTCGGAGGAAGGATATTCAGAAATCAGATAGTCGGTTTTTTCAGAAAGGTAGTCAAAGAGCTGGACAAAGTTGTTGTCAGAAGGTGACCGGTAAATGCAACAGATAAATTTAGTTGCAGCCCTGAGAGAGAGTTTTATCCATAGTATGTCTTTTCTTCCAGCTTCTAAATTGGGAAGTCTGGTGCAGGGTAGATTGCTACGGACGTATGCGCACACGCCTCCATGCAATCTAAAGGCAGTAAGGAGCTCATACCCCGGGAAATTAAGGTGATTAGTGGCTGTTTTGGCACTGATTTGGGTTTCGGTGAGGAAGAGGAGTTGGGGCCTGTTAGCCTGGAGGACATGGTGGACGGAGTTCAGGTTAGAATTTAGGCCACATATATTCGAAAAGGATATGTTAAATCTTGATGTTGGCACCCCCTGTACACCCCTCTCCCGGAGATCCGAATGGAGGGGTATTTTGCCTCCGGAATATTTTATACAAGGAGGAGCCATCATCATTTTTGCTTATAAGGGAAACCGACTCATACACCAGAACCGGAAACGTCCGTTGGGACTTCACCGGCCCCTTGATGTATGGGGTGGTACCTCCGCGGGCGTGAAAAAATCCTTTACTATTACATAAAGGAAAATTCCACTACCACCTGCTATGGATTGGATTGGATCAATGTCTACCCCTTTAAAAATAAGATTAATAAAGGGACTATCAATTGTCCAATAGTTATGATTTTCGACATAGTAGGAGGATACAAAACATTTTCATCATTTTGCATCCATGCCTATTGTCGGCAATATATATATGAAGCATTTGATCAAAATTTGCCACAATAACGCACTTGCTGCATCCAGAATTTCTTTTCTTACAAACATGCATTATATTTCGATGGAAAATGCAAAAATGCAATAACATAAGGCGTGTTTGATAAAAAAAAAATGTATCACCAACGACTTATGGGCCAGCCTGTGATTGTAGAAATATTTTTCTAAGATGTAGCTCAAGACAGCCTATAATTAATATATACAAATGTTTTTCATATCTTGTACAATAACGGATATATTGAACTTTATTGATTTTTTACGAAAATTCGACAAAAATTATATACCATTAAACGATAAACTCTATAGCTAAGACTACTGCCAAAGCATCAGAGAAATGGTCTATTTGAAATGAATTTTCTGGAAACATTTTAGTAAAATGAAGGACAATGACGGTTGAAACTGAGACTTCAGGGTTTATAAAACATCCTTCTTGAGACATTTGATTTCCATAGCCCGTATTAGATTCAAATTATTTGCATAAATGTTGCCGAGTTTGACGTTTTAAATCGCAACTTTGACGTTTTGAGGAAAACCCCAATTTATTTTTCTTTAAATGCCTATAACTTTTTTGTCTTTTGACCTACATAGCTAAATTTTGCTAGGTAACTCACCTATAAGGATATAAACCCGCATACCACCCGCCCTTACTTTGTTAATTCCAAGCCATTTGCAAAATGAATTTATTCACCAAATTTAATCAAAATCGGCCCATTATTTTTTGAGTTATCGGTGTGATACATATACATATCCATACATACACATATATATATATATATATATATATATATATATATATAAATATATATATATATATATATATATATATATATATATATATATATATATATATATATATATATATATATATATATATATAAACATATAAAAATTGAAACTGACCCCGGATATGTGTTCTGGGGGGCCTAATTAACGCTCATTTGAAGAAATTTTTTCGAAATTCAAAAGTCGGGATCTCCTCATTAGTGAATTTTTTTTAAAGAAAATTCACTAAAAAGGCAATCGTTACAAGTCCCTAATCGAGTAGTCAACTAACATTCGCCGTAAACAGATGCACTTTCTATACAGACATGATAATAAGTTATTGATATACTTAGATAGAAAGTAGTGTCAGATATTGTTATTAAATAAAAACTCTTTTGCTACAGTTTTTATGAGAACATAGGTTGTCATACACACACACAGGTATATATATATATATATATATATATATATATATATATATATATATATATATATATATATATATATATATATATATATTGTTGCAGTACGTATTGTTTATAAATTTGTACAGAACTTCGGTGGTTTAGGGGTAAGAACGTGTGCCTCTGAATCGAAGGCTACTGGGTTCGATCCCAGGGTACTCCTTTCACTTTTTCAGTACAAACTGTAAAACTCACATCAACCGAGGTTCTGGCATTGTATTTGGCCAAGTTAAATGTCTGTACGTTCCTCCATTCGGAGAGGGCGTAAAGCCGCCGGTCCCGTGTTCATGCGATGTTGGGCACGTTAAAGATCCCCACCCTCCTTACAGAAAGGCAGGGGTTCGGCAAAAATTTTCAGGATGGTGAGATGAAACTGCTCCCTGGCGTCGGTGATTGGCCATAGTCGCGGAAATAGGCCGACGTTAAAGAAACAAAATACACACATATAAATTTGTACCTTGCAGTCGAAATTCTTCTAGATTAAAAACTTAAAAACAATTCTGTGTTCTCTGTTTGCAGGATACTACAAATATCCCTAGATTTAGGAAATATTCTTTAGATTTGGTATCGCTGGTTTTTTTATACAGTAAGACACTGTTCACGTTTTAACGATAACTTTGCTAGTTGCCACCTATTAGGGAATCGATTAACACTTGCAAAAACTATGAAGCCGTGACAGAGTTCTATATTATAAAGATGAATTAATTACACTCTTGTTTTAGCTGTCACCCTTAGATGTCACCAGCAGTTCTTTTGACGTCTGGCGCTAGAGTACTCGCCCAATTTTAAAGCTAGTGTTTGTCAGATATTATATTGATTTTTTCACAAAACTAGTTAAATTATACATTAATATAGCTTGTTTTTTAAATAATAAATTGTACATTATTTCTTAAGTGTGCTACTCAAGCTTCATAAGTGTGTTAATGCATTTTTGTGTTAGTTTTTTGGAAATAATCAAGTTGTATTGCCGGTGTTGCATTAGGTAAGCCTTAGTATGTATGTCTTAATCAAGTGACCACACCGTAAAATCAAATAGAAGGGGATTTACACAGTATAATGAATAATCTTTAACCGATTTCAGAATCATTCTCTGTCGATTTGTATATTGCCCCGTGTGGAAAGTGCTGAATGCTATTTAAATTTGGCATATCGACATTTCTAACCTACAAAGTAAAATCAGGACTTGACAGGGGTTGCTTCGGTTTATTTTGGTAGTTTGTATTAATTTTTTAATTATGACCGTCATTTGACCAGTTGACTTGTTATTGCATTTGTTTTGCTTAATGTTTTAACAAGTTTAATCTAGTGAGCAGTGTAATATTTAATTTTTAAAGATGACCTAACGCGTCTGCCTCTACCCACCTTTTCATTTTCCTATATTATGTCATTGAGTCACACGTACTTGTAACCTATATCACTCTGCAAATACTTTAATTGTATTGTTTAATTATAGATAATATAGTTTACTTTGGTGAATTGCAACATATGAGAAAAATCTGTGCGAATAAATTAATTACATTAATTTAATAATAATAATAATTGGAGAGTAGCAACTATATAATATGTATATGAAATGATCTGCTTTGCATATCCATTTACCTAATAGTAGGTAGGACCCGATACCCGATGTGGTGTATAGTCACTATATATAGTGTATACATGCATACAAAAATGTTGGAGCAAAATCATAATAACGTTTCCAATACAGCTTTTATTAGACCTGTGTTATTTTTATCCATTACATTTTTAGAAGCGTCGTTTTTGTTTTCTGTCCTTTAAATTTAATGTGATAATGACTTTTACGTTTACCGTTGCCGTGGAAACCATTCATCCACAATGTGTTTTTAAGTCTGATAATAATGATGCTATCTTAGTTCATTATAAAAAGTCATATAAATCTAGTTTTTGTTGGTACTATAACAATTGTAACTAGTTTTATTCAGTTTTCAATGTACCTCGGTAGGTATTATACAATTAGGTAGGTAATTTGTATAAAAACATTGCATTAAGTGGAATTTCTAAAACTAAATTTCAAGTGACCTTATATGGGTGAAACTGTTAGTCACATAAAACATCACACAAATATAAGAGTAGGACAGCAGTATAAGGCAACAATTTATTATTCCCATGAAAACAGGTTAAAAAATAAATATTAAAAATATCCAAAAGCAGAAAGTGCGTTATGGGCGCGAATTTTCATTAAATGCTTTAAATTTTAATAACTCAATTTGATGTGATCCTAGAAACTTTAATCTTGGTATACAGTAAAGCGCCTCTTAGGGCAATGTGCGTGCCAAATCTCATCAAAATAATTTTGTTATTTTTTGAGATAGGTACAACTTTTTGAAGAAAAAGTTTGTTGTTGAAAAACTGGCCCAATTGGGCTGGCTAGCAAACTAATCTAAGCTATTCACAAAAGAAAGACATGCCGAGCTTAATTAAAATTGGTTAATTATTTTTTCAGTTACCGGGGAATACTTGGTTCTCGGTTTCCATCGCATCCTGAATTTGTTGAAACTCGACGTTTCGGCTCCCGGGCATTTTCAAGAGATTACGGAAATGGAACTCTAAGGCACCAATCTGTCTACACCTCATCAGAGCGTTGAATAACGGTAGATTGGATTGTTATAAGTCCATTCCGGGGTCTCAATTTGCCTACCACCCATGTAGTAGTATGTATGCAGAAGCAGCCTGAACTGTCACAGATTGCGTATTCTGTTGTGATGAATTCTTATTTATCTTCAAACGTGCCAGTACAGTGGGAACGCTGAGAAGAATCCATATCTGGAAATGTTTGTGTTAAGGTCATAAATTTTAATTGCCACTGTTTTTTCACACTTTTATCTCATTCGAGAATGGATGGGCGGCACATCAGAAAGGAACAAGATAAATATTTTCTGAGAAAGACGCAGCTGTTAAACATTCTGTATATATATATATATATATATATATATATATATATATATATATATATATATATATATATATATATATATATATATATATATATATATATATATTAAAACTGACTTTAGTGAATTTTTTCTATGAAAATTCACTAAAAATAACAAAGTTATTTAATAATTAGTGGGTCCGCGGCCGTTTCTTATCCATTCGATAACTCTTCGAGGCATGCTGGAAATTAAATGGATAACCGTATCATGAGGAATGTCATCGCAGGCTTCTTGAATTCGGTGACAAAGGTTAACTAGGTTATTTGGTGGTTAGGGTAAATTACTCAGTCGATTGCCAAACATATCTAACACATGTTCGATTGGTGACAAGTCTGGGCAGCGAGTAGGCTATGGAAGCAGCACGTTATTTTCTTGTAAGAACCTTGTAGTAGCCCCTGCTTAATGAGGACGTGCGTTGTCTTGTTGGAAAGGGGGTTGAATTGAAAGAACCCTCGGCAGTGCAACAAGCTGCAGTCGTTTTGTATGTAATCATTTCCATTTAAATTTCTGTCAATAAAACTTAGAGGTGACCTGCTACCATAGGTTGTCGCCCCCTATACCACCACCCCGTGTGTAAGGGGTGTATGCCGTTCCATAGCTAGTTCTAAATTTCTGCGTTCTCCTCGTAATCGTCTTATTTTTCTACGGCCATCGTGGACCCAAAGACATAATTGGGACTCGTCAGAAAACACAACACGATTCCATTCACCATCCCAATTTGACCTCTCGTTATACCACTCAAGCCGAGCAGCACGATGTCGAGGTGTCAGTCGGAGACATAAAAATGGTCTATACGAACGAAGCCCAAAAGCGCGTATTCTGCGATATATCGTTGCCATAGAGACTCTTTGTTGTAAAATTCCCAACCAAGCATTTCCAATCGACCGTCTTGTGGAAACTCTCTCAAATGACGATCTTCCCGTGCTGAAGTTGCTCGAGGACGTCCAGATCCAGGACGACGGTTATGGATTCCTTCTTCAGACCACCTGGACGAACACTGTTGACACACTACGTGTTATGCGACTGGAAATTTGTATGATTGAAAAACCGGCTTCGCCCATGCCAATAATACGCCCCTATTCAAATTCAATTAAATTATTGTAATAGTTCTTTAAACGGCGACTAGGCATAATGACTTAATAAATTGAGCACAAATCGTTACGAAACATTCCTTCAAACTGAAGGAAACGCAAATTTAAAAAGATAATTTTTTGATATAACAAAATTAAAAAGTTCGGGACGCAGCAAGTGCGTTATGGTAGTGAATTTTTGTTAAATGCTTCAAACTTGAATAACTCAATTTTCTATAAACTTAGAAAGTTTGATTTTGTTATGTAATAAGGTCTTTCCTAAGGCAAGATATCCACCAAATTTCATTTAAATAACTTTGTAATATTCGGAGAAAACAATTTTTTTTCAAAGAAAATTCAAAATTTTAATAACTTAATTTTCTATAAACTTAGAAAGTTGAATTTTGGTACGTAGTAAGGTCTCTCCCAAGGTAACATATGTAATTAATTTCATAAAAACAGCTTTGTAATTTTCAGAGAAAAAAATTTTTCTCGAAAGAAAACTCAAAATTTTCCCGGAAAACCCTGTCCGATTTTCCTGGCCAATGAACTAATCCAAGCCATTAATAAAAGAAAGAAAGGCACTTATATGTATTATATATATATATATATATATATATATATATATATATATATATATATATATATATATATATATATATATATATATATATATATATATATATATATGATATACATATAAAAATCGAAACGGACCCCGGATATGGGTTCTAGGGGTCCTAGTTCGCGCTCATGTGAAAAAAATTGCAAAGCTCACCATCGATACCTCTCTATTAGTGATTTAAAAAAAATAAAAATTCACTAAAAAGTTGTTAAAATGTTTTGTCCATATTTTTTACCAGAGACAAGAGAGCGCAGTATAGAAAATTTTATTGCAATTTGTCGACTCTTACTGGGTGTTCGGATTTTTTGGTACGTCAGTATATGTTTTGGCAACAATCTTCAATAAAGTGTTCACTGATAAATATATAAGATAAACATCTGAGCAAAGGAGTTCGATACTTCGATTGGGCACTCTTGTTTTATACACAAATTCAGTATAACCAGCTTTAACCATTTTTAGCTATTTTTTCTCTATAAATGACGTTTTAATGCGCAGGTAACACTTACAAAGCGCACATTACTTTAAATAAAATAAAACTCTGATAGCAGATTCTAGTTAGTTGACGTCCAACGTAGCGAAATTAAATTGAGGAAAGTTCAGTTTTATCAACAGGTGAGTTTAGCAACGTTTAGCAAATTTTAGCGAATTTTCGTAGAAAGAATCGCATTTTATCTAAACGGCTGACATATTTAAGATTTATAAGTATGTACTTTTCTACTAGGTAATTTGCCATACAATTCTGTCATTTTGGACTTACCAAAATTTTCATATTTTATTTTAGACCTAATGTTTTGTAATTGAATACATTTATTACGAATTAACGAATCTGAAAGGCCTGTAGATCTTTTAAAATAAAAATTTCATGTTAATCTGAAAACCAGGTCTTCATTGTTTCTATTACCTCTTCTCCTTTTAGTGAATTTTTCAATTTTTATATGTTTATATATATATATATATATATATATATATATATATATATATATATATATATATATTTATATATATATATATATATATATATATATATATATATATATATATATTATATATATATGTATCACACCGATAACTCAAAAAATAATGGGCCGATTTTGATAAAATTTGGCATGTACCTTTCTTTTGTAAATGGCTTGGATAAGTTCGTTAGTCAGGAAAATCGGATGAGGTTTTCCAGGAAAATGTTGAGTTTTCATTCAAAAAAAATTCTTATCTCAAAAAGTAATAAGCCGATTTTTAATAAAATTTGGCATGTACCTTCCTTTTGTAAATAACTTTGACAAGTTCGTTAGTCAGGAAAATCGGATGAGGTTTTCCGGGAAAATTTTGAGTTTTCATTCGAAAAAAATTCTTATCTCAAAAAATAATAAGCCGATTTTAATAAAATTTGGCATGTACCTTCCTTTTCTAAATGGCTTTGATAAGTTCGTTAATCAGAAAAATCGGACGAGGTTTTCCGGAAAAATTTTGAAAAAAATTTTTATCTTAAAAAAAAAATCTATGATAACCAAATTTAATAGGTAGGTTTATGATATAAAAAGTAAACTATACACCAAAATTTAGATTTCTATGTTACAAGAAAAAAAAGTTATAATAAAATATTTTGTGCCAGATCATTTCTATGAAAATTCACTACCATAACGCACTTGCTGCGTCCGTCCAGGCTTTTAGTTCTTTTTCTGTTAATTGATCAGATGATAGCCGAATGGGACCAGATCTGTTGAATAAGGTGGGTTTCAAGTAATTGACATGTTATTTGTGTGCATCTTGCAAAAACAGCCCCGTCGTATAATAATTCCTATAGTTATTGTTCCACTTTTTTTTAAAGAGAATCATAATTCATAGCAATCCCAAAACAATGGAGCAAGAATTTTTCCAGCTGGTTTTTGAACACCGAATATTGTCGGCCTTGGAAAGTCAGGGTATCTCCCCTGCGTCGTCTTGTTTCTGGGCTATATAAATGTTCCCACACGTTCTTACCACTGGATGACCATGGCTCAAACTTATTTTAAAATATTACTCTCTAAGAACTTTAAACGACATATGCCCAGTTTCACAAAGTTTGATTAAATATTTAACGGCCGGTTAGTTAATCAGCTATTTAGACAACCAATCACAGACTATAATTCGGGTTACTGTCATGACAACCAAATATTTTGAAGCTGTGATTGGTCGTCTGAAGCCCTGATTAACTAACCGGCCGTTAAATATTTAATCGAGCTTTGTGAAACTGGGCATTAATGTTAAAACTAAAGTAGATTCAAGGCCTGTTATGATTAACTTTTTTAGTGAATTTTCTTAAAAAAAAAATTCACTAATGAGGAGATCCCGACTTTTGAATTTTGAAAAAATTTCTTCAAATGAGCGCTAATTAGGCCCCCCAGAAAACATATCCGGGGTCAGTTTCAATTTATATATATATATATATATATATATATATATATATATATATATATATATATATATATATATATATATATATATATATATATATATATATGTATCACACCGATAACTCAAAAAATAATGGGCCGATTTTGATTAAATTTTGTGAAAAAATTCCTTTTGCAAATGGCTTGGATGAGTTCGTTAAACAGGAAAATCTACCTAGGTTTTCCCGGAAAATTTTGTGTTTTATTTCGAAAAAAATTTATATCTCCGGAATTAACAAAGTAAGGGCAACCAAATTTGGTACGCGGGTTTATATCCTTATAGGTAAGTTACTTACCAAAATTTAGCTATGTAAGTCAAAAGACAAAAAAGTTATAGGCATTTAAAGAAAAATAAATTGAGGTTTTCCTCAAAACGTCAAAGTGGCGATTTAAAATGTCAAAATTGGCAACATTTAGGCAAATAACTTGAATCTAATACGGGCTATAGAAATAAAATGTCTCGAGAAGGATGTTTTACAAACCCTAAAGTCTTAATTTCAACGGTCATTGTCCTTCATTTTACTAAAATATTTGCAGAAAATTCATTTCAAATAGACCCTTTCTCTGATGCTTGGCAGTAGCCTTAGCTATAGAGTTTATCGTTTAATGGTATATAATTTTTGTCGAATTTTCGTAATAAATCAATAAAGCTCAATATATCCGTTATTATATAAGATATGAAAAAAATTTGTATATATTAATTATAGGGTGTCTTGAGCTACATCTTAAAATAATATTTCTACAATCACAGGTTGGCCCATAAGTCGTTGGTGATACAAATTTCCTTTTTTTTTTTAAATCAAACAAGTCTTATGTTATTGCATTTTTGCATTTTCCATTGAGATATAATGCATGTTTGTAAGAAAAGAAATTCTAGACGCAGAAAGTGCGTTATGGTAGCGAATTTTGATCAAATGTTTGATATTTGAACAGCTCAATTTGCTATTAACCTATAAGGTTGACCAAGAAACGTGTTTTTTCGGGAACACTTTAAGTTTACTTTTGGAAATTTTTGTACATTTTCACACAATAAAGTTATTTTGATGAAGCATGGCACATTGTTTTTACTATATAGGTTATACTGGTAACCAAATTTGATGCCCGCTTTCTTAAAAAACACACATATTTGTTATTAAAAACATTTTTATGAAAATTCACTACCATAACGCACTTGCTGCGTCCAGAATTTTTGTCAAATTATCCGTGCAATTCCGGTACCTGACCTGGCCCACCCGACTGATTACACCGATAGGGACCGAGGTACACGGCTTAGTATAAATACAAAATCACCTTCAAGCAACGGTCAGACCTCTTTTAGATTGAGGCTTACAATAACTCAACCTACCTATATCCAGCGCCCTATAGAGTAGGCAGATTAATGCCTTAAAGTTCCTTTCTTTTAATACTTTCTTAACCTCTGGAAAATGGCTCCAAAACAGGAGCCGAAACGTCGAGTTTTAACAAGTTCTGGACGCGTTTCAACCAACCCGAGAACCAAGTATTTATCTCTCTCTCTCTCTCTCCCTCTCTTTCTCTCTTTCTCTCACACAAACACACAAATATATGAAGACAATTTAATATGCTTTGATATGACATTACATTTATCAAAATATGTTTCGGCATCTTAGGTTTAACATAGTGATATGAAAGCATGAAGCAAATTAACTTTTTCTATTACTTAGACAAATAGGGTTATTGACAATTAACAACCTAACACTTAATTTTTAGTAATGGGTATGGCGCCCTCTTGCCCTAGTAACTTCCCTCATACGATTAGGCATAGATCTAATCAAGTTCGCTACTGTTTCTTGTGGGATGTTTTGCCACTCTTCTTCAACTGGGGTTGGGGCACGAAGTCTAGCTCTAATTCTTCGTTATAGCTCATCCCATAAATGCTCAATCGCATTTAGGTCAGGACTGGATGCTGGCCATTCCATAACCAGAAAACCGATTTCTGTAATGTAATCACGATTTTTGCGGTGTGCGGCCTCGCATTGTTATGCATAAAAATTAATTCGTCTCCAATGCAGTCGACGTAAGTCACCACATGAAGTGCTAAAATCTCCTCGATGTAGCACTCGTTAAACCTCCTCTCCCGTGACCACGGTCGCCCCCTACAGATGAAGGAAGGATGGTTCGTGTTCCCATAGAAATTGCACCCCAGATCATGCAGGAACCATTTCCACAAGGAACCCTCTATTCAATGCAGCATTCTGCAAATCGCTCTCTTGGTCTGCGGTATACTTTTTTTCTTCGGTCGCCACCATACAGACAGATTCTGCTCTCATCTGAGAACAGAACAGACCCCCATTGTTTCGATGTCTAATTCAGATGATCCCGTGCAAAACACAGGCGTGCTTGACGATGAGCTGTGGTAAGTTTTGGTCCAATCGCAGTGTTTTAGGGGTCAGATTACTTTCCTGCAGTCTTCGCCTTATTGTCCACTTGTCCACTGACTAATAGCCTAATTTCGTAGTTCACGGAGTTGTTGCTGCACTTGAACCGCATTAAGGTGACGATTTCTTAATGTGGTTGCGGCAATAAAGCGGTCATCACGAGCCGTTGTAAATCGCTTTCTGCCTGTTCCAGGTTGGCTATGAAAGGATCCATTCTCTTCATAACTTTAGCACACCCTTCGAACCGCTGCGCGTGTCATATCCAGTTGTCGAGCAACAGCTCGTTGCCTAAATCCATTTTCGAATAATTCGATTAAAGCAATAACTCGGGCGGCTTTTTGCTGTGTAGTATACATTAAGCTAACACACTTGAAAAGTAATAAAATTAGGAAAAACGAAAATGTGCAAATTTCAATCGCAAAGGCAATAATTTCAATGTGTCGTAAGTTTGTTGTTCTCGTTATAAACACCACATAAACTCGCTTCATTTATTTATCGGTGGCTACGAATATAAGCGATAAGCACTTTTGATAGACGTAATCTCATATTTATTAAAGCATATTAAATTGTCTTTCGAACAGAATATTTCTTTTTTTATATCTGATGAATACTTTCTAAAAAAATTTAGTTACAGTGAAAAGTTTATAGTGGGCCGATTTCTATGCACGCAAGTTTAAATATATATATATATATATATATATATATATATATATATATATATATATATATATATATATATATATATATATATATATATATATATATATATATATATATATATATACACTTGGTTGTCGGGCTGAACTGCGTCCAGAATTTGTTAAAACTCGACGTTTCGGCACCTGTTCGGTAGTAATTTTCAAGAGACTGATGAAATATGAAAGGAAATTAACTCTTAAGGTCTCAAGTTGCCTACTCCTTAGAGCGGTGGATAAGGATAGGTTTTGTGGTTGTAGCTCGATTACGGGGCCTCAATCTGCCTACTCCCCAAATCTCGCTGGCGGTCGTCTCTAAGGTCTCAGTGTGCTCAACCCTCTGACAGTTCGTCGCAAGTCTTGCATTATTTATAACGTTTCGTTTACCTGTCTCGTTATCATGTAATTAGTCGGGTGAAGGTTTATTAAGTTATGTCCTTACGTAACTGCACTTACAGGCTTAAGCGGATTACAGGTATTTTGAGTCAGGTAATGGGGAAGTTAAATTGTCTATTGACTATTGAATTAATTTTCATTTTGTGTGTTTGTGGAAATGAGGATGTAATAGGTTTCCAAGTAATGGGAAGTTGAAGACCATCGTCTCTGGTATTTAAACAATCGGGACGTTTTTTTCGCTCTTGATCGCTTCGCGAATAATTTTCGTATTGAAGTCGTAAACCGGAGCTATTGTTTTGGCAAGCTACCTATGAAGGATAAAGCTAGGCCTTACGTTGCTACAGAGGTACTGGACTACCTCCGACTCAAGAATTTTCCATGCATGGACTGGCCCCCGAGAAGTCCAGATGTGAATCCCAAGAAGCACCTATGAGATGCACTTAAATGATAGTTAGACAGCACATACCATCATATTGGTGCGTTTTCTCCGGGTTCTGGATAAGTGAGACTTTTAATTTTAACAAAACAACTTTATTTACTCTCTAAATATGGATACAATAAAATTTCTAGAATGTCTCTTTCACAAAACACCTAGTTTATCTGGCCTTACAATCACTAATTTGTACAAAAGTCACTAATACACTGAAACTACAGTCGCTACTCTATAACACTTCACACTAGTTATTGCTTCTTCGAGTCACCTCAACATTCTCTAACTGAACTGTACTGCCCTGGCTTGCTTTCGTCTTTATATACACGTCGTACCTTATACCTTGTTTCGCGAGCCTTCCATTCCAGAATATTCCAGGACCTTCTTTTGCTAGAAGGTTCTGTGAATACAGATCGGCCCCGTGTGTATACAGGAGGATGTATATACAGGAGGATGTATATATAGGATGATCCAAATGTGGTCATCACTCCTATGTTACACAAGAGGTGTTTCTCGTACTATAAGATCTCTCTGCGTATACAGGGTGTAAGTGGTCTCTGCGTATACAGGGTCTATATACAGGGTGTTCAGTTATCCGTTCCGACGGGGTACAAGTTGGTAACTTCGTTATTTTTGGTCCTAGAGGGTTGAGACTTCGCCTGTGGGGGGTCACCCAGGCACCCCCAGGGGGTGGGTGGGGAGGCGGTGTTGTCAGATTGTGCAAAAATTCCCAGATGTTGGGGAAGTTCTGGAGCTGTGCCAACACCGCACCTACATCTATTGAAGTGCTTTGTAACAATATGTATTGTTTGTAATATGCAATAAAACATCGACTAGCTATCCTATTTCATATTTTGTTACTAAGAGATGTATACGAGGGCTGAGAAGAAAGTTAATGCATATTTAATGCATAACATTGCCAGTAGAAAGCGCCCTGTACGCGACAGCCATAAATGATTATTATATTATTTTTCCAAGCATGGAAAAATGTCTAGCCGAAAAATTTTTAAAACATGCCTGACTAAAACTTTAGAAATTAATAAGGGAAAACCATTTTTTATTTGTCACTTTGACCCCCTGTATCTCTTTTATTATGCGACTTGGGATATAGGTATGTTATGTATGTCAACTTATCTTCACCAAAGGAATTTCTGGTATCATTTGTGGCTCTTCATTTAAATACGCCCTTTATACAGGTGTCCGATCAGTGTGGGGACGGAAGATAGCTCCACACCGAGTCAATATTTTAAAATGCTGTTTTCTCGAGCCGATAGATGTTCCACGAGTGGACATTTTAAAATTATTTCCATACGGCAGCTTTCCAGAGGATGATTTACCCAATTTAATGGGAAATGTCGATTAATATATTTTCAGCAATATTGCGCTCAGGCCCATTTTCAATGAAACTTAAGGCAATATTGAAACCATTGGCTCGGAAACCAATGGATTGGTCAAGGAGGTAACATCCGATGGCCAGCAAGATCGCCCGGTCTAGCCCCATTAGACTTTTTCCTCTGGGGATAGTATATCAACAGTTCGCAACAACTGCGGAAGGCATTAAAAACCGCATACAAATAGCCTTTAGAAGTACTACGCCGCCGATGTTGAATAGAGTCGAAGAAACATTTGCAACTTCGGGTTTGCCTGCAGGAAGGCGGGAACATTTTTGAACGTGTTTTATGAAATTTCAATAAAATTTTGCATCTAATGTTTGATTTCCTAATGTTTTCATCCATTCAAATTAAATAATAATTGTAGCATGCACAAATAAAAATTTTGAAAAGCTGTACCTTCTTTCGCATTCAATTTAACTTATTCAAATATGGTATCATAAGAAAGCGTTGCATTAAAAAAAAAGTATTTCTAATTACGCAAAAGATAAATACCCTGTATATTAAAAAATAAATTGTCATTATTAACGTGTATAAACGCAATCTACACTAAAAAAACATTTATTATGACAAAACTCGATATTTATATTGGGGAGATCCCGACTTTTGAATTTTGAAACAATTTTTGCAAATGAGCGCGAACTAGGACCCCTAGAACCCATATGCGGGGTCAGTTTCAATATATATATATATATATATATATATATATATATATATATATATATATATATATATATATATATATATATATATATATATATATATAATTCCTTTATTTGTTTTGACGTTTTTCACATGAGCTCATACAATAAGTAAACTATTTCCATATCCACTGGTTTGTTTCGCTTTTATTGTCAAAACAATGTTCGTTAAATCGATTTATCTCGAAAACGGATCGAATACCGAAATGACACAAGAATACATAATTAATTAAAAAATCATTGCTCTTTCAGATTTTGAATTAGAGTTCATGTTAGACATACAAGGTGAAAAGTTTAACTGTAAATGCCAAAACAATTCAAATTTAACTTCTAATTTTTTTAATCCACGACAGTATAGATTCCGTCAGCGCAGATCAATCGCCGACCTCATTTCCTTTGTCACCTATTCTTGGAACAAGTCTATGGAACTACACGGTGAATCCCAGATTGTCGCTCTAGACATATCCAAAGCATTCGACCAGGTCTGGCACGCAGCGCTGCTTAATAAACTACCGGCCTACGGCCTACCACCAAAACTCTGTACCTGGACAGCAAATTTTCACTCCAGCCGGAGCATTTCTGTTGTCGTGGATGGCCATTCCTCTAAACTGTATCCAATTAATGCAGGAGTCTCTCAAGGTTCAGCTTTAGCCCCTACTTTGTTTCTTCTTCACATCAATGACCTCCTCTCTAGCACATCCAACCCAGTTCACAGTTACGCGGACGACAGCACCCTCCACTCAAATATAGAATATTCTAAGCCTGTCTCTGATTATGCACAATCAACCAAGGGTTGCGGTGCTATCGGGGCGGCAAGGCCGCGGACGAGCCCTGAGGGAACAAAAAAAAGCCTGTCTCTGTAGCCCAATTAGATGAGGATCGCAGATTCATGGAGGGTTCTGTCTCTATGGATCTCCAAAAAATATTAGACTGGGGAAGTAGAAATCTTGCACAATTCAACTCCTCCAAATCTCAGTCTTGCTTTATATCTCATAAGAAATACACCAGCCCTAGACCCATCACAATTAACAACCAAGTTATTCAAAGTAATGAGTCCTTTTGACTTGCTGGCATTTCTGTGGATCGAAATCTCAATTGGCACCAATATGTCACATCAATTGCTGAAGCGGCTGCTAAGAAATTAGGTTTCCTCTTCCGGGCTCGCAAATACTTTTCACCAGCTAATCTCTATACCTTATATACTTCACAAATAAGGCCAAACCTCGAATACTGCTCTTACATCTGGGGTGCCGCTGCCGCTTCTACACTCGCTATCCTGGATTCCATTCAGAAGAGAGCTATGCGTCTCATCGGTGATCCTACCATCACCCAAAAGTTGCCATTCCTTGTCCACCGACGTGCCGGGCACTGCTCAGATGAGCTTTCTTTCCATAGTTCCTCCACCTGCTGCCCCCAACAGATCTACCAGGGGAACAGAGCGAATGCACTCTTTTACTGTCTAGGTCACATAGACATAGAACATCTTTTTATGCCCGCTCTTTTGCCCTAGGACTTCCAAGTTGTGGAATTCCTTGCCGGCACATGTTTTTCCTTCCCCCCCTAACCTCCAAACCATCAAGTCCAGAATTAACAAGTTGCCTCTTTCCTCATTGTCGACACCCACGGTACGATATTATTTAGGCTGTGAGCCCCCGTGTTGTGTTATTGAAATATATATATATATATATATATATATATATATATATATATATATATATATATATATATATATATATATATATATAAGGATGTAAGTTGCAGTAAGTATTGTTTATAAATTTGTACTTTGCAGTCGAAATTCTTCTAGACATCCTGTATTTCCGAAACTATCAACTTTCGGTTAAGGCATGTTTACGCCAATCGCTACAGTTTGACGTGTAGTATCTCTGCTTTCCGGTTTCTCATTGTTAATTAATCACCCTGTATATATATATATATATATATATATATATATATATATATATATATATATATATATATATATATAAATAATTAAACAGTTTCGATTAAACTTGGCAGCTCTTTTATGAATAGCTTGAACGAGTTTGTTTGCCAACCCAATCTTACCATTTTTCCGGGAAAAATATTATTTATCTCCGAAAGTAACAACGTTATTTGGATATAATGTAATGCACATATTATTCCTTTATAGAGACCATATATTGTACCAAAATTGATGTTTTCAGAGTAATGTAAAATGAATTTATTAAAATTTGATATTTTTCAATAAAAATTTGCTTCCATGTGGCACTTGCTGCACCCGGGTCCCAATTTTACATTAACCTAGAAACGCATATTTAGGTATCAACGACGTATAGACGTCATTTGCCCAGTTTCACAAAGCTTGATTAAATATTTAACGGCCAATTAGTTAATCAAGGATTAAGACGACCAATCACAGACTAGAATTCGGGTTGTTGCCATGACAACCAAATATTTTGAAGCTGTGATTGGTCGTCTGAAGCTCTGATTAACTAACCGGCCGTTAAATATTTAATCGAGCTTTGTGAAACTGGGCAACTGTTAGGTATATTCTATAATAGTGTTAAGTAACATGATCTAAAATATCGTACAAAAATTCGCTAAAAATTATCCAATTATACATTATTTCAACGGATTAATCATAATCTGAATGATTGCCTACGTTATAATTGTTTAAACAATAAAAATAGATTATTATAGTTAACCATTGTCTTGCAAATTGGCACGCCTGGTATAACTGTGCTTACAAATTAATATGCAGAAAACAAACCATGGTGTTTTGCAAGGAGACTACAATCAAACAAAACAAATGCTATTAGTTTTACCTCACACCTAAAGAAAGCAAATTATTTATTCAAATTACGTAGAAAAAATTATGTATTGGTTTTGTCCTTGAAAAGAAAAGCGGTTGAGAAAGTGAAAAGGTTTCCCAATGCATTTATGGCGAATCTATTTTGTTTCAATTTTCTTCAAACGTGCATGCGTACAAACACTAGTATGCAGAAAATTTCTCTCGAGATTAAAGGTCGCCAAACAATATTAGAAAGTCTAGCGTCATCTTGCGGTACATTTTACTGATCATTCGTGACAGTGGCCTAGAAGCTTATATATAATAACATCAATGTTAAAATTGGGATCCAGTTAATTGTCGAAATTTGTTTGTCATTATTTGGTACAAGGATAATCCAAAAGCTGCTCGTTATTTTTATAGGCCAAAAAAAGTTATGATGTGCAATGTGGTACCTAGCAAATTATAATTTTAAACATTTAATTTTGGCAAATGGTATGGTTTTTATACAGATTGATCTAAAACTAAACCGCGTCCTCTATTGACTGTTCTTTTCACCAAAATAAGAAGAAACGTTCCCATAAACAGGGAACAATGTTTGACATGTTTGTCCTGCGTTCAAAGTATATAATCCAAGATAGTTGAAGACCTTTTAAAGGGAAGGTTGCAGCCATTCGTCAAAAATACGGAATAATAGATCATCGACAGCTGGTTATGAGAACTGCTTTAGGCCTTCATAAGAAAAATTATGTGAACTACGCAAGGCTTTTGATTTGTTCGAAAGAGTTTACTAGAAAAACTAAAACATTACGGTGTCAAAAGTATAACCCTCCTTATCCTTAGATCCTGTCTCACGGATAGAAGACATGTTGTTTTTGGGATGAACAGTTATCTGACCAGAGAACAGTGGAGTTGGGGTGTTCAGCAAGGTTCTATTTTGGGACCCCCATTTTTCATATATATATATATATATATATATATATATATATATATATATATATATATATATATATATATATATATATATGCTTGGTCCCTTATTGTTCATAACATATGTAAATGATCTATTTTTACAAGCGGATGGTGTTAAAGTTGTATCCTACGCAGATGATACTGCCGTATACGTTGAAGGAAATAGTTGGGAAGAGGTAAAGCATGTTGCTGAGCGGTCAATTCGGCAAATTTGTCATTGGTTTGATATAAATAGACTTAAACTAAACGACAATAAATCAAAATTTATCTGTTTCACGTGCACTAAGCGGACACAACCTGATCTTCCTCCAATAAAAATCCATCGAAATAGCTGCATTGAAGATGACTGTGCGGGCTGTCAGTCAATTCAAAAAGTTGATCATATAACATACTTAGGGGTAATGATTGACAACCACTCAAAATGGGATTTGTACATAAATAGATTAGCAAAACGACTGCAAATTTTTGTATCTATTTAGAGTTTTACGGAATATACTAAATAAACAACTTTTCAAAAATGCTTACTATGCATTGGTTCAGTCACTTATTAAATACGCTATCCTAGCATGGGGTGGTACGTATAATAAAAATGTCGGTAAAATTCTAACCATACAAAAAATGTTAATAAAAATAATTTGCAACAAACCAATGAGATATCCCTCAAAAACACTTTTTGAAGAGTACAAAGTTATGAGTGTTGGGCAGTTATATATATTGGAAATGCTGAACTATTTCTTTAAAAATCGAAATACTTTACATGTATTTCAGCATGGATATGACTCGCGTTCAAAATACAACCCATTGTGTATTATACCCAGGGCAAATAAAACAATAACACAAAAATATTTTACTTATTATCTACCGTAAGTCTTTAATATCTTACCAACATTCATAAAAACAGAAAACATGAGTTACCATCGGTACATCAGGCAGGTAAAAACATGGATACTGAGATCCAATGTAGAGATGGGTCTCCTCATATAGTTCTATTTGCATGTGTGTATGTATATAATGAGCAGTTATTGATTATAAGAAGGCCACACCTCTTCTGGTTATTTGGGAGTTACCTGTTCTTATGCTTCCTACACCTATAAGTAATAAACAAATCGAAAAATCGAAAATAATATACCTGTTGGTCTTCAGGCGTAGCGGTTGAGACATGTGTCTGCAACAAAGCGTATAATAAACAGTTTTGTATACGATTGTGTCGCATATGAATAATATGGATCGCATCTTTGTTTTCGTTTGTCAGCACAGCAATTCTTTTTTTTAAGTTTTTTAGTGAATTTTCTTTAAAAAAATTCACTAATGAGGAGATCCCGACTTTTGAATTTTGAAAAAATTTCTTCAAATGAGCGCTAATTAGGCCCCCTAGAAAACATATCCGGGGCCACTTTCAATTTTTATATGTTTATATATATATATATATATATATATATATATATATATATATATATATATATATATATATATATATATATATATATATATATATATATATATATATATATATATATATATATATATATATATATATATATATATATATATATATATATATATATATATATATATATATATATATATATATATATATGTATCACACCGATAACTCAAAAAATAATGGGCCGATTTTGATTAAATTTGGTGAATAAATTCCTTTTGCAAATGGCTTGGATAAGTTCGTTAGCCAGGAAAATCTACCCAGGTTTTCCCGGAAAATTTTGTATTTTCTTTCGAAAAAAATTTATATCTCCAAAATTAACAAAGTAAGGGCAACCAAATTTTGTACGCGGGTTTATATCCCTATAGCTAAGTTACCTACCAAAATTTAGCTATGTAGCTCAAAAGACAAACAAGTTAAAGGCATCTAAAGAAAAATAAATTGGGGTTTTCCTCAAAACGTCAAAGTTACGATTTAAAACGTCAAAATCGGCAACATTTAGGCAAATAACTTAAATCTAATACGGGCTATGGAAATCAAATGTCTCAAGAAAAATGTTTTACACACCCTGAAGTCTTGGTTTCAACCGTCATTGTCCTTCATTTTACTAAAATGTTTCCAGAAAATTCATTTCAAATATACCCTTTCTCTGATGCTTGGCAGTAGCCTTAGCTATAGAGTTTATCGTTTAATGGTATATAATTTTTGTCGAATTTTCGTAAAAAATTAATAAAGCACAATATATCCGTTATTATACAAGATATGATAAAAATTTGTATATATGATATATAGGGTGTCTTGAGCTACATCTTAAAAAAATATTTCCTCAATCACAGGGTGGCCCATTACTCGTTGGTGAAACAAATTTTCTTTTTTTTTTTAATCAAACACGCCTTATGTTATTGCATTTTTGCATTCTCCATTGAAATATAATGCATGTTTATAAGAAAAGAAATTCTGGATGCAGCAAGTGCGTTATGGTAACGAATTTTGATCAAATGCTTCATATTTGAATAGCCCAATTTGCTATTAACCTATAAGGTTGACCAAGAAACGTGTTTTTTCGGGAACACTTTAAGTTTACTTTTGGAAATTTTTGTACATTTTCACATAATAAAGCTATTTTTATAAAACATGGCACATTGTTTTTACTATATAGGTTATACTGGTAACCAAAATTGATGCCTGCTTTCTTAAAAAGAAAACACATATTTGCAATAAAAACATTTTATGAAAATTCACTACCATAACGCACTTGCTGCGTCCAGAGTTTTTATTTTTATTTTTTGCTTTTTTTTTTTGTAACTGAAATGTCACGCACAAGTTACATAAGTAACTTCTGTGACAAGCTAAACCCAATATGAAAATATTTTATACATTACTCTTATAATACCACCATTTTGAAATAATATTGTACTTAATAATATTAATAAATTTCTATTCTATTCTATTCTATATTTGTCATTTGTGAGTGCGTGGTGGCGTTCGTGCGTGCGTTCGTGCGTAAGTTCGTGCGTGCGTGTGTGAGTGTGAGTGTGTGTTTATAAACGACCTCTTACCGAACATTGAATGAGATGCCTTTAGCATTTATGCTAATGATACGTGTTTTGTTAACGAGGTAAAAACAACTATGGATCTAAGGTACCAAGGGTTAGCTCGGCGGGCGAGTGTTTTAAAGCAAACAATTTAAAACTAAATTTGAATAAAACACAATGCTTCCTTTCTTTAAAGTCCGCCGAATGAAATCTGGGGTACGTCGGGAGGCCTGCAAAATGTCATATGTTGTTAACTTACACAAAATACACTCTCGTGTGTATTGATGTCTAGCTAGCCTTGGCTGTTTCCATAGTAAAATTAAATATTACTATTGCTATAGCGTAACATACGAACAATAAGTTATTAAAAAGTCATCCTAAAATTTAACGTCAATAAGTCAAAAAAAGCATAGTTTCACAAATCAGTTTAAAAAGACTGTTGGGGAAGGGCAGAACCAGATCAAGGAGTTATTATTTTACGTTAGTAACCTCTATACAAGAATAAATCAGAAAGAAAGGCGAGGAAAGCTATGAAAATGTGTTTTTTAACATGACGCTGTTCCTGTACACAAATTGCATGTTGCCGATTATATAAAAACGCATCTGATTCAGCCTCCGTCTGAATATATTCTCTTTCACCGACTATGATTTCTTCCATCTACTGGAGAAAATGGTCTTAAACTTTCTTTCAGCGAGGAGGTGATAAAACCTGCAGAGACCTGGTTTTTAGAGCATGAAAAATTTGTGTTTTGAAAGCTCTAGAGACGTTGCAGATTTGCTGTAATTAATGTATTTAATTAAGAGGAGATTATGTTGAAAAATAAAATATTTTGATTTTCAAACCTTGCTTCCATGGTACGTTAAGAACTTATTAGTGCGTCCTTGTAAGTTAATGAGAAACATAATTATTATCATTTGAAATACATTTTCAACAATCACTACCATAACGGATTTGCTGCGTCAGGACTTCCCAGGAAAAAATTGTCCGATCTGGCAACAATAAACCATTTGCGAAAAGAGTCTTCCTAGGCTACCGAGAAAGCCATTGACCCTGGAGATCTTTCTTCTGCAGTAAGAACACCTTGAATCTTCACTTGACTTAGTTTGACCTAGTTGTTTACCCCACTGACCCAGGAACTCGTGATGACTTCTTTCTCCGAGTGATCGGTTCTGCATCCGTTAGAAAATTATATACCTACCTTCGAGAACAGAAGTGTTCGCGGAAAGTACTGTGAAAGATTTGTAACGTAGTGAGTTTGATTCGCAAATATTGTGTGGTTTTTATTTCGTCGGTGTTTTTTAACGTAAATGGGAAAAGTTCTTTGTTAGTTTTCAGTAAAGTGTTATTGTATCATAATGACTTTTCAAAAAATTCTATTGTTTTGTGTAATACAAGGTTGAGTGCTAATATGTTTAATTGGTGTAAATTATATGGACCTTAAGCTATTCATTGCTTTTTTAGTTTGTAAGTTGCTGTTATTTTTTAAGGTAAGAACATCTTCTATGGAACGGGTGCTTGTGATTTTTGCAAATAACAATTTTTGTTGCAAGAAAACGACGTAGAAATGTAAATATACAAGTGGGTAGACAAAACAAACCGAACATATTTTTTTTTAGTTTATTACTTCCACATCGGCGACAAACATTTCAAAAAATATTTTTCGCTTAAACGTCGTAAAAAGTGCCAAAACATATATAGAAAACGTGATTTGGCAACGAACATTTTTTTTGGTCTGTATGTCTGTCTGTAGCCACGATAACTTTAGAACGAATTAAGATATCGTCTTTAAATTTGGTATACAGTTAGCACTCGACAAACGAACGGTTCGGATTGCTTTTGGGTAAACTTGTTCGAGAGGGTAGGGGCTGCATGAGGTGTGATTTAGTGAAAATTGAGCTTTTTTCGATAAAACTCGCGTAATATAATTGTTTATTAGAAAACTTTTAATTTCATCAAACATCTGGTATTCTGTGCTGAAATTAAATTGGGGATTGAATGTGTGGGGGTGAAATATCGGTTACAATAATTTCAATTTTTTTTGCTAAAACGGCGTAAAAAGTCTCAAAACTTGTTTCTGGAACGAAATTTTTTTGTCTGTCGGCCTGTACGTCTGTCCGTTAGTAGGCGCAATAACTTTCGAACGAGTTCAGATATCTTCTTCAAATTTGGTATGCAGTTAGCACCCGACAAAGGAACACTTAGAATTGTTTTTGGGTAAGATCTCTTCATCAATTTGCAGCACTATTTAATTTTTAAATAATAAACCTCCTTTCAAATTACTCTCAACTGGCACAAGTACCTACACTTCTCTAGTCTTTTATTCCATTGCTCAAAACATTTGAGTCTTTTCTTCACCTTAGCAACGCCGGCCAAATGCTTTTCTTTCATGTTTCTTTTGATTCGGCGCAATAAAAAGTCTTAGGGGGCAAGGGTGATGGGGCAGAGGAGGCATGCAATTTTTGGTAAAAAATTGGCGCACAGACAGGGCTGTATGAACAGGGACATTATCGTGGTGGAAAAACCAAACGACCGACTGCCACAAATCGAGCCTCTTCCGCCGCAAACTGTTGCGCAATCTTTTCAAAACTTCCAGGTAAAAAAGCCTGGTTAACTATCCGACAGGAGCCTCGGTGGTCCAGGGGTAAGAACGTGTGCCTCTGAACCGAAGGGTACTGGGTTCGATTCCCAGGATTTCCCTTTTGCCTTTTCAGTACAAACTGTAATAAATAAAAACACCAACCGAAGTTCTGGTATTGTATTTGAGCAAGTTGAATGTCTGCACGTTCCGCCCTTCGGAGGGGGCGTAAATCCGCCGGTCCCGAGTCCATGCGATGTTGGACACGTTAAAGATCCCTACCCTCCTCACAGTAAGACATGGGTTCGGCAACATTTCCAGGGTAGTGAGGTGAAACTGCTTCCTGGCGTCAGTGATTTGCCATAGTCGCGGAAATAGTAATTTAAGATTTTAGACCCATAGAGTTCTCCTCACATTCATACGAACGTTCACTCCACTCTCGCTTTTCCCCGAGAACTCATCTATTTCTCCATTCGGCGCCCTCTCTTTCTCCGCGTTTCCTCTTCCAGCTCCATTTCCGCGGCCCATTCATTGAAATTCCCGATTTCCTTGTTCTTGGTATACCTTATTACCTTGAACGAGCAGGAACTTAATTTTTCTCTTGCTGTCTCATGCTCTCCGTTTCCGCACGCACATGCTCCCGTTCAGGGCGTTGTGTTAAACCTACTAAAGTAGCCCTTGAAAGGCCCGTGGCCAATCAACAAGCTCACCGCACTGCGAGTCCAGCCCTTGAGGCCCGCACCCACGCTCTCTATGTATCGATAAGTGGTCCTACCCTTTGGCCCCTCGTCCCAATGCCTCTGCTACTGCTACTCTAGGTTAGTGTTCTCCTTGGCACTTCGTTTGAGCATTTGACTCGTCACCGGAGCCTGTACTCTAGCTAAGGGGTCACTTTTGGCGCCTTTTCCTCTTGCGTTGACTTTGCTATACCTTCGAGCTGATCGCTACCCCACCACAGATTTATTTTTGTTCCCGCGCGCTCCACCTCTTGCATCTTCCTGCGGATGCTGTCGGTCGCTCCTCCCTTCTTCTTGGTGAACATGTCCAGGGCGACTCTGGTGTAGGAAACGATGTTGACGGGTCCATCCAGCAAACAATTCGCGCTGAAGTGGAGCAAATTAGTCCTGTAATTTTTGAGCGCAGTGTACAAAGTGTTTACACTCGTATCGGTCAATGCCAAATGGTAGGTGGAGAACATTTTGAACATTTGCGCTTTATTTTGTTTGTTTTTCTTGTTTCAATATTTTTTCCATTAAACTTACGTTTCCATTTTTTGAAGTAAATAATGCACTTTTTTCAAAAAAGTTGTCAGGTACTAATTTTTTTCATCATTATGTAAATTGTAAGCAGGTCTATCAAAAAACAGCAAAAATAATATGGTTGTCATTTAAAAAAGCTTATGATGACGTTAGCATTCAAAAAAGGTGACGTCATAAGTTGGCAATTGAAAAGATAAAATTGTCTATCCGAGCGTTTTTCTTGAAAAAATTAAATAACATATTTATGAATTATGTTCCAGACTGTATCATCACAATATATATATATATATATATATATATATATATATATATATATATATATATATATATATATATATATATATATATATATATAAATACATACATAGATACATATATCACACCGATAGCTGAAAAATAGGCCGATTTAGATGAAATTTGATTTGTATTTTCCATTTACACGTGACGTGGATAAGTTCGTTAGTCAGGAAAATCGTACTAGCTTTTCCGGAAAATATTTTTGTTTCTGAAAATAACAAAGCTATGGCAACGAACTTTGGTACGCAGGTTTATGTTATAAAAAGTATATTATGTGCTAAAATTTAGATATCTAAGTTAAAGGCAAGTTATAAGCATTTATTAAAAAAAAGTTGTTTCTGCTGGAGGTTAGAGCACTGCACAAGAAAAAAATATTGTGTGTGGTTTACAAAATCTATTAAACAGGCAAATTTTAATTTTCCTGGCGCATATAAAATTTCCGTAAAAAAATTGCTTAGCTCATTTCTATGAAAATTCACTACCATAACGCATTTTCTGCGATCAGACTTTTTTCATGTTAACGCACCCTCTTATTCTCAGATAATTAGATTTAAAAAATAAATGTTCATTATAACTATTCAAATAAAGGCGTCAGACAAGGATCCTGATTATTTCCTAGTTACTTATATTGAGTATTAAAAAGTTATTAATTTATTTTTCAATATCTCTGTTGCAAGCTGAATTTTTGGGTGTATTCAATTTATGTATTTTTAAATTGTGGGTAACCCTATAATGGTTTCTATGAAGCAAACAATTATATCGTCTACATATCTATACTATAAAATACATTGTTTACTATACGGATGGCGATAAATTGTTTTTCATTTTTTATTATCCATAAAGTTTTCTGTTAAGTGGGTTGTCCATAATTAAACCGTCTTTATTTTAAAAAAAACTGTGAAATATAAAGTAATTTTGTTCTAAACACATTTTGTTAGACATTTAGAATATCAAAATAAAAGGCTAGATGTATTCTCACCATAATTAGAAACGCAGACCGGTTTCGCTCTAATTAGAGCTCGTCAGTGCGCTATACTAATTACAGCGAGAACACACCTATAAAGTAATACGGCTAAGGTAGCCAGCCTCCTAGAACATCGTGAGCTGTACGACAGGGTTGCCACCTCGGTGCGAAACCAGGTAGCATGTTGTCACGGCAGCTCCAATTAACAAAAAATGTTATAGATAGAGACTGCGTACAACCAACCAAGAATTTTGTAAATTGTCAGCCCTGGTTCATTTTTATCTTTTACTTTATAGGTGTATTCTCGCTGTAATTAGTATAGCGCACTGACGAGCTATAATTAGAGCTAAACCGGTCTGCGTTTATAACTATGGTGAGAATACATCTAGCCTTACATAGATTGTCCCGGTATTAGGAAGAAAAATGGGCCCGGGCTGACAATTTACAAAATTTTTGGTTGGTTGTACACAGTCTCTATTAATAACATTTTGTGTTAATTGTAGTTGTCGTGGCAACATACTACCTGCTTCCGCACCGAGATGGCGACCATGTCGTACATCTCAAAATGTTTATCAGAATGAACTGCGATTAATATGATTCGATTGCAATTGTCAGCTAACTTTAATACCTCTTTAGTTGAAATGTTTCTTTAATTACTGGGATTTGTAGGTACTTCATCAATACCAACTGATTTTGTACCTTTCAGATTCCGAAGTTTTATTTTACTCGCAATTGACGACGAAGGGGTGAAAACTGCAGTTTGGGCACATTTTCAGGATAAACTGAAAGAGTATTTTTAAGGGTATCGAATTGTTGCTGAAACGATGTAATACGTGCATTAATTTTAGGGGGGACTGTATTGAAAAATAAAATTTAATTGTGAGTGTACGGAGTTTCTTTTATAGTCGGGTCGGGAAATTTTGTGGCTTACCTTGTATGTGCCTGGAAGAATTTTAATCCCCAAAACTCAATTTTGTGTGAAGCTAGAAAATTAACATTTCGTATATCTAGTTACTGCAAGTTTAAAAAGTCTGGACGCAGCAAGTGCGTGGTAGTGAATTTTCATTAAAATGTTTTTAATACCAAATATGTGTGTTTTTTTAAGAAAATAGGCATTAAATTTGGTTACCAGTATAACCTATATAGTAAAAAAAATGTTCCATCTTTCATCAAAATACCTTTATTGCTTGAAAATGTATAAAAATTTCCGAAAATAAACTTCAAGTGTTCCCGAAAAAACTCGTTTCTTGGTCAACCTTATAGGTTAACAGCAAATTGAGCTATTCAAATATGAAGCATTTGATCAAAATTCGCTACCATAACGCACTTGCTGCGTCCAGAATTTCTTTTCTTACAAACATGCATTATATTTCGATGGAAAATGCAAAAATGCAATAACATAAGGCGTGTTTGATTAAAAAAAAGAAAATTTGTATCACCAACGACTTATGGGCCACCTGTGATTGTATAAATAATTTTTTAAGATGTGGCTCAAGACACCCTATAATTAATATATACATTTTTTTCATATCTTGTATAATAACGGATATTGATAGCTTTATTGATTTTTTAATGAAAATTCGACAAAAATTATATACCATTAAACGATAAACTCTATAGCTAAGACTACTGCCAAGCATCAGAGAAAGGGTCTATTTGTAATGAATTTTCTGGAAATATTTTAGTAAAATGAAGGACAATGACGGTTGAAACTAAGACTTCACGGTTTGTAAAACATTCCTCTTGAGACATATTATTTCTATAGCCCGTATTAGATTCAAGTTATTTGCCTAAATGTTGCCTATTTTGACGTTTTAAATCGCAACTTTGACGTTTTGAGGAAAACCCCAATTTATTTTTCTTTAAATGCCTATAACTTTTTTGTCTTTTGACCTACAGAGCTAAATTTTGCTAAGTAACTTACCTATAAGAATATAAACCCGCGTACCAAATTTGGTTGCCCTTACTTGGTTAAATCCGGAGATATAAATTTTTTTCGAAAGAAAACACAAAATTTTCCGGGAAAACCTGGGCCGATTTTCCTGGTTAACGAATTTATCCAAGCCATTTGCAAAAGGAAGGTAGTCACCAAATTTAATCAAAATCGGCCTATTATTTTTTGAGTTATCGGTGTGATACATACATACATATATATATATATATATATATATATATATATATATATATATATATATATATATATATATATATATATATATATAAACATATAAAAATTGACACTGACCCCGGATATGTGTTCTGGGGGGCCTAATTAGCGCTCATTTAAAGAAATTTTTTCAAAATTCAAAAGTCGGGATCTCCTCATTAGTGAATTTTTTAAAGAAAATTCACTAAGATTACAAATACCATTAAAGTTACACAAGCTTTACAGAAAATTTATATAATATTTAGAAAAGGAATGTATTTGCCAAATTATAAACGAACAGGCATTCTCATTAATCCCCTATTTTGTTTCAGCCAACCTGATTGAACCGGTTTTTCCATCAACTAAAAAAGGCTTTTAAAAACAAATTCTCTATTAGTAAATTTTCCTAATGGAAATTCACTAATGTCAATAATAAAAAATGTCTGCGCAAAATTATAATGTTAGACTCAACGGTGACAAAGTAATCGAGACGTTTTATAAAAAAATCTGGAGATCTTGGTCCACACGTATGAAAGGTGGACACTATTTCCACCAAATATGAAAGTTAGTGAAACAAAACAAAATATTACATGCATCGGGTGTGAATAAGTGTTGTCTTTCCTATTATAGACAGCATTTGTGGGTGAAATTATTGCAAACCTGCCACCAAAATGTTTTCATTGTTTGGTGTGTGCCGATGACCTGATGCTGAAAGCTAAGGGATAATTTGCGAGCACTGTATCCCGGCTCTCTAAATATGATTGACAGATGGTGCTTAAAGGTAAGGATTTTCGATAAATCCCATAGAGGACCCATCTATCACCGACAGTTTCACTTCTCCCAGTCAGAAAAATAAAGGTCAGATATTCTTACCCCTTTTGTTAATACCAACAATGAAAATGCTAATCAGAAATTGTTTCGTCATTTCCGTTATTCGCGACCTTTAACCCCAAATCCGTAGTAGTGTAATTGAGCAGGCGCTTAGTTTTAAATTACTCAGTTGCTAAGTGCCTTCCCAGTTTCTTAATAGAGCATCTAAATTATGAAACGAAATATCTACCCAAGAAGTGCTTAAAAAGTGTAGACCAGCAAGTGCGTTATAAAAGCGAATTTTCATACAATTATTCCAAACATAACCTTCTGGGAAAAAAACTATTTGATTAGGTTGGCTAACGAACTTATACAAGAGATTAAAAGCCTGGACGCAGCAAGTGCGTTATGGTACTGAATTTTCATAGAAATGGTCTGGCACAAAATATTTTATTATAACTTTTTTTCTTGTAACATAGAAATCCAAATTTTGGTGTGTAGTTTACTTTTTATATCGTAAACCTACCTACTAAATTTGGTTATCATAGCTTTTTTATTTTTTGAGATAAAAATTTTTTTCGAATGAAAACTCAAAATTTTCTCGGAAAACCTCATCCGATTTTCCTCATTTACGAACTTGTCCAAGCCATTTAGTAAAGGAAGGTACATGCCAAATTTTATCAAAGTCGGCCCATTATTTTTTGAGTTATCGGTGTGATATATTATATATATATATATATATATATATATATATATATATATATATATATATATATATATATATATATATATATATATATATATATATATATATATATATATATATATATATATATATATATATATATATATTGGAGGGCGTAGTTGGCGCCAATAGGGGCTAACCAAACAAGTGGCCCTCCTGAACCGCCGCAGCCTCGGATCCGCTGTTGCATTACTTCGAGGCATTGGCTGTCTTCGCTTTAATATAATACATAACATAGGTAATACAATATATAATACAATACATACAAAACCTACTCACAACATATACCTATGTACAACACATAAACAAATAAAACACAACACGTTTTAAAATGGTTTGCCATCACCGTAAGCAAGAGACATTTATTTTCTGTCTTGCCTCCTTCTTGATCTCTTGGTCTCCCTTTCTTTAGTCTCGATAATTTTTCGGACCACTGTGTGCAGTAGGTTCCAGCATTCCTGGGATTCCAGCAAGCTGCTCGGCATAGATTTGACGTTAAATACTTCCCTCTTGGCTTGGGTATATTCCTTTCGGACATTCTCCCATCTTGGACAAGCGAATAGAGTGTGTTCTACATCGTCAATCGCCCCGCAGTAGTCACAAGACTCCGTATCCCTCCTCCTTCGCTCGTACAGGTATTTGCCAAAACAGCCATGGTCCGACAGTGCTTGGGTCAAGAAGTAGTCCACCTCTCCATGATTTTTTTCACTCCAGGTTCTAATATTTGGAATAATCCTCCAGGTCCAGCGGCCTTTCGTGCTGTTCTCCCATTTCGTCTGCCATCTAGTCATCAGTTGAGACCTAGCAATTTCCCGTGTTAGACCGCCATATCGTTCTTGTCTCTCCTGGATGAGCAGCTCCACTGGTGGCACTCCTGCAATCACAGCCGCAGCCTCTGCTGAAATTGTCCTATAGGCGCTACATATTCTAATGGAGAGTATTCGCTGCACCATTGTGAGTCTCTGTACAAGCTTTTTGTTTTTAATGACACTGTGCCACGTGGGGGCAGCATACAATATCTGTGACATTGCGACACTCATTAGCAGTCTCCTCTTTGATGCCCTGGGACCTTCGATGTTGGGTAGTAGTCTTGTTAGGGCAACAACTGTCTTTTCGGCTTTCTAAGCCACTTGGTTAACCTGCTCAGCGAACGTTAGCTTGCTGTCCAGCCAAACCCCTAGGTATTTGATCGATTTTTTCGGCAATACTTTGCTTCCCTCTACAATAAATTGGATGGGAGCCATTTTCCTCTTAAGTGTAAGTATGACTGCTTCCGTCTTTTCAGGGGCCAGTTCGAGTCGTTTCGCTCCTATCCAAGCTGTTACGCTTTTCAGTGCCTTGTTTGCCGTGCTCATCAGTAGCTCTTCGGTCTTGGCAACCACTACCACAGCCACATCATCTGCGAAGCCCACAAGAGTCACCCCCGCGGGTAGCGCCATCCTCAGCAGTCCATCGTACAGCAAGTTCCACAGTGTGGGCCCAAGGACCGAACCCTGCGGAACGCCACTGCTCATTCGCCTAACTCGTTACAGATTCCCCAGCTTCCAGGATTATTTCTCTTTCTGACAAGTATGATGCTATAATGTTGATCAAACCTTCGTCGATTCTTCGCTTTCTTAGTTCTTCCAGTATTTTCTGCCACGACGCGCTATTGAAAGCATTTCTAATATCCAAAGTTATCAGTGCACAAAGTCTTCGGTAGTTCCATGAGTAGGAAGCGGCCTCCCTGGCGATGGTTAACACTTCGTTGATAGCGTCCGCAGTCTGTCGGCCCACTCTAAAGCCATATTGTCTCTCTGTCAAGTCTCCTGTTCGTTGAATCTCTCTTCAGTCTCGCCAATATGAGGTGTTCATATAGTGTGCCTTCTGTATCGAGCAGGCAGATGGGTCTCCGCGACAGTACGTCCGCTTTGGGTATCAGCACCAGTCTGGCCCGTTTCCACCTTGTCGGGAAGTAACCTTCGGCTGCCAAGTGGTTGTAGACAGACAAGATGAGTTCTGGTCTTTCCTCCGCGACTACTTTCAGTATCTCTGAAGAGATGTATCCTGGTCATATATATATATATATATATATATATATATATATATATATATATATATATATATAAGTATCGTTTAATGCAAAGTCAAACTCTAGTGTCATTTTTGGTCTTAAATAAAATTGATTATTTTGGCAAAAATATGGATATGTTTGGATGAATTGTGAATGAAAAAGTAAAATCAAGATATGAAGATTTGTCGTAAATGAAGGCAACGAATAAGGCATCAGATGAAACAAATTGGAAGCAAAAAGAAATTTTATTTGGTATGTCAAAATTTGAAGTGCGAAATTTGGATTCTTACTGACAAGCAATTTTGGATATAATATTATATATTAAATTACGTTAATGTACAGCACAAGTCTTTGACTTATTGTATTAGCGTACTGTATAATTTAAACAAATAAACAAATAAATATATATATATATATATATATATATATATATATATATATATATAAACACACACACACACACACATATATATATATATATATATATATATATATATATATATATATATAAACATATAAAAATTGAAATTGGCCCCGGATATGGGTTTTAGGGGTCCTAGTTCGCGCTCATTTGCAAAAATTTTTTCAACATTCAAAAATCGGGATCTCTTCATTAGTGAATTTTTTCTACGAAAATTCACTAATAAAGGGAAAATTATAAATTTGACAGGTACCTACCTTGCATTTTGTAAATAGCTTAGATAAGGACTTTTCCCCCAGGGCTCGTCCGCGGCTTTGCCGCCCCGATAGCACTGCATAGATGAGGACTTGTCTGCGGCTAAACAGTCGCTGTGTGAGGAGAGGGTAGAGGCAAATGTCCATGTTGATCCGAGTAGTTTCTGGAGGTTTGCCAACCTAAAAAAAGTCGAATCAGGTCATTCTGCGCTCTCATATAGAGGGGAAGTCATTGGGAGCGATGCGGATACAGTGCATGCCTTTGCAGAGTTTGTTCAAGGCTCTTGTTCGGGTATGTCTAGCGGCGTGTCCTTGTTCTCTACCTCCTGTTACAGTGGTGAGATCGATTTGGATGTCAGATGGGTGTCGGTGGAGCAGGTCTTAAGAGCTTTGCTTAAAAACAAACCAAAGCATACATTGGGACCTGTCCAAATTCCAGCTCTTCTGATCATTGATTCTGCTCACGTACTTGTTTATCCCTTGACTATCCTGTTTAACATCTCACTTAAATCTTCCACGCTTCCTAGCACCTGGAAGAAGGCGCAATCGATACCTGTTCCAAAGGTTAGTGATTCTACTCTGGTTGAGAACCATTGTTATAATAGATAATTTTCCGAAGGGGTTTGAGATTGTCTTGAATGAGATCATTCCTTTGCTGTAAACAGATATTAGCTCAGTATATATTTGTGAGCGACGCTCCACGACCACCAATTTAATATTCGTGACAGAATATGTATCTGAGGCGATGGAAAGCGGGTCACAAACGGATGTTATTTACTTAGACCTTTCCAGGGCGGTTGATAGGCTAGATCACGCTATTCTTTTGAGGAAACTCTATAACATGGGTTTCTCATTGAGCCTACAGCTCCCTGTGGGATTCGATATTTTCGACGGTGAATATTGGTTTGACAGGTGTACTGCCAACTGAGTGAAGTCGCTTGTCCTTTTCAAAGTTCACAGAGGGATAACCTATCTCAGAGTTCGTCTGGACCCTATACCCGCCATACACATTAAATCGAGCTTTCCGCAGGAGACGATATTTTTGAGGGTGAAAGTTGGTTTGACAGGAGTTCCGCCATCTGAGTGAAGTGGCTTGCCCATTTCGAAGCTCACAGAGAGATAGCCTCTCTCCGAGTTTGTCTGTACCCGACATCCGTCAGTGTTTGACTGAAGGGGGTATCATGTGGTGTTTCGTACCCTAGCGGCATCCAAGCGAGGTCGTTTGCCTGTTTCGAAGCTCACAAAGGAGGCGTCAATCTCCAGGGGTAATCCACCCCTAGAGATCTCAGCTCTCCTCCGGGTTCGTCTATACCCGACACACTAGTGCTAGACTTAGAGCGATATCCCACCGAGTCCCGCTCCCGAGCATCACCCATGAGACGTCGGTTGTCCGTTTCAAAGCACACAGTGGCAGTCTCAAAATCCTAGTGTATACCACAGCCTAGAGATCTCAACCCCCACCGGTTTCGGCTGGACCCGACACCCGCCAGCGCTTGACCCAAGGCGGTATCAGCTGGAATCTCGCTCCCGAGCAACATCTGTGCGAGGGCGTTTGTCGGTTTCAAGGCTGACAGAGAGATAGCCATCTCCGAGTTTGTCTAGACCCAACACCCGCCAGTGTTTGCTTAAATTGCACACATCAAATCGAGCATCCCGCAGAAGACGATATTTTTGGGGATAAAAGTTGGTTTGGCAGGTGTACTGCCATCTGAGTGGAGTCGCCTGCCCATTTCGAAGCTCACAGAGAGACAACACCTCTCCGAGTTGTCTGGACCCGATATCGTTCAGTGTTTGACCCGAGGCGGTATCATATGGAGTCCCGCTCTCGAGCAGTATCCAAGTGAGATCGTTTGCCGGTTTCGAAGCTCACAGTAGAGGCCTCGAACTCCAGTTGTAATCCAGTTGTATATTCTGTTACATAACTTTGAGATGCACCGTATTTGAGTATTTAAAAAAATTGGAGTAGCCAAATCATATTTTAAAATAACGTCATGTTTTATTGTATTTAGTGTATCAGGGTAAAATTTTAGTTAAATAAGAGCAATTTAAAAGTAACAAATAATCACGTATTTTTGCAATTTTCCTTGGCTTTTGTCAAACCGTTGCATGTTCTTAAAAGTTATAGTTGTTTAAGTACAAAGCCAATGCTGGTCGAAAAGAAACATTGTAGGAAGTTTTAGTGATAATTATGATACATAAAAACATTTAAACATATTTTAAATATTTATGTTACAAGTGTGTGTCTCTGATACATAAAAACATTTAAACATATTTTAAATATTTATGTTACAAGTGTGTGTCTCTGTGCTTGATACGTGTTTTTCCATTGGCTCTACATACAGTGTATTCCTGCAAAAGGTCTAGTATGGCAAAGTATATTTATTTAGTGAAATTTATTTAAACGAATGCGAACTAGTGCGTGTAGGGATGGTTGGCGCAAAATTCATCTTTGAAGAATAGTCATAGTCGTTTTGAGTGAATTTTCGTAGAAAAATTAATTAATAGGGAGATGCCGACTTCTGAATTTTGAATTTTTTTTCAAATGTGCCACTATGACCCCTAGAACCCATACCCGGGGTCAGTTTCAATTTTAATATGTTTATGTATATTATTTATATATATATATATATATATATATATATATATATATATATATATATATATATATATATATATATATATATATATCCGACCGATAACTCAAAAAATAATGGACCGATCTTGATCAAATTTGGTGAGTACCTTCCTTTTACAAATGGCTTGGATAAGTTCGTTAGCCAGGAAAATCGGACCAGGTTTTCCCGGAAAATTTTGTGTTTTCTTTATAAAAAAATTAATACAATTTGGTACGCGTGTTTGTATTATAAAGAGTGAACTCTGTACCAAAATTTAGCTCTATAGCTTTAAAGACAAAGAAGTTATGGGCAGTTAAAGGAACAAATTTTGGAGTTTGTTAAGAAAAAATGTTGCAAGAAGAGTGTTCTGCATACCCCTAAGTTTCAGATTCAACCGTCATTGCCCTTCATTTTACTAAAATATTTACAGAAACTTCATTTCAAATAGACCCTTTCTCTTATGCTTTGGCTGTCGGTTTAGTTAAGTTAATGCTTTCGCTGTAGGTTTAGTGGTTTATGGTTTAACGGTCTATATGTTTTGTTAGCTAATTTTCGTAGACTAAATTCGTTAATGCATTTTTGCATTTTTTTCGAAATATGATGCGTTTGTAAGAAAAAATCTGGACGCAGTAAGTGCGTTTTGGTAGCGAATTTTCGGTAAATTTGCAGTTTAGCTTCCGAACGCTTTTCAAAAAAGTGTTTTCCGAAACCTGCCTATTTTTATGTAAATTCACTTCCATAACACACTTGCTGCATCCAGACTTTTGAAAAATATTTATATATTTTCAAATAATAAAGTTATTTCGATGAAATATGGTACATTGTTTCTACTATATAGGCAACCAAGTTTGATGCCTGCTTTCAACAAAGAAAGACATTTGCTATTAAAAATATTAAAAAAAAGTTCGCTACCATAACGCATTTGCTGCGTCCAGAATTTTACATAACTACTTACTTTTTATTAAAAAAAAGATCCCTTGAAATATTTTCGTAACTTTAGGTATTTCTATGAAAACGACAATTTTTTTTTACATTTTAGGCATTTTTTTATTATTTAATGAAATAAGAAAACATTATCCAATAACTTATTTAAAAACCAACACAACTAAATTTGGTATGGTACATATTAATTGGCTGTTGACAAATTAATGACAGCATCTTGTTGAGAAAAAGGAAACGAAGAACAAACAACTAAGTAAGGCGTTGAAAATGCCCTCCGCCTGCAAGGATACATGCTTCAGCTCTTCTCATATTAACGCGCACTCTTTGGAAAATCCCTGGCGTATTCCGTATTGTGTTATGGAAAGCTATAATACGATTTCTCAAATCTTCTACAGTGTTAAAGGAATGCTGTAAACCAGAGATTTAAGATGACCCCATAAGAAAAAGTCGAAAGTATCCAAGTCGGGTGACCGTTAAGGCCATAGTTGCGGTCCACCACGACCTACCCCTCGGGTTATTGAATGTACGATTTAAATGGTATTTTATTTCAAGACTGAAATGAGGTGGTGTACCGTCGTGTATGAACCACATTCTGTCTCTAATCAAAAGGGGGAAAAGTAATTTGCTGACCAAAGTTAGTTATTTTAGCTGACCGACTACTTATAGACTAAACTTTTTCATGAAACTCTATATCTTGGATGCCACCTACCAGCCGCATCTGCTACCAGAAAAGTATAGAAAAACACCCCTATTTAGGGGTAGTTTACTCTTGAGTTTTTTTTTTCATTTTTTAGTGCGACCAGAAAAAGTACCAATGCGACCAAGCTATAAATTGACACAGAATCACTGCTGGTACATATCTTTCAGCTACCAAAGTTTCACAAAAAAATATTTATATTTAAGGGTAGTTTACTCTTGAGGTTTTTTCGTTTTTTAGTGCGACCAGAAAAAGTATGAACGCGACCACGCTATAAATTTACACAAAATCACTGCTTGTGACTGTCTTTCCGCTACCCAAGTTTCACAAAAAAATATTAATATTTAGGGGTAGTTTACTCTTGAAGTTTTTTCATTTTTTAGTGCGACCAGAAAAAGTATGAATGCGACCAAGCTATTAATTTATACAGAATCACTGCTGGTAACTGTCTTTCCGCTACCAGAGTTTCACAAAAAAATATTCATATTTAGGGGTAGTTTATTCTTCAGGTCTTCTGGTCGCACTAAAAAATGAAAAAACCTCAAGAGTAAACTACAATTAAATATGAATATTTTTTTGTGAAACTTTGGCAGCGGAAAGACAGTAGCCAGCAGTGATTCTGTGTAAATTTATAGCTTGGTCGCATTCATACTTTCTCTGGTCGCACTAAAAAACGAAAAAAACGCAAGAGTTAACTACCCTTAAATATCAATATTTTTTTGTAAAACTTTGGTAGCGGAAAGACAGTTGCCAGCAGTGATTCTGTGTAAATTTATAGCTTGGTCGCATTTACACTTTTTCTGGTCGCACTAAAAAACGAAAAAACATCAAGAGTAAACTACCCTTAAATATGAATATTTTTTTGTAAAACTTTGGTAGCGGAAAGACAGTTGCCAGCAGTGATTCTGTGTAAATTTATAGCTTGGTCGCATTCATACTTTCTCTGGTCGCACTAAAAAACGAAAAAACCCCAAGAGTTAACTACCCTTAAATATGAATATTTTTTTGTGAAACTTTGGTAGCGGAAAGACAGTTGCCAGCAGTGATTCTGTGTAAATTTATAGCTTGGTCGCATTTACACTTTCTCTGGTCGCACTAAAAAACGAAAAAACATCAAGAGTAAACTACCCTTAAATATTAAGATTTTTTTGTGAAACGTCGGTAGCAGAAAGACATCAACATTAGGATACAAAATATGAAATATCAAAGAAATCCTTAAAGATTAAAGCCTCGGTCGGCAACATTTATTTTGGTCAGCAAATTACATCGTCCCAATCAAAAGCGACACTCCTTCAAGCAATAAGGGCAAGTTGTCCTCAAGAAACAGGCGATAGGTGCAGCCATTTAATCTTTCCAGTAGAAAAAATGGTCCAATTAAGTAATTTGAAATAGGTCCAGCCCAGCCATTAAGAGAAAATTGCTCTTGATGGAGAGATTCTTCCATTGCATGTGGATTTTCTACGCTTAATAGTGTTTATTGTGGAAATTTCTGATAGGATTTATGGAAAAGTTAGCTTCGTCCGTAAACATTATTTCGCTATCAAACAGGGGATTTAGTGCAATCTTCTCTAAAAACCATTGACAGAAATTGACTCGCAAAGGAAAGCCCTGAGTAAGTAAGGCTTGTATACGTTGAATATGATACGGGTGCAACAAAAAGGCGTCAAGAATCCTCCAAACCAGGATGTGCGATATACTCAATTAATTTTCAATATTTCTAGTGCTCAAATTGGGACTATGTTCAATTAAATTTATTACTTCTCCCTAAATTTCTGGAGTTCTTTTAGTCAGATAATCACCTTTTAAATTATTGTTAGGATTAAAAGTACCAATTTCTGTTAATCGTCTATGAATACTTGAAAATGTTCGCCTCTCTGGCGTGACTCTGTTTAGGAAGCGCTCTTGATATAATCGCGCAGCTTCTGGTGCTTTGCCATCAGCGAGACTATAAATGTAATGGATATCTGCAAACTCTGCATTGGTAAAATTAACCATTTTGTTTTGAAGATAACAATGTGAGACGTGGTACCGATATTTTTATAATGAACTTCAGATTCACTTTAGGATACAAAGCCGGAACTGTCATAAATGATCAACATGTGACGTTTGAAGCACAGAGGAGATATTGTTTAACTGTGTTTGAAGTCACAGCCTAATAGATTTTAAAATTCTGCTTTTAATTTAGGAAATTAAAAATTTTTCTTATTTTTATTTTTTCATGAAAGCGCTTAAAAAATTACACGGGATCTTTTTTTTTTATAAAAATAAGTAGTAATGTAAAAGTGACTTTCATTTTTAGAAAAAGCAGCGGCGTATCATACTTTTTACCCAAAATATTTAAGGTTACGTCAATGGGAGCGCCACTAGTTAAATTTAAAAATTCGTTTTCCCCTTCAAAGATGTGCCTCTACACCTAATTCACCTCCACCAAGTTTCATAAAAATATTCAAGCGCTGTTCTAAGTTACACAGAATAATATTCAGAAAAAAATGTATGACCCTGTATCTCAGAGAGAAAGCGACAACGGACTGTGTTCCCTGTGGGTCCGGGGACTAAGTAAAGTAATAGTCCCATGGTAACTCGTGCCTGTCGTAAAAGGCGACTAATCGGGGGCAGGTGGTAGTGGACTTTTCCTTTACGTGATAGTAAAGGATTTTTTTTCACGCCCGAGGAGGTACCACCCTTTACATCAAGGGGTCGGTGAAATCCCAACGGACGTTTCCGGTTCTAGTGTATGAGTCGGTTTCCCTTCCAAACAAAAATGATGATAACTCCTCCTTGTACAAAAGATTCCGGAGATAAAATACCCCTCAATTAGGATCTCCAGGAGAGGGGTGTACAGGGGGCGCCGGCATCAAGATTTAACATACCCTTCTCGAATATATGTGGCCTAAATTCTAACCTGAACTTTCACCATTTTCTCCAGGCTAATAGGCCCCAACTCCCCTTCCTCACCGAAACCCAAATCAGTGCCAAAACAGTAACTAATCACCTTAATTTCCTGGGGTATGAGCTCCTTACTTCCTTTAGATTGCATAGAGGTTGTGCGCATACGTCCGTAGCAATCTACCCTGCACTAGACGCCCCAATTTAGAAGCTGGAAGAAAATACATACTTTGGTTGAAACTCTCTCTCTCTCTCTCTCTCTCTCTCTCTCTCTCTCTCTCTCAGGGCTGCGACTAAATTCATCTGTTGCATTTACCGGTCACCTTCGACTACCTTTCTGACAAAACCGACCAACTGATTTCTGAATATCCTTCCACCGAGGTCTTTATTCTTGGTGACTTCAATGTCCATAATAAGGAATGGCTAGGATCTTCAAAATACCGATTCACAAGGGAGAGCAGCGGAGGCCTTTGCAGTCAGCAATTCTTTAGCCAATATGGTTCAGCAACCTAGTTACTTTCATCGCATCTCAACACACAGTTCAAATCCCTTGGATTTCCTTCTTACTACAAAATATGAATGCTATAAGACATCAGTCACCGCCCCTTTTGGTCGCTCACACCACGGCGTGGTCACTGCTTCCTGCGCAATGCAACCCGAGGTCACACAATCATCACACCCACGTATCGTTTGGCACTACAACTCCGCGAACCGGGAAGAAATGCGGGATTAGTTTTCCTCATTTCCATGGGCGTGTGTCTGCTTCTCTCATCCTAACCCCTATGATATCTCACAAAACGCCACCGAAATTATTCAAGCTGGCATGGAATTATTTATTCCACGTACACAAAAAACCTCTTCAGCCACTCAAAAGCCGTGGTTCTCTAAATTCTGTGACAACGCCAGACTTGAAAAGGTCAAAGCTCGCAAAACACTTCTACACAATCCCAGTCAAGAAAACCGTCAAGCATTTAACGACGCAAGAAACCGCTATGTCCGCATTCTTTCTGAGGCAAAAAACTCGTTTAATAACCACATCAAAAACAAAGTCCTCTCAACCTCCCACGGCAGCAAACCCTTCTACACTCTTGCTAAATCTATTGGGAATAATTTCTGCAAGAGCACGTTCCCACCCCTTGTTTCAGGGGAAGAAATTGTCTCTACCGCCCTGGGCCAGACTGAACTTTTTGCCTCATTGTTCGCCGGCAATTCTACTCTCAACCCACCTCCAAATGTTCAACCACCAACAATCCCCAATGTCGCGCATAAAATGACGGATATCATTTTCGAAACTAAAAAGGTACGAAAGATGCTCTCCTCTCTTAATACCAGGAAAGCCTCTGGCCTTGACGAAATCCCAGCAATTGTTCTCAAAAAATGCGCACCAGAACTTGCTCCTGTCCTGACTCGTCTGTTTCAGACATCTTACAATAGAGGCATATTCCCTAGTAACTGGGAAACTGCTCGCGTGCAACCCGTTCCCAAGAAAGGATCCAAAGCGCTTCCTAGCAACTACAGGCCTATTTCTCAGGAGAGAACTGAAAGGATTCAGTCGTCTGTAAAGTGATGGAAAAGTATATAAACACCGAATTACTAAAATTTCTTGAAAAACACAATCTAATCCACGACAGGCAGATGGATTCCGTCAGCGCAGATCAACTGCCGACCTCTTTCCTTTGTCACCCATTTTTGGAACAAGTCTATGGAACTACATGGTGAATCCCAGATTGTCGCTCTAGACATATCCAAAGCATTCGACCAGGTCTGGCACGCAGCGCTGCTTAATAAACTTCCGGCCTATGGCCTACCACCAAAACTCTGTACCTGGACAGAAAATTTCCTCTGTAACCGGAGCATTTCTGTTGTCGTGGATGGCCATTACTCTAAACTGTTTCCAATTAATACATGGGTCCTTCAAGGTTCGGCTTTAGCCCCTACTTTGTTTCTTCTCCACATCAATGACCTCCTCTCTAGCACATGCAACCCAATTCACAGTTATGCGGACGACAGACCCCCCACTCAAATACACAATATTCTAAGCCTGTTTCTTTAGCCCATTTAGATGAGGATCGCAGACTCATGGAGGGTTCTGTCTCTGTGGATCTCCAAAAAATATTGGACTGGGAAAGTAGAAATCTTGTACAATTCAACTCCATCAAATTTTAATGATCTGGCACCAAATATTTTACTATAACTTTTTTCCCTGTAATATAGAAACCTAAATTTTGGTGTATAGTTTACTTTTTATATCGTAAACCTACCTGCCTACCTTTTTCCGAAAGAAAACCCAGAATTTTCCCGGAAAACCAGGTTAGATTTTCTTGGCTAACGAACATATCCAAGCCAGTTACAAAAGGAAGGTACATGCCAAATTATATATATATATATATATATATATATATATATATATATATATATATATATATATATATATATATATATATATATATATATGAGTGACTTATGACGATGGAATGTCAGCAATAGTTCTTAAAATGTATCATCTGAACTGACTACAATTTTATGTCGCCTCTTTTTGATGTCCTATAAGATGGGAGTATATATCCACCTTCCTGGAAACAAGCTAGAGGTCAGCCTGTTCCTAAAAAGGGAGACAAATCCGATGTAGGGAACTATCGTCCAATTTCCATTTTATCAGTTTTATCTAAAGTTATGGAAAAAGTGATCAATATAGAGCTTATGAAATACCTCGAAAAATCAATAAGTGATCGCCAATACGGCCTGCGTCAAAATCGATCTACTGGCGATATTTTGACATACGTCAGTTATATTTGGAGTTCCGCTCTCGCAAAATTGTAGAAGGTCATGCAATTTTGTTGGATATTTCTAAATCATTCGATCAGGTCTGGCACGCGGAACTTCTCAACAAACTTCCATCATACTTTTAAAACAATGCCTATGGTAACGTAGTTTTCTGAAGGAGCCCTCCTTGCATGTTGTTATCGATGGTGTTTCATCAGATGGATTAAAAATTAATGCTGTTCCACAGGGTTTCGTTTTTGACCTTCTGTCAACGACCAACAATCCAATCCACAGCTTCGCTGATGATAGTACTCTTCGAAGCGCGTTTTCATCGACTACCAATATCTGCTTTTAGCTCCTTATCAATGAGAGTTGAAGTAACCAAATCCCTAAGTCCCTAAATGATTATCTGTCTAGCATATGGTTATCTAGTTGTCTGAGGGAGTGCTCCTTGCGTGTGTGTTGTCGATGGTGTTTCATCAGATGATTTAAAAATTAATGCCGGTGTTCCACAGGGTTCTGTTTTGGCTCCCACACCTTTTCTTTTACATATAAATGACCTGTGATGATAGTAGTCTTCGCAGCTCGTTGTCATCGACCCAACCAATATCGCTTTTAGCTCCTTATCAATGAGGGTTGAAGCAACCAACTACCTAAATGAGGACCTGTCTAAGATTATCAACTAGGGCTCTGAAAATCTGGTTGTGTTTGATGCCTTAATAACACAAATTTGCATACAGGGTCCAGGCGTTCAGATGGCCTGCAAAATACTGCCCAAAATATCCAAAATCTCTACACTGGGTGTAGCTGTTGCAAAAGATCTTTGCTGGCACTTACATGCTTCCAATTATGCTAAAGCTGCAGCAAAGAAGTTTGGGTTTCTATTTCGTGTTCATCATCATCATCATCAATCAGCCCTCTGCATCCACTACTGGGCATAGGCCTCCCCTAGTTGAGTCCATTATTTTCTGTCTTGAGCGCTACGAATCCAGTTTTTTGTAATTTTTGTAATGTCGTCTGTCCAGCGAGTTGGTGGTCTTCCTCTGTTTCTTTTATCGGATCTGGGTCTCCATTCAAGTAATCGTTTGGTCCACCTGTCATCTTGCATGCGAGCCACATGTCCCGCCCACTTCCACTTGAGTTTTGCCACATGTACGACCACATCAGTCACTCCTGTTCTTCTGCGTAATTCTTCATTTCTAATGTGGTCACGTAACGAAACGCCAAGCATCCACCTCTCCATTTTGCGCTGTGTTACATTGAGTTTCTTAGCAGAAGCGTTGGTAAGGGTTAGTGTTTCGGCGCCGTAGTTCATAACCGGTAGAATACATTCGTTGAAAACTTTTCTTTTCAAGCATATCGGAAGGTCGCTTCTGAAAACGTCTCTAAGTTTGCCGTATGCCGTCCAGGAGAATATAACTTCTGTTTACCTCGCATGTTTGTTTGGTTTTGGATATGCTTATCTCGTGGCCCAAATATGTGTATTTGTCTACCCATTCCACCTCAGAGTTTTCAATAATTAGGTTGTTACTAGGGACGAGGTTTGTCATAAATTTTGTTTTTCCGATGTTCATTTTTAGACCTACTGTTGCACAGACCTCCTGAAGTTCCTGTAGCATGACTCTAATATCTTCCAAGTTGTCAGCTAGTAAGACAATGTCGTCTGCAAATCTTAAGTTTGACAGACTTTGGCCGTCTATTCTTAGACCTTTTTGGTCCCAATCTAGCTTCTTGAACACATACTCCAGGACGGTGATAAACAGTTTTGGAGACATCATATCTCCCTGGTGTACTCCTCTCCCAATTTTTATAGGATTCGTGTTTTCATGTAGTTTTACCACAAGAGTAGCATTTTTATATATATTGTAGATTAGTTTGGTGTAGCGATAGTCAATACGGCATGCTTCCAGGGACTGCAACACTGCGTCCAGCTCCACAGTGTCGAAAGCCTTATGGAAGTCCACAAAAGCAAGGACAAGTGGTCTGCCATATTCGATGGTCTTTTCAATCACTGTTTTAACGCTTTAAAGATGATCATTGGTTCCAAACCCACTTCTAAAACCGGCCTGTTCTACTGGCTGGATAAAGTCTAACTTCTTTTCAAGTCGTGTGGTAATTATTCTAGTAAATAATTTGTAGAGGTGGCTAAGTAGACTTATCGGCCTGTAATTTTCTAGGTTCGAGATGTCTACTTTCTTGTGGATCAGTGTTACGATGGTATTGTGCCACTTTTCTGGTATCGTACTATTGAAGAGACAAAGGTTGAAAAGAGATTTGATTTTTTGGAGCAAGCAAGGACCACCAATCTTTATCGCAGTCTTCTCCGGGCGATTTTTGATTTTTCATCTTTTTTTTTGGGGCTAGTTTAATCTCATCTAGTGATATTTCCATCAGTATTTCCGAGCCTTGGTTAACCACGCCTTTTTTACGGGTTATTATGTCAGATTCTGGATGTAGATTTATATCACTTCGGCTTTTATATAGCATTCCATAAAACTCTTCCACTATATTTAGAATATCTTTCCTGTTCGTCGATGTGTGCCCTTGTGCATTTTTAAGTTTTATTATTTGTCTCTTTCCAGTGTCAAGCTTTCTACGTAGAACTTTCATACCTTTGTTGTTCTCTATGGTATCTTTGATTGGGTTGTGTCTAAAAGCTCTTACGTCGCGTCGGATGCCTTTAGAAATTTGTTTATTTATTTCTCTTAATTCTCCTTCAGATGTATAGTTTTTGGACCTCATATCCCTTCTTTTTTCTATGAGCAGTTTGGTCTCCTTGCTTAGTTTTTCTTCCCTTTGATTTGTTGAGCAGTGTCGACTTTGGGCCTGTTATTGTGGTTCTGATGATATTATTCAGTTTGTTGATGTCGTTACCAATGGCGTGTTCTATTTCAGCCTTGGCTAACTTAGTGGTGATCCATTGTTCAAAGCTATTTACATCTGCTGGATTTATTAGCAAATTTAATTTATTGCTCTTTTAGATCATTTTTTGTCTTTCTTTGCCAGTGTTAATAGCTACTTTTGCTCGAACAAGCCTGTGGTCGCTCGCAGTAGCAAACTTATTTAGGACAGTTACGTCTTTTATTATGTGTTTTTTATCTGTGATGATAAAGTCCTATTTCGTGTTACAAGTTTGTTTTCATCACAGCAGCTTTTACTAAACTATTTTCTTATAGGTGTCTTTTTTCTGAGTAAGATTTATAGAAACCATTAAGAAATAGATAGATAAAATTTATTAGTAATTATAATAGTTTCCCTTCATAATTGACCTTTTAAGTCTGCGACGCATATGACGGTGTATTTGATTGCATTGACCTGTATACGGATACGGACTTCCACACTTCGCCCGATATCTCAAAAACGGTTGGTGATAGAAAAAAGTGTTAAGACACGCATGGTAGATAATTTTATACTCTACAAATATGATACTAACTTCAAAAACGATTTGACGCATAGTCGACGAGATATTTGCAAAAAACTGATTTTCGCGACCTTTGACCTTGAATACCTTAAGGCTCGTACACGAGATTATATGGGCCTTTTGAGTGTTGAGAATGTCAAAAGGAAGGTCTGTGCAAATGTTCAGCTCATTATCTTTCATTCCCTGGTATGGCCTTTTTCGCCTTATCTGATTGCACTATGGAGACACTAGGATTTGACTAAGATGAACTATAACTATTGTATAAAAATATTTCCAACTAGGATTTGGAGAATCATGATCTACTCTAATGAATATTATTTTGAAATAGAGTATTCTAAGCTTTAAAAACGAAGGCAATTGGTTTCCAATTTATATGCTTATTCTTTGTAGGTGGATATATGGTCTGCATTTTAATGCTTGTTTTAAAACAATATATATTTTATCGTTATTTAAATTGGAAAGTGGTTAGTGTCATAATTTTTATCAATTTATTGAAATTGCGTTGCATTAATTATTTTTTTTTGCTGCAATAAATGTCCAGAACTTACAGATCAGACTATTCGTAATATTCAGGTAATCATCTTGTAATGTTAAAATCGTTTTCATGTAATAGTTTGCTTATCCAATGTGACGTTTTTTTTTCAGGCAATAAAAGAAAATGACCTTAGATTGAAGATATATAACTGAACAAAAATTTTCTTCCGTTAGTCTAAAACTTCCAGCAGAAGCACAAATTTTCATAAGAAAATTAGAAATAGAAAAAACAAATCGAAGACAGATTAGAAGAGGGAAAATAGCAAATCGACAAAATAAGTGCAACTTTGTGATATACAATTACAAAAATGTTTTTTATTCGAAAAGTTTATTGTTAGGTATATTTAGTTCTAGTTCCTTTTGGAATCAAATTGTGCAGAAACAAGATAGGAAGGATTGCAGAAAAAGATAATTGAAATTTATGGTTTCGAATAGTGTGGTACAACTTTTAGGCAATATGGCAGCATTAGAAGATGTTTCTAACACTGCCCATGTTTCAGTAAGTGAGTTTTATCATGGAAAGACTGTTTTTATAACCGGGGGGACTGGGTTCATGGGCAAAGTCTTATTGGAGAAATTGCTTAGGTCTTGTCCGGGTGTGTCACAGATATATCTGCTCATCAGGCCCAAGAAGGGGCAAAATGCACACGAACGATTGCAACAGTTATTGTGTTCACCAGTAAGTATTAATTTTCAACTTATCCCCCCTTATACATATACAGTATGCTCCTAAAGTATATAATAAATTATATAAAAGTGATTTTTTTTGTTGGGGAAACACGTCAATTTTATTTGATACATACACATTTTTGCGTGAAAATTGATTTTTCACCATAATTTGTTTTAGAGTAGTGACGTCATCAATTTTTTTTAATGGGAACCCCCTATTTTTTCTTGATTTTGAGAGATCTTTTCATTGTCGAATCGACAGTATGTAGGATGTTTCCTAATCACGTGCATGTCCTTTGGCTAATTTCAAAGAAAGTTCATATGAAGATTTTCCAATAAAGCTACGTTTCTGACATACGGGGTGTTAAAGTGCAAGGTGACAATCACTTTTTCTATCATAATTTCCGAACCTCCCATTATATTTCAACGAAATTTGGCACACACATTGAGCTTCCTTCTTGCGATGAAATGGTGTTACAAATTAATTTCTCTGATTAACAGGGACGTGGAAATGAGGTGGGGTCGATGATCATTCATCCATAGAAAAAAAATTATCAAGACTTCAGCATCAATAACAAAAAAAAACTCTTGTTTAATTTTGATTTCTTTCCCGTAGTCTTACGCCACTGGGAGAATCAACCTCGTCGAATCATCTTTAAATTTCATTGTCTGCTTGTAGGCACGAAATGAAGAAAATAACTTTATATGAACTTGGGTATCAAAACGTTTCGTTATCGAGATACAGGTTGATCAAATCATAAGATTCTATTTTTTTCACTTTCGACTTTAGCACCCGGTATATCGATAACGAAACATTTTGATATCCAAGTTCATAAGAGGTTATTTTCCTCTTTTAGCGTCACAGACGAATCACTGAAATTTGAAGATGATTCGGCGAGATTGGTTATCTCAGGGGCGTACCATTACGGGAAAGTAAAAACATGATTTGTTGTTTTTCTCGAAAACCGTGGATCCTATCGAAATGAAGCAGGAGTACCTTTTCGGTGTCATTTTAAATGTTCTTCCTAAGAATGTTGATATTGGTTATGAATTTTTGATATTTTTATTCTATTGCTGAATGATCATCGGCCCCACCCTATATCGACTTCACTGTTAATCAGAGAAAGTATCTTAAAACTCCATTTCACCGCAGGAAGGAAGCTCAATGTGTGTGCCAAATTTCGTTGAAATATAATGGAGGGTTACGAAATTATGATAGAAAAAGTGTTTGCCACTTTTTAACACCCCGTACCTCGGAAACGAAGCTTTATTGGAAAATCTTCATGTCAATTTTTCTTCTTGAAATTAGTCAAAGGACATGCCCCTGAATTTTCTGCACGTAATTAGGAAAGACCCTGTATAAATGTTGCCATCTTATATAAGAAATTGGGTTAAGCGTAATATTTTGAAGCTAAGAATCTAATTAGTGAAGATTGGAACGTCTGATGAACACTGATAAGTACAATTTGGAGAACCCAATCCATCACAAGACAGTTTTTAGACCTGGCGATCGTTTCGCTAATAAAGGTAGAATAAACCAGTAAGTCAAATTTTGTTAGCGAAACGATTGTCAGGTCTAAAAACTGTATTGTGATGAATTGGGTTCTCCAAATGATACTTATTAGCTCTATCACTGTCTTGTGATAACATTGAGTGGAGGAAGTTACCACATACAGGCTGTGGCGCCAAGACCTATAGTTAGCCGTTTATCAATAACTACTCCGATTTGAAATTTGAAAATTTACACACATACGATCGAGACGAATTCCAGTTCAGTGAAAATAGTTTACTTTATGTCAAACTTCCGGTTTAACCGGAAGTGACCACCAACTTGCTTATCTTAAATACAACATGGTAATTTTCATTATATTTTCGAATTCTACATTGAATTTGAGATAAATTATTACTAATACACCATATGTCAAAAATCAACCGTTTTCGAAAATTTTCGATTTTTTTTGAAAATTCTCGCGAAAACCAAGGTGAACGTTGCACGCTCTCTCTCTGTGGAAATACAACTGAGAAGTCTCAGTTTTTGTACAAATTACCCACAGATTGGCACCTAAACGACACGTTTGATAGCGTTTCTTTTAAGTATACAGGGTGATGAGAAATAGCCGTGCCATTTGGTAAAATTGAAATCACAATTACTCGCTTATTTCAAATAGAACACCCTATATTTTATGAGCTATTTCGGTTCGCATGCGGTTTTCTTTTCAACGTGTATTAGCATTCCCTATACCTAAATTTCACGGTTTCACGAATATTTCAATTTTATTGGATTCACTTAATTCAATTTGCCACAATAGATTTAAGGCAGGCTTTGGAACTTGATAATATGCTCGTTGACGTCTACATGCCAAAAGAGCGTCAAGCGAAGCTTATTGTCATAAAAATCGAGATACTATCAAGCAACGCGGTGCAAAAATGGCAAATTTGCAGTACACAAACGACGATTTTTTGGAGCTTCTAATTATTTATGGTGAGTGTCAACGAATTGTGGGCCGAACATGTCGTGCATTTGCAGAAAAGTACCCGAATAAACCGAAACCCAGTCACGACATGATAAAGAGGTTGCTGCAAAATTGTTCACAGCATGGAAGTTTTCGCCCAAAAGTACACAAGCATAAGCCACTCGTCGATAGTAAACGAAGTGAACGTATTGGAATTTTTTGCTGCTGATCCCAAGGCATCTATCAGGGATTGCGAAAAAGAATTACGATTGTCAGCGAGAACAGAATTTTGAAAAAGCATAATTGGAGACCATTCTCTTACCACCCGATACATGGTTTGCAACCAAACGATCCTCCTAGACGTGTTGAGTTCTGTGAATGGTTCTTATTGAAAACACAAGAAGATGAGAATTTCTGCAAGAGAATTATTTGGTGCGATGAGGCGAAGTTCTCCAAAAATGGCATGCACAATCGCCACAATAGTCACTTCTGGTCAGATGAGAATCCCCATGTTACCAGGATCAACTATTTCCAAGACAGGTGGTCATTCAACGTGTTTTGTGGAATTAAGAACGATAATATTTTTGGGATTAAAATATACGATGAAAATCTCACTGGTATGAGTTATAATGATATTTTGCACGAAGTGATTCTAGTTTCTCTCAACATATTAAGTTTAGAAGAAGCTAGAACAAGCTGGAGCACCGCCCCACAGTTTCCATTTAGCTCATGTTTTTTTGCAACAACATTTTGAAGACAGGTGGATTGCCAATAACGGACCACATAGATGGCCACCACGGTCCCCTGACTTAACACCTCTGGATGCAAGCATCTGGGGCTACATCAAAAACAAAGTTTACCACGAACCTGCCACCACAAAAGAAGACATGGTAGGTAGAGTTTTACGTGCCTTCAATTCACTGAATTCGAGACAAATCAGAAAGGCTACAAACCAAAACATTATGAGACGAATAACAAAATGCCTCCATGTCAGTGGGAGTAATTTTGAGCATTTGTTATAAGTTCCACAATTTTTTATTTGTTTTTGTGTTTTAGTTTTCCACTAGCTATTAGTTAAGTTCTGTACTCATTTATAATAAATAACTACCTATATTGTTGAGTTGTATTTTGGTTTTACAAGTTAGTTAACAACACATTGATTTTACAGAACTAAAACAAGGGAAATGCAGCAATTTGGATGCAAATACAAAGTGTTCTCTTTTTTTACGCGAGAAGGCCCAACAAATGTTATGTTCCCATTTGTAAGGGGTGGGACTTGACATGTAGACGTTCCAAAGCCTGCTTTAAATCTATTGTGAAATCAAGTGAATCCAATAAAATTGAAATATTCGGGAAACGGTGAAATTTAGGTATAGGGAATGCTAATACACGTTGAAAGAGAAACCGGATGCGAACCGAAATAGCTCATAAAATATAGGGTGTTGCATTTGAAATAAGCGAGTAATTGTGATTTCAATTTTACCAAATGGCGCGGCTAATTCTCATCACCCTGTATACTTAAAAGAAACGCTATCAAACGTGTCGTTTAGGTGTCAATCTGTGGATAATCTGTACAAAAACTGAGTCTTCTCAGTTGTATTTCCACAGAGCGAGAGCGTGCAACGTTCACCTTGGTTATCGCGGAAAAATCGAAAAATTTCGAAAACGGTTGATTTTTGACATACGGTGTATTAGTAATAATTTATCTCAAATTCAATGAATAATTCGAAAATATAATGAAAATTACCATGTTGTATTTAAAATAAGCAGGTTGATGGTCACTTCCGGTTAAACCGGAAGTTTGACATAAAGTGAACTATTTTCACTGAACTGTAATTTGTCTCGATCGTATGTGTGTAAATTTTTAAATTTCAAGTCTGAGTAGTTATTGATAAAAGGCTAACTAAAGGTCTTGGCTCACACCCTGTATTTGCTATGGAAAATAAAATATCGCATATGTGTCAAGAATAATAATTTTTGTACTAACCATGATTGTGCTTTTAGCTTTTTGACGCTCTTAGAAAAGAACGTCCAACAGACCTGCAGAAAGTATTACCCATCGAGGGAGACATAACTCAACCCGAACTGGCAATCAGTCCCAATGATAGGGCTACCTTATCACGTACAGTTAACATTGTGTTCCATAGTGCCGCGACTGTTAAATTCGATGAAAAACTTAAATTATCTGTCACAATAAACATGCTGGGTACTCAAAGACTAATAGAACTGTCTAGAAAGATGTCAAATCTTGAATCTTTGGTAAGTTATACTATCTTTATACTTCAGGTTAAGCAACATTGATGTTTTTATGTTCTTATTATGTTTTTTCACCAATGAGACAAATACAAAAGGCAAAACTGTGAGTTACACTTAGCACAATTATTTGGCGCTATATGTTTAATTTAGTTACTTATGATAAACACCTTACATGATAAATGGAATCAATGAGAAATACTCATGGGGCATCTATCTTGGGATAACAGGAGCAATGGCATCCTGCCCTACAGCTGCAATAGAGTCAATACTGGGTCTGACTCAACTACAAATATGCTTGAAGAAGGAAGCAGCACTATATGCATTGAGATTACTTTAAGCAGACCAATTCGAACCGAGCGACTTGGCTGTTTACTTAAAGATCCTGCAAATTCTTCCATTAGAGTCATTGGCCAAACCAACAGACCAGTAGTAGTAGTAGTAGCAGTGGTGGGAAGGCCAACCACAGCAACCCAGCAACCATGCTCTACTCTTCCTCGGTTCCGTCGCCAAACCGCCTCGACCTCGAAATGAAAGCCGTGACGGTCTTCAATTGGACGGTACTTACCTGATTCCTCTGCAGAGTCTTCGAACCGAACAATTCTGCTCGAAGACTCCCAAAAACCTCACATTCACACAGGTCAGGTCGTTTCTTCATCCTCGTCGCATTCCTGGCAAATGGGATTCCTCTCTACGCCTATCAATATTAGGTGTCTTCTAAGGGCGCAGTGGCCTGTCAGCACCCCAAGAATGCGTCGAAGCGTAGGTCGACTCCTACCGAGTAGCCAGACAGCTTTATCTCTGTCCGGCCCCTCCACGAAGTCCCTCGCCTGCCTACAGCCACCAACCGACCCCCAGTGCCTCTCCAGAGCTTCCTCAGTCCACTTGTCTAAGGCGACAGAGACAGTCTTCCTACTTATGCCTATCGCAGGCTCCGGGCCACAGAACGGCTGCCGCGAACCAAGCCTTGCGAGATTATTCGCTACCCCATTCCCCACTATGCCACAGTGTCCCGGAACCCACACCTGTTGCACCTCCTTTGTCCTGGCTAGTCCTTTGAGGGCGTCAGCGCACTTCTGAACCAGTGTTGAACTGATTCTGGCCGCGCAGACTGCCCGGAGGACCGCCTGGCGATCCGAGCAAATGTATACACATTTCTCGGGGCTCCTCCTCACATCCTGTCTATTGGCCACAGACAGAATAGCGTACACCTCTATCTCGAATGCTGTGGTATATGCACCCAGAGCATAACTCTCGCGCAACCCCAGGCCCTCGATGTATATTCCTGATTGTTGATCCTCCAGCCGCGATCCGTCGGTAAAACAGACCAGGCTTGCAGGCTGGAATGCAACTAACAGACCAAATGCCAGCTCAACTAGATTTCATAGTTCCATTCGACGTGATCACCAGTGGCCGTCAAGTATGGAATAGAGCCTTTGCAAGGCTGACAAACAATGCATCCATATTGTATACGGGCGGCTCTAAACAAATGAAGGCAGTAGGACTAGGAATAAAGAGACCTAATTGTCGATTTAGTAGTAGTAGTAGTAGTAGTAGTAATGGTAGGAGGCTAGCGCCAGGCAATTAGGCCACATCGGGCTTTCTTTGACAACCCCGCCATCCAGCAACCAAGTCCTACTCCTCCTCGGTTCCGTCACGAAACCTCCTCGTCTTTAAAATAAATGTCATGACGGTATTGCATTGGACAGAACTTACTTGACTCCTCTGTAGAGTCTTTGTTTCAAACAATTCTGTTCGAGGACTTCCAAAAGCCTCACATTCACACAAGTAAGACATTTCTTCAATTTCACTGCATTCCTAGCAAATGGGATTCCTCTAGACACCTACCTACCTACTTAATTATAGACTTAAGTCCTTGGAAAAACTCTCACTATCTTCCAAGCAGAAATGCTTGCTATAAATCAGTCTGTACAAGAGTGCTTACAAAAAAGACTCAAAAATGCACAGATTTATATTTCTTTAGACAGCACTGAAGACTCTGAAGAGTCTAAACTAACCTGCGATTGCAAATAACCCTGGGAGCAACTGGTTATAAACAGCAAAGTAATTTTGATGTGGTACCAGTGCATGAAGGCATATAAGAGAATGAGCAAGCAGATAGCTTTGTAAACAGAGCTTAAGCAACAAGATTACGTGGTCCGAAGCACTACTATGCCTTAACAAAAGCCATGTAAGAAATGAATTGAGCAACTGGTAGAGAAACCGACGCCAGGCTTAAGGCCGGCAAGACGATTCATCACCATCTCAAGGAAGAAGAAACAATCTTTTGAACTGAACAGGAAGGATTTAAGAATAGTCACAGCACTTTTCACAGTAGACTTTAAAGTACCACCTTATGAAGATAGGTAAGGTGGACAGTGACAACTGCAGATATTGGAACTGGCTATAAATAACAAAGTAGTTGTGATGTGGCGCCAGTGCATTAAGACAGATAGCCTCGAAAAAAGAGCCTCAGCCACACTATTCTATGGTCAGAGCACCAGTATGCCTTAACAAAAGCAATGTAAGAAACGATTTGGGCAACTGGGGGAAGAACCAAATGCTGCAGTACTGGAGGCGAGCAAGACGGTTTATCAACATCTCAACAAAAAAGTCTAAATAACTTATTGAACTGGACAGGAACAACTCAAGAATAATCACATAACTTTTCAAAGGGCAGTCCCCAGTAAGGTACCACCTTACAAAGATGAGTAAGGTAGACAGTGAAAACTGCAGATATTGCAATCAAACAACAGAATATTTGCTATGTGATTGCATGGCTCAGTTCTGCAAAAGGCTTAAATACCTTGGAGGGGTCACTCTGAAAATCTAAATATTTTGGGTAACTATTAGGAAATTAGAGTCATGGACAAAAGATCTATTGACGTTGTAGCATTTAGAGGCAAAGCCTTAATGATTTTTATAGAAATCTTCAATATACTCACCAACGCTTGAGTGAGGTAATTCATAACTTTTAAAAGTTGTTTTATAACAGCTTGTTCTTCCATTTTGCAGCCAGTTTCTTCTGAAATAGTGATGTGAAATGGGGAGGGGGTAGCCGAGTTATAACAGACGTTTGGGGTTATAAGAGACAACAACCACTGACAACATAAAAGTGTTTTAATGAAATAACTTGAATTTTGGTCCACCTAGTACTTTTCTTGATAGAAGTTATTTGTTTTATCAAACCTGCAACTTTTATGGTTTTATGAAGCAAAAAAACATAATTTTTTTGACATGAATTGTCTCTTATTCAACTGACGTTCTAAGAAGAGACAGTCTGCCTTGCAGATGAAATGCGTTTAAATGTTCCTGTTACATTAAGAGATAGCTCTTATAAGCCCCAAAGTTGTCTGAAAATCTGCCGCCGATTTTTGTTTAATTGTAGAAGGTATGAGGTCCTGAAAAATCAGTTTATAATACTGAAAAAAAGTTGTTAAAAGCAGTATTTTCATGCATGTATCCTGCATAGTACATGATAAAAACTTAAAAAAAACAAACTTCTGAAACATAAAAAATAGCTACTAAGAAAGGCACTTATTCACAACGAATTGGCAAAAGACTGAATTAAAAAATTGTACAAGGCTACTTTAAAATAAAGTGTTTACAAAATTAATACTTTTCAAGTTTCATTTGCTTATATAACATATTCACGGTGTTTCTATCTTGTCTTTTAAAAGGGTATCATTTTCGCACATAGCAATAGGTCCATAGGAAATAAACTCAATGTCCACCAATTGTATGCCTTCAATTTTCGGCCAGCAAAAGCCATCCAAGGCCTCATGAGGAACTTCAGTTTCAATTTAGCTTCGTTTTGAACATCTATAACTTCGCCAATGTACCATTTTTCTTCGTAAAAAACGGCTTAATGAGCTTCTAATATATTATTAGGAGCCTTAATTCCTGCATTGAGTGGAACATTTGTTTTTTCATTATCAGAGCGAAACTCAAAGTCTTCACTCTATGTGTCTCTAGTGAGTGAGACTGTTCCTTCATCCTTGCTACTAGTGCTGGATATACCTCTGTCTTCTACTACATTTTTCTTCTTGAGTTTGGTCTTTTCCAGTTTCTGTTCTTTGCCGTTCTTTACTTTGGTCTCTGTGCTAACCCGTGAAGCTGTTTCTTCATTTTCACTGCTACTGCTGTCTTTGTCTTCTAGTTTTTTCTTTTTCAACTGGATCTTTTCACTTGTTTGTTTTTTACCTATCTTTAATTCAGTGTCTTTGTGCTTTAGTTTCAAGTATCTCTAATGCTTCTTCTAAAGTCATTATGTTTCACACCTTCTCAGATAAACACATTCTTTTTGTGATTCCATCACATTTCTTAGTGAGGTTTTCAGAGAGTTTTCTAATGAAACTCTCAAAGTTATTAGTTCCTGAAGTTGATGGTTGGGGCTCGTCTTCAACGGCCTCAACATTAGTCTCCGTTGGAGCTTGTCTTTCCTCGTTTGTTGATTCCGAAGAATTTGTTACCTTATCTATTTCAAATCGTTCCAATTTTATTGAGTCATAAGCAGTATTTGGTACTTTTAGCCAGTTAACTACAGAAAAAATACCTGTCGACAAAAAGCCCGAGATTATGTTCTTAGACTTAAATGCATTTTCCCAGACTAATTTTATGTTGTAAGCAAAATTACAATTTGGTAACAGTTTTCCTGGATTTTTCCGGTTGTAATCAATAATTAGTTGGTTTCAATATGTCTTCTTTGGCTTGAACATAGTTTTGTCAAGCTGCATGTAATGTGTCATAATTGGTGGAAATTCAGGAAAATTAGGTAGAAAGCAGTTATTAAATTCCTTACTCGAGAAGGTCTTCCACCTCAAGGCATCAAAGATCGGCTGGATGGGGTGTATGGGGAAAATTCTCCGCCTTATTCTGTAGCCAAAGATTGGTCAGAACGCTTTCTAATGGGGCAGGAATCCATGGAAGATGACGCAAGATCAGAAAGGGCGCTGAAAGTTGTAATGGACAACAAGATTGCTCCTGTTGAGGATTTTCTATTAGGCGATCGATGCTTGAAAGTGAAAGAATTATCAAAAATGTCGGGGTTTTTAGATGCACACGTTCGCTGAATCATCCATGAACATTTAGGCATGAATAAAGGGTAAAAGTTTACTTTTTTGCCATACATGCTATTTTCCTGAAGCTTTATATACTTTCGTAACTCAGTGCGCAGGTCACGAAAATGGCAAGGAATTGGTCGAATTTTAAGGTTATTTTTGCGAATAAAGTTAGTGCAAGGTGGGTCCCCTAACATCTTTTAGCAGTTCAGCGCCAGCGTCGTGTTGAATGTGCCCGATCCTCTGTGGAGAAAACCCTGTGGAGGTGTTGAAGACAATTGTCACAGGGAATGAAACTATTGTTCTCTATCCTTTGTGCAAAAGGAAGTCGATGGAATGGAGGCATAAAGGAAAAGCACCACCAAGAAAGTTCAAGGTCAGTCAGTCGACAAAAAAAGTGATGGCTACGATTTTTTGGGACTGTGAGGGTATTCTTCTCATAGACTTTAAAGAACGCAACATCACAGCCAACGGGGGCGTATTTTGCAACACTGCTGCATATGTTACGACAAAATATTTGGGAAAGAAACGTGAGAAACTTACCAGGGGCGTGTGTGCATGACAATGCACACTGCTGGAATTTCACAAGGGGCAATTCATGACTGCGGCTTCAGACTAATTGATCACGCTCCTTATAGTACAGAGGTGGCCCCCAGTGTATACTACCTATTTGGAAATTTGAAAAAGGACTTTAGCGGGCGCCATTTCAGTAACGACGAAGAGTTGAAAGCTGCCGTTTGGGCACATTTTGAGGACAAACCGAAACAATATGTTTAGGATGTAATAAGTGCATTTATGGGTGGGGTGGGTGGTGGGTGTATGTTGAAAAATAAAATTTAATTGTGAACCTGCACAGATTTTTTCATGGTCACGTCGGGAAATTTTGGCGCTTACCTCGTAGCTATTAAACATGCCACAAATATCCAAAATAAGCTACCGACTATGATTTAACTTATCCAATCCTGTGTGAGCTGAGATTTTAGTTTTTCTGTAGAGCGGAATTTTTTAATGTCTTTCTATTATGATAGTTACTTTTTAAATATTAGTATGTTATACTAAACAATTAGGTAAATAAAAAATATATGCAACTTATTAATTTAAATTAGTGTTTTACAAACCAAACATTTTTGATAATCTATTAGATAATCATAACACTTAATTTGTACAGGTCCACGTTTCAACAGCATACTGCAACTGCGACCATAGTGAAGTGAAAGAAATGATCTATCCACCACCCATAAATCCTGATCAGATCATATCCCTTGTAGAATGCTTAGATGAAAGTTTAGTTGATACACTGACAAGCAAGTTGGTAGGAAATCGGCCAAATACATACACATTCACTAAAGCCATGGCTGAAGCGTGGTTGAAGGAAAACAAAGGTGACCTTCCTCTGGTCATAGTGAGACCAAGTATAGTGATTAGTAGCATAGATGGACCTCTGAAAGGATGGGTGGATAACTGGAATGGTCCCACTGGTATGTACATTAGTTTATTCATTGTAGTCTATCACTAAGTAACATTGAAAAAACAAACAGTTGGCAATACAATTTAAATACTAATGATTGTTTCCAGCAAAGTTAGTTTCATCCAGTAGCGGCTCGTGCCTTAATGCATTGGGGGTGCGCAAGAAAAAAAAAGTTCGGGATGCAGGAAGTGCGTTATGATAGTTATTTTTTATTAAATGCTTCAAATTTCAATAACTCAAGTTTCTACGAACTTAGAAAGTTGAATTTTGGTGTACAGTAGGATCTTACCCAGGGCAACATATCCACCAAATTTCATCAAAATAACTTTGTAATTTTCGGAGAAAAATTTTTTTTCAAAAAAAAACTTAAAATTCGAATAACTCAATTTTCTAAAAATGTAGAAAGTTGAATTTTAGTGTGTAGTAAGGTCTTTTACAAGGCAACATATCCACCAAATTTCATTAAAATAGCGTTGTAATTTTCGGAGAAAAGGATTTTTTAAACAAAACTCAAAATTTTCCCGGAAAACCTTATCCGATTTTCCTGACGAACTCATCCAAGCCATTAATAAAAGAAAGACACTTGCCGAGTTTCATCGAAACTACACTAACATGTTATATATATATATATATATATATATATATATATATATATATATATATATATATATATATATATATATATATATATTATTCTTATGAAAATTCACTAGCATAACGCATTGCATGCATCCCGAACTTCTTTTTTCAATCAGCCAAAATATTTTTGTAAGTAGAAATGGACCGCTTCACATCTACTGAGGTGACTGGGCAGTATTTGAATTTGGGTGCTATGTTAGAACTTATTGTTACTGGCAAAAGTTCACCCGTCCTATTAATAAAGCTATTAATTTGACACAAAGGTTCAATGCCCGGGTTATTGTTCAAAATGTTTTCAAACTTTTCTTTAAGTTTATGTTGGAATATCTCTGGCAATGCAGAGTACATTTGGCATCTTTATTCATTAACTGAGTAGATTCTGTCAATGCCAGACCTTGAGTTTCAAGCTTTTTAATTCCCACAGGTATGTGGGAAAAATGAGTGCTAATCACACCTATGTTTTTATATTATGCCAGAATCGTTTAATGCCTTTCTTGGACTGACAAACTGCCATAGCCTTTGCACTATCTAGGTGATTTACTACACCTTTGATGGCCCCAAAATGTTCATTGTAAAACAGTACAGCTTCAAACCACGTTCCTCATCAAGTTACCACTGGTTCTGGAGGTAAGGGCACATTTGGTAGTTTTTCTTTATAGGCATTATTGCGAGCAGGTGCCTTTCTTCGTTGATGAAAATTAGTTGATTTACGTTCCCAAAGGTGGACCGTACTTCTTCAGCGGAGTCGGTGTAATCCATGAGCAAAGCATGTCACATGAATCAAATTGGGATAAAATACTCGGAGGGCTTTGGCTACCTTGATCATATAGGGAGCAGCATCTGAGAGAAACATAAACACTCTTTCATCTGCAGACGATTCAGGAAACATTTTTTTAATACCCTCATTCACAAATCTGACGATTGTAGAATGATGTGTGTATCCAACTTCTTGGCCGGTCACCAAATAGAAAGAAGAAGCCTCTATGTTTAATGCAATGAGAATTAATTTCGCAATGTAATGGCCACAACTGTCTGTAACTTCACCAGCTAAAATCCAAATAATGCTATCCTGGAGTTCATTGTGTATTTCTTCCAGAACATGTAGGTAAATTGTTGGTATGTAGTTTTTACACATTGTTGATTCTTCTGATATATTTTGATTCAAGCAATATTTTCGCAAAAATCAAATATTTTCGCAGAAAATTTTTGAAAGTAGGATTTGTAAATTTGTGAAGAGTAAAATTACTTGGAAGCAATGTTTCACACAAATCCATGCTAAAGTGTTTTTTTTTGTTTTCCTTTAGAAGTGGAACCACTGCTACTTGCTGCTGTTATAAGCTGTTGTCATGGGCCTTTTTGTTCCAATCCTGTGATATCAAAACTTGTCTTGACCTGCTTCTCTATTTCAAACTTGGTTGTGCACGAAATATTTTTCTTAGGAGGCTCCGTGGTCCAGCGGTAAGAACGTGTGCCTCTGAACCGAAGGGTACTGGGGTCGATTCACAGGGTTTCCCTTTCACTTTTTGAGTACAAACTGCAATAAAGTAACATCAACCGAGGTTCCGGTATTGTATTCTGGGTGTTCCGCCCTGCGTATGGGGCGTAAAGTCGTCGCTCCCCTGTCCATGCGATGTTGGGCACGTTAAAAATCCCTACTCTCCTTACAGAAAGGCAGGGGTCCGGCAAAATTTCCAGGATAGTGAGGTGAAGCTGCTCCCTGGCGTCGGTGATTAGCCATAGTCGCAGAAATAGGCCGACGTTAAAGAAAAAAAAATCTTTTAAACTTGTCAATATAAAATATTTCCATTGTATGTAAATGTTCCACGGCAGTCAGCTACTCATGAAGATACTTTTTTTTCGGGAGGCATGGTGCCTATTCAACTTTGCACAAATAAATAAAAACTAACATGTAGTAGTAACCAGAATGTGCCTGGAACATTCTGAGTATCAAATAAAAAAGTTCTAATAACATTGTTTTTCACTGTTTCAGGAATCGTAGCAGCAGCTGGCAAAGGTTTATTTAGGACTATGTTAGGTGATGCCAACAAAGTAGCAGACCTAGTACCTGTTGATATGGTAATAAACTTAATGATAACTGCAGCTTGGAGAGTTGGGACAACGAAAAGTAAAGATTTAGTTGTGTATCATTGTTCAACAGGTACAGTATATCTTCTATAATCGTTAATAATAAGTAGATTAAATTTTTAACACAAAACCCTCTGGTACTTACTACTGCATAATCTTGTATAAATTTAACATTATTAAGATGTTCATTGAGTTGACAGTTAAAAGAAATCACTGTGTAACACAATATTAAGAACTGATAAAAGCATCATGATAATTTTTTTAACTCATACTTATTTTTTGTCTATGACTCATTTAGCTAACAAATTATTCCACCATAGAGTAGAGGTGTGTGAACCCATGTTTTTTTCAAACAAACCCAAGCAAATATGTTGCTTTGAACTTCGAAACTTTGAAGTAGTATGTCTAAGGTCCACAGTCGAACTTTGAACTACTTAAATATTTAAAATCGAACTAACCAAAATTCTTCAATGTTCGAATATAATTTCCTTAAATACAAAATTTAGGTACATTGTAGCATACAATATTTGGCACGTAAAACAAAAAGGAATTTTTTTTTTTATATATCTATTAAACAAAAAGCTCCCATGGAGCCACAACGGTATTACAATATATACAAGGTGAGAAAAATAAATGCCAATCCAAAGTGATTCCTGTTAGTAACTCCTGAAGGTATCTTATTCTACAGTATACATGGGTATCTTAAGTTCAGATTAGTAGTGATTACAAGGCAAATAACAAACAACAATACATCATAGAAACAGCATCACAGTCTTTTATTCATATAGTAGTATTTTACTGCATCACAGAAGGTCTTTATATGCTTTATGGTTTGCTGCTTGATGAGTTAGTTATCTTTCTTCTACCCATGTTTGTGTCTGCTGGCAAAAGATGTATATGCTGATTCGTTCTGGTTTTATAATCATGTATGTTACAATTATATTAGAGGTTCGAGACAGTATTATCGATTATATTATTTTTTATTTTATATATTATTTTAACACTGTCTTGTTGTATAATTTCGTTGATAGTTAGGATTTTGAGGTCGCTATATAATGTTACTGTACTCTGCCTGAAGTTTTTTTTGAAAAAGAGTCTTAACTGTCCTATTTTGTGCAACTTGAAGCCTCTCCAGAATAGTTTTATTGGCTTGTCCCCAGAAAGCAGCCATGTAGATTAAATGTGAGTGTACATATGAGTAGTAGATTTTGTACTTTGTTTCCAGACTTAGATATTTTGCATTCCGATAAATATGATATGTAAATGTGTTAAGTTTCCTGATAATATTGTCAATATGGTTCGAGTAGTTCAGTTTATAGTCTATTGTAATACTCAGATACTTAATACTGTTAGTTTCAGTTAGATTCTTCCCAGATAGTTTTAGTTGTTATATGTTGCTATCTGAGTTATTAAAGAATACAAATTTACATTTTTCTACATTGAGTCTTATTTTATTGGTGTTAGTCCACTTTTCAATTACTTGGAGATCCATCTGAGCTTTATTAATTACTTCTGTTTTGCTATCACTGACATAGAGAATCGTCATGTCATCTGCATATAACACCAGTGATTCACTTAGTTCACATTTACTGAGGTAGTTTATAAATATTACAAACCACAAAGGGCCAATTATGGAACCTTGTGGAACGCTTGACACCACTTCAGTTTTTTCACTCGTCGCCCCTTTTATAACAGTAAACTGTTGTCTGTGTGTCAAATAACTTTGTAGAACTAAAGTCGCCCAATGATATCAAGTTGTTTCAGTTTCCTTAGAAGTATTTTGTGATCGACAACATCAAATGCCGTACAAAGGTCCAGAAAAGTAGCCATTACTGTCTTTTTCTTATCCAGATTATCATAGATCACGTCTAGTGACTTCATTATTGCTGTTTGTGTACTTTTTGAACTTACGAAATCATGTTGAATCATCATGTTAAAACCTGTTGCCTTTAAGAAAGCAAGCAAGCAGGACCATTTCATATATTTTTGAAAAGGTTGTTAGTACTGTGATAGGTCTGTAAATGCTGGGATTTTGTCTGCTACCAGTTTTGTGCTTAGGTGTCACTTTTCCTATCTTAAGTTTGATGGGAAAATTTCCCTTTTGCATTTCTTTCTTTATGATGTTTGAAAGAATTGGTGCAAGAATGTTTTTCATTTTCTTGACCAGTGTTGCTTTGATTCCGTCCCATCCTGGGGATGCGTTTGATTTAAGTTTCATTATTATTATTGTTTATTTCCGTTGTCGTGATTGGTCTCAGGTACATTACTACACTATCATTGATGTCATTGGCGTATCGTAGCTCTGTGCTTTTATGGTCGATTGTTGTTTTTACTTTGTTCATAAAGTGGTTGTTCATGGTTTCTGCGATCCTCTCAGGACCTTTCAGTTCGGCATTTGCAATTTTGAGGGTTTCTATGGAGGTTTTTCCTCTTTAAGATAAGTGACTTCTTTTATTATATTCCATTTTTTTTGCTCAGTATTTCCTGCTTGTTCGAAACGTAATTCTATGTGCCTCTTTTTGTTTTTCTTAATCATATTTTTTAGTGGCCGATTCAGGGTTTTATATTCTTGTTTGTATAGTTCATTTTCAGGTGATTTTCTCATCTCTATGTATGATTTATCTCTGTCTGATTTTTTTCCTTTATTTATGGGGTAAACCAGCCGTCTTCTATGTTAGGTTTGACAAAGTTTGTAGGCTGATTGGGTGAAAATGCCATCCGGTGCTGATGTTAGTTATGAGATGGGTCAACATTAAATCAAAAATACAAAAAGGCGTTTTCAACACTTTTTTAGACTTCAACATCTATGGCTAAGCTCAATTATAAACATTTTGTTGTCGTTTAGTATTAGCTGGGCGGTTTTAGAAAACAGTTAGACAGAGGGGGTCAAAAGTGAGGATGATAGGTAATAATCACTTAAAACTTTAACTGTCTCGCGCATGTGAATATGAAACTGTTTTGCCTCATTGTGAAATAAAGTATGTTTAATCTAGTATTTCCGGAAGGCGATCTGCAATTATTGCCATAAATCCTAAAAATTTAATTAACCGATCAGTTTCGAACACTGTCTTATAATGTTGTAACTGAAAAAGGTGTTCGGATGCTAGGATATATACAAAAATGTATTCGGTGATTGCTAAATGGCCCTGTCATGTCTCAGTGTCCCACAAACTGTCAAAAATATGCATTAGTGAAATCTCCTGAAATTACACTACCGACTCAATGGGACTGACACTGAGTTTAAAGCGCCGCTACAGAGTTAATGGGGCCGCTACCGAGTTGCAACCTCGCTACCTTTGGCAGCATATTGAATGCCTGTAAAGTTCAATGTCGAAGTATTTTTGAGCAACGAACTTCGAACTACTTTGGAGAATGACGTATTTTGAACTATTTAACATCGTCTAGTGCGTAAAATGTTTCGAACTGTAGGTCGGTTTGAGTTCTGTTTGAAATTTTGAAGCTTCGCAGACCTCTACCATAGAGGCATGGTGAGACTAAAGGCTGTCAGGCATCAAACAGATCAAGCACAGTGTGTTCTGATTAAGGTGAATGCACTGTAATATTATTTGTAGTTGTTTTGAATGCTATTAAAAGTGATCAATTAGTACAGTAAAGTCTCATTCTTTAGAGTCTCGTTCATTGAGATTCCTTATCATTTAGCCGAATTATGAATTTCTGCATTCCATTTAATTTGGTTTGGGTTCTGTTCCACCTAAGTGATAACAGGCTTCGTGGTTAGTATTCATATTATGCACATAACTATGATGGTTTGATATAGGTTCATACAGCTTATAACCGAAGAAATACTCTGTTCACCCAATCGAGAGAGTTTTGAGGTGCTAATCACACTTACAAAACAATATTACACAATACTTTTAACAATATCAGGCAACAAATCATGTATGCAACTGGTTTAACTACACGAAAATAATTTAAGCATTAAATTGTATAAAGTATTTTAAGTTATTAATAAAGTTATTGAAATTAATTGAAAATCTTATTATATTTCTTATATACAGATGCATAATGTCTAAATTAACATTTAGGAAAACAATAACAGTGGTTTACTATTATTATAGTTATGTAATATATGTATAATATATAATATATTATTATATCTATGTAATATATAATAATAATAATAAACCAGTCATTAACATAAAAAAAATCTAAAAAAGACGATACATTAGAACTATTCGAAATTTTAGTGACCTTAATATGTCATCTCACAATAAATATCAGTTGTTACGTTGTCTGTGCCTCCTGTATCTGACAGAATACAGTTTTTACAAGCGAAAGGAAAACAAACCACTATAACTCTAAAACTATCAACTATAGATATAGGGAAACCCATACTACATTGATGCAGAATTGAATGACTTACGTGACCAATCCATAAAATATAGGGTATTCCATTTGAAAAACACAAGTTATGCCACTATAAAATTAGGTATATTGTAACCCAAAAGAAATACACCCTGTACAATGATAATAAATTATTCTTTAACTATTTCAAAGAACTGAAGGTCCTCTATTGATATTTCTAATTTAAGGCAGAGAGACTCAAAGCTCAGCCCACAGCATACGTTTGAAGCAACATATCTATCAGAGCTAAAAAAAAAGTTCGGGACGCAGCAAGTGCGTTATGGTAGTGAATTTTCATAAAAATATTTTTTAATAGCAATAATGTGTGTTTTTTTAAGAAAGCAGGCATCAAATTTGGTTACCAGTATAATCTATATAGTAAAAACAATGTGCCATGTTTCATCAAAATAACTTTATTGTTTGAAAATGTACAAAAATTTCCGAAAGTTAACTTGAAGTGTTCCCGAAAAAACTCGTTTCTTGGTCAACCTTATAGGTTAATAGCAAATTGAGCTATTCAAATATTAAGCATTTGATCAAAATTCGCTACCATAACGCACTTACTGCGTCCAGAATTTTTTTTTCTTACAAACATTCATTATATTTCGATGGAAAATGCAATAACATAAGGCGTGTTTGATTTAAAAAAAAAAAAGAAAATTTGTATCACCAACGACTTATGGGCCATCCTGTGATTGTAGAAATAGTTAATATATACAATTTTTTTTCATATCTTGTATAATAACAGATATATTGAGCTTTATTGATTTTTTTACGAAAATTTTACAAAAATTATATACCATTAAACGATAAACTCTATAGCTAAGAATACTCCCAAGCATCAGAGAAAGGGTCTATTTGAAATGAAGTTTCTGGAAATATTTTATTAAAATGAAGGACAATGACAGTTGAAACTAAGACTTCAGGGTTTGTAAAACATTCTTCTTGAGACATCTTATTTCCATAGCCCGTATTAGATTCAACTTATTTGCCTAAATGTTGCAACTTTTGACGTTTAAATCGCAACTTTGACGTTTTCTGGAAAACCATAATTTATTTTTCTTTAAATGCCTATAACTTTTTTGTCTTTTGACCTACAGAGCTAAATTTTGGCATGTAGCTTACCTATAAGGATGTAAACCCGCGTACCAAATTTGTTTGCCCTTACTTTGTTAATTCCGGAGATATAAATTTTTTTCGAAAGAAAACACAAAATTTTCCGGGAAAACCGGGACCGATTTTCCTGGCTAACGAACTTATCCAAGCCATTTGCAAAAGGAAGGTATACACCAAATTTGATCAAAATCGACCCATTATTTTTTGAGTTATCGGTGTGATACATACATACATACATATATATATATATATATATATATATATATATATATATATATATATATATATATATATATATATATATATATATATATATATATATATATATATATATATAAACATATAAAAATTTTAACTGACCCCGGATATGTGTTCTGGGGGGCCTAATTAGCGCTTATTTGAAGAAATTTTTTCAAAATTCAAAAGTCGGGATCTCCTCATTAGTGAATTTTTTTTAAGAAAATTCACTAAAAGAAAGTCGTAATATTTTCACAAATATCAAAGATAGCTATAGGGAATGCTACACAAAGTCACACAGATTTTTTAATCTATCCAAAAATGCAATAAAAAATATAGCATTCTATTTAAAATAACGAAGTTGATATTTGTTTATGTTGTCTGTGTGTAAAATACTGTTTTAGGCTGCTTAGTCTTAGTATATTATTGTTACAAACCTCAAAAAAAATTCATATATTGTAATTAATTATAGAACATGTTACCAGTACAAAGCACGCAATTTAAAAAAAATTATTTGATAATCCGCTTCAATTTAGGTCATTAGCAGGAGGGATATTTGAATGGAATATTTTTAATGCCTTAGACCAAAAAAAAAATTATTGTCTGATACGTAAACCCGATCTGGGAATAGGCATGTCAAGGTTGACAACTTGACGTTAGCCGGTTTGCAAACTGAACATCCTATTATAATAATTATGTTCTTCATTGCATAGACAACTCAAATAAAAATATAAATGAACATTTGCTATTCACTTGTTATTAATTTAATTTGCATGCAACTTTCAGGTCTTAGACAACCAATTACATGGGATAAGTTTATATTGACGTGTTTCAAGTATATGAGGAAACATCCCTTCTCGCAAGTAACTTGGTATCCCGATGGCACACTGACTTCTTCTAGAACATTAAATGTAGTGAATCAATATTTATTACATTGGTTACCTGCATATGTTATGGATGGTTTTCTTTGGCTTACAGGAAGACAAACTATGTAAGTATTTTTGATTATTATTTTTATTTGACATGTAATATGATTTTTATATCAGCTAAAACCATGTATTATTAACCAGAACATATAGTTGGGCTATTGATTCTTTGCACATATGTCACCAAGCGTATTCATATGAACTAAGTCACAGAATCTTTTTTTGCTAAAAATATATACATACAGAAAGTTTTTGTGAAAACATATGTTTGGTAATTTCTATGTGGCTAATGATGCAATTTAAAGATTCCCTATAAAGCTATTTGATGGATAATGAAGAAGTACTGCAAATGTACACATAACTTCTCTTTTCGACATTGGGTTTGTCATATGATTTCTACTCAGTTCTATTTATTGTTTTTTTTTTAAATTTATTTATTCAACGGATCAGCCATTTACAATAATAATAAGAACATCTAAAACTACATTAGTCTTAAATAACCTATCTCAATGACAACATAACAAAAAAGCAAAACATAACCTGTACACCGTATGTATGACAATTCAATCAATAACACCTCTCAAAATGCCTCTAATTGAACAGTCAGAATCATCAAACATACCCAAGAGCTCCGAATACTCATTTGCAGTTCTCGCCACTCTCGACATTGGACTGAAAAAGCCATAATTGGTTCGATTGAAGGGAATCACGAAAACCTCCCTTGATCTCGTGCGGTCCATAATCCTTAGAGAGACTAACTCAAGCAAAGAAGGACTATCAATTTTATTCATTAATAATTTATGCAAAAAACAAACATCACTGACAATCCTTCTACCACTGAGTGACTGCAAGTGCAGCCGATTCCGCAAATAAGAAACGTTAAGATCATTTCTCTGCAAGCCCATTCTGTAAGCACAAATTCTTAAGAATCTATTTTGTATGGCCTCAATCTGATTGATATAAATATTGTAATTCGGACTCCAGACTACAGAAGAGGATTCAAACAAAGAGCGAATCAGACCACAATACAGCCTTCTCAAGCTATTGCATGAAAAATCCAGAGTTGATGTATGAATAAATCCTAACATTTTATATGCTTTAGATACTATGTATTCTATGTGATCCTTAAAAGATAATTCCCTATCCAATACAATACCCAAGTCTTTAATCATTTCCTTCCTCTGTAAAGCACTAGAGCCCATGCAGTACAGAAAGTCAATGGGAAACTGAGCTCTAGTGAATGTAATGCAGAAACACTTATCAGCATTCAGAGTCAGAAGATTGTCACCACACCACCGAGCAAAATGATTTAAGTCTTCCTGTAAAAGTAAAGCGTCCTGTCTGGAACGAACAATCTTGAAAATTTTGATATCATCAGCAAACATCAAAATCTGACTATGCTTAAGTGAATGTACACACATCATTGATAAAAAGATTAAAGAGGACTGGTCCACAATGTGAACCCTGAGGAACTCCTGAAGAAACAGTAATACAATCAGAAATGAAGTTTCTGTTCTTTACACTCTGGGACCTACCCGTAAGGAAGCTGTGCACCCAAGACAACAAATTGGCATTAAAACCCAACAATGCAAGTTTTGACAATAATAAGGCGTGATTAAGCTTATCAAACGCTTTGGAGAAATCTGTATACACCAAATCAACCTGTAACCTATCCTCCAAAGCTGACACCAATACATTCTGGTAAAGAAGAAGGTTGGTTGTTGTAGATCTTCCTTTAAGAAAACCATGCTGCTGTTCGACAAAAACATGTCTGCATTCCCAAGTTATATGTCTAGAGACAAAAAAGTCAAGAAGTTTGGGTATCTCTGACTGACAGCTTTATAATTAGTAACCAAATGCTTTGATCCCTGCTTATGAACGTGCATCAAATAAGAATGTTTCCAAACATGTGGAAACTCACCAGACAACAAGACCTGTTGAAGGGAATCCTCAGTGGAATTGTCAAGGTGAAGGCACAAGATTTTAACAGATGGGAGGGGATGCCATCTGGACCGTAAGTAAGTTTATCTTTCAAACTACAGATACGATCAATAATATCAGCAGAAGTAACACTAGGCACAGTCATATTTACCGAGTCACGCAAAAAAGGATCGGGACCGACACTCCCAGCTTGACCCTCATACACAGATGAGAAAAAACTAGCAAAAAGACCCACCGAATCATGCAAAGAATCACTCCTAACATCATCATAATACATAGCCTCAGGAAGATCATAAACCATCCTCAACTTGTTAATATAAGGCCAGAAAGAACCCGGATTGTTTTCAAAATTATTCTCAGTATAAGCAATAAAATTTCTGTAACAAGTATCACGAAGATTCCTACATTCCTCTCGGAGACCAGAAAACCTAATATAATCATCTATTCTACCATATTTCTTATATTGACTGTGTACCCTCTTCTTCTCAGTTATCATGTCTCTAAGCTCGACACTAAACCAAGGAGGGAAACATGATTTTTTTATATCTCTTAACTGGAACAAACCGATCCACAGCATTAAACAGAACGCCATAAAAGCATTTCATAGCATTATTTATCTCCAATGACTCAAGATATTCCCAGTCAAATTCGGAAAGAAAATAATTCATGGCCCAATAATCGGCATTACGAAAGTCATAAAAATACTCTTCATAGGGTTCAATTGGAGGAGTCTCAAGTGAAAAAGAAATGTCCAGGGGCACATGATGTGCAGTAGCAGGAAAAACCGGATCCAAAGACGCACCAACACATATGGTATCTATATTACTAAAAACTAAATCTAAAGATCTATTCAATTCATTAAGTACAAAATTTTTTTGGAACAAGCCCCAAAAGCCAAAACTGTTAGAAACAAGTGAGGCTGATGGACTGTAACCACTAATAACTGGAGCACTCTCAGCACTGCTTGTCCAGGTAACGTTTGGAAGGTTGTAGTCTCCACAGACAACGACCTCAGAATTGGGATGATCAGACAAAACACGATCGACTGAATCACAATGATGTTTATATATAGCAACTTCTGAATTAAGTGGAATGTAACAAACACCAAAAATGAGGCTCCGCCTTCCTATCCTCACCAACACATAAACTTCATTGAGTGAAATATCACCAGTAATCCTAGTAGAATGAATGTCTTTATGCACAGCTATCAGCTATATATATATATATATATATATATATATATATATATATATATATATATATATATATATATATATATATATATATATATATATATATATATATATATATATATAATAAAAAGTAATAAATGAACCAAACCGTAAAAAAATAATCAAGTATAGGTGAATGATTTGTGAATATATATAAATCTTTGCCTGAAGAAATCAAGTAGCAGGTTAAAAGGCGACACGATATACAGGGTGGATGATTGAGATAGGCCATTAGAAAGATTGGCCCTCCTGTAACGAAATGTATTAAACAAAGACCTTTTCATGATGGCGCCACCTGCAGAAATACCGGAAGTTGACACCAAGTTCCCTATTTCGAATAAAATAGTATAGTTTTCTTTGCATTTTTGAAATCTAAACGTGATTCTAGAGTGACTTGTAGCAGCATAAGTGCACCTGTTTAGAAGATTTTTTAACTTCTTTACAAATTTTTGCTCATCATTAAACACTGCCTTTAACAGCTCGAGCTTGCTGTTGGCAAAAATCAAAAACGAGTCTGCCTGTCTGTCATGTCTTTTGAATTTTTTTTTAATTGTTTGTTTAAATGTATGCCTGGTTAGTGCAGTCAAATTATGATATCTCTAATGAACACATGGCCAATCCTGATAATAACCTTGTAACATTCTTCAAGAAAAACAACATATTTTTGAATACAGCAGACAAATGCGACTTAAATTGTTTGGCAGTTATTAATAAGAAGGTTTGCAGTCATTTCCATGTCCTTTACTGCAGTCTGAAGTAGCACTAAAAAATTAAAAAATAAATTTTTAGCACCCTGTTGTTGTTTTGATAATTTAGTTGCTTTTGTGAGTCTTTTTCTCAAGTGATGTTTATAGATTTATGTTTTTTAGGAGAAAATAATCAACCTGTTTTCAGATCACACAATTCATTTTTTACGTACTCTTTATTATTCTTTATTATTATTGTTATATATTTATTATCATTATTATTCTTTATTATTGACATTTTTACATTAGTTTTATCAGCATTGCCAACTTGAACATATTCCAACACCTGTAAATAATGCACAAATTCTAAAAATTCTTGTATAAACATCAAGATTTCTTCTACCCACTCTAATTTTTGCACTAAAAATGGGACAGTGGAAAATGTTAAGCATCATGATATAAATCCAAATAATCTTCTAAACACGCAACTTAGCTATACTACTACTCTCTAGAATTGTTTGATATACAAAAATGCAAAAATAAACTATACTATTCTATTTGAAATCCTAAGTTGGTGCCAACTTTCGGTTTTTCCGGAAATGACACCATCTTGAAATATTGTCATTGAATATATTTTGTTACCCTATGGTTGTATGCAACTTTGTAGAACTTTATTATTAGGAGGTCCACGCAGCAGACTTCCCGAGCCTGGAAATCCGCACAGAAGGCAGATTTGCGGTAGTAATCCCCAACAGCGAGGCATGACGGGGGGACCTGCCGGGCGCCTACTCTGGGGCGCGCTCGTTTGGTCAACGGATGGATTCGGAAGGGGGCGTTGGACGTAGGCCGGTGTCTACTCTGAAGGATCCAGAGTAAGTCGCCGTATTTCTCTCGGCATTCATGCAACAGTCTTTCCTGCCGAAATGTACGCTATCCTGCACTGCGTACAGGACAACAAGATTAAGGTCCACACCAAAAAGCAGATCTTCGTAGCTTAAAACAGCCAGGCAGCCCTTAAGGCTCTAAGTAGCCCATGGGTAAACTCCAGGCTAGTTAGTGAATGCCAAGATGAGATGAGTGACCTGGTCGGGCAAAATGAGGTTACCTTCATCTGGGTGCCGGGCCACTCGGGGATCAAAGGCAATGAATAGGCTGACAGATTCACAAAGAGAGGATCAGCAGAACCATTTATGGGACCAGAACCGGTCCTAGGCGTGACAAAGAGCACTGCCAGGGGATCCATTAAGTCCTGGGTCAGAAACTAACACAAGGCAGACTGGCCAGGGCTCAGACATGGGAAGACATTAATTGGGGCACCCAGTTCAAAGAGAGGTGTGGAGCTGCTAAATCTTAGCAGAAGACAACTTAGAAACATAACAGGACTCTTGACGGGACACAAGGCTGTCAAGAAACACCTGCATAACATGGAATGGTTTGAGAGGGACCTGGCATGCAGACTCTGAGGCAAGGGGGTAGAATCAGCCCAGCACATCCTGTGTGAGTGTAAAGCTCTGGATTGTAAAAGACAACTGATTTACGGACAGGCGAGACCAGAGACAGAGCAATTTAAAACTTGGCCTTACCAGCTACTGTGCAGACTAGTTCAAGGCGCAGTGATCCTGGAATGATTAGAGTAAAAAATGGTATAGGGCGTGCACAATAAGCTAAAGGCTGCAGTGCTACCGGGGCGGTAATCGCGGACAGGCCCTACGAAGGAAAAAAGACCAGTGAGCATTCTATGTGCCTCTTTTAAAATATTAGAAAAAGTGGTGTACGTCCAGCTAAATGAACACCTAGAATACAATGAGGTTTTACTTACATTTCAGTCAGGTTTCAGGAAAGGCTACAGTTGCTACTCAGCTTTGTGTAAAATCATATTGCTGTTGCTTTTTATAATGGGAAGAGTACAGGGGCGGTTTTAATTGATATGACTATGGCTTTTAATCCTATTAATACTGAATTATTGTTAGCAAAACTATCATATTACAGTGTCAGTATTGTGCTAGACTGGTTTTGCGGCTATCTTCTGCATAGATGGTAGGCTTAGTAGTACTGAAGGTTATCGAGAAAACACTTCTGGTGTTTCTCAGTGATCTATTTTGGAACTTCTTCTCACTCTATATATCAGATACATCTAATCTCATTGAATTTTCCAACTGGCACATCTATGCTTGAACTTCAAAAAATATCTAAATACGTAGCTGAAAACTGTCTAAAAGTTGTCCTCGAAGAACGCAACTCATACTGCTCAGCAAAATAAGGTCGTTGCAGAACTCGATCTTGGGCTAAATGGACAAGCTATAGAGTGGAGCAAGGTCAAAAGTTTTGGTCTACATATGGACGAAGCACTCAGTTTGAACTGTCAATTCAATCACATGTGCAAAATTGCCTTTCTCAAATTAGAAGAGCTTTCAGAATTTAGAGACACTTATTGCCTACTAATTTGAGGTTGATGCTGACTGACCACTTTGTTTTGAGTCATTTCAATAATATGGACATTATCTATGATCCCTGTCTCGCAGAAAATAACAAGTACCATATACAGAAAATAAGGAGTACCATATACAGAAAATGCCAGATTGTTGTCTGAGATTTGCATATACACTTAGGAGGTATTATTATGTTACACCATACCAACAAACTGCAGGGTGGCTAACTTTGACTCAGAGAAGGTTTATCCATACGAGTTGTTTCATAATATATAAAGTTATAAACCTGAAATCAGGTCTGTATCTGCAAAAACTTATCATTCGAAAGTCTGAGTTACATCTACTAGAAGTTGCTCTTTACTTCTAATCCCACAACACAGGACCACATTATTCCAAAACTCCTTTGTTTATCTAGCTGCTTATATTTATAACCTGCTTTATAACTTTTACCACTAATCCTTTAATGGCTTTAAGAACCAGGCCAAAGAATTTGTAATTGAATCTTATGTTTGACTCTGAATATAGGTTTATTTGGTAGTGTCACAATTATTATTGTTATTATCATGTATATATTTAAGTTAGTTAGGTATAAGTGAAAACCCATGTAGTGGACCTTGTAGCCTTTGATTTAAGCAATAATAATAATTATTATTATTATTATGTCTGATGGTTGCAATACAAATATATTATACCATGGAAAATTAAACATTACAACCTTGTTAAAACTTTACAATCAACTATTATTGCATTTGGCTAATAGTCACATATTAATTTTGAGTCGAATAAAAATTCTAGCTGCATCTGTCAATAGAGATCTACTGAAGAGATTCTACTGTGAGTGGGCTATTTCAGTCCCTCCACCGCGACCTTAGGTCTATTGTGGCTCACGTCTAATTATCTAGATCTCACTCATCAATTCCAGCTCCCTGAGGGAGTCGATCTTTTCTTGAGGGTGAGAGTTTGTTTGGCAGGTGTACTGCCATCTGAATTAAGTCGCTTGCCCGTTTCGAAGCTCAAAGAGAGATAACCTCTCTCTGAGTTCGTCTGGACCCGACATCCGTCAGTGTTTACTTCGAGGCGGTACCATGAAGTCCCGCTCTCGAGCAGCATCTAATCTCCAGTTGTAATCGACCCCTAGAGATCTCAGCTCCCCTCAGGCTCTTCCAAACCTGACACCTAACAGTGTTAAGACTCAAGGCAACATCCCATTGAGTCCCGCTCCCGAGCATCACCCTAGCGAGGCCGTCCGTCCGTTTCGTAGCACACAGAATGGGCTCTAAACTCCGGGTGTTTACCACTCATCAGAGATCAGAGCACACCGGGACGTCTGGACACACGACACACGCCAGGGCTCAATCCAGGGCGGTATCATCTGGTACCCCGCTCCCGAGTAACAACCAAGCGAGGCCAATTGTCAGTCTCTGAGGCCACAGTGAAGGCGCCAAACTCCGTGTGCATATCACTCCCCAGAGATGTCTGCCTCCTCCCAGCCTCACCTGCACCAGACCCCCGCCAGTGTTTCATTGGCTCGCGGCGGTATCATGAAGTCCTCCCCTCGAGAAGCATCCAGGCAGGGTCGTTAGCCTGTATCGATGCTCACAGAGTAGGCCCAAGTCTCCAGGTGTAATCCACCCCTAGAGACCCCAGTCACCTCCGGGTTCGTCCAGGTCCAACACCTGCCAGCCTTAGCTTAAATTTCACCCAACAAATCGAGCTTCCGACAGAGACGACACCTGCAAGGTGAAACTTTGTTTGTCAGATGTACTGCCATCTGAGCGAAGTCGCTTGACCGTCTCAAAGCTCAAAGAGAGATAATCTCTCTCCGAGTTTGTCTGGACCAGAGATCCGTTAGTGTTTGACTCGGTGCAGTATCATGAAATCCTGCATCCGAGCAGCATCCAAGTGAGGTCGTTTGTCCGTTTCGAAGCTCACAGAAGAGGCCTCAACCCCTAGTTTTATTCCACCCCTAAAGATCTCAGCTCTCCTCCGGGTTCGTCTAGATCCAACACCCACCAGTGCTAGACTCAGGGCGACATCCCATCGAGCCCCGCTCCCGAGCATCACACAAGCGAGGCCATCCGTCCGTTCCGAAGCATACAGTGGGGGCCCCAAACTCCGGGTATTTACCACTCATGAGAGTTGTCAACCCCCTCCCGGTCGTCTAGACACACGACACCCGTCAGCACTCAACCCAAGGCGACACCCATCCGGAACCCCGCTCCCGAGTAACAACCAAGCGCGGGCAACCATCCATTTCTAAGCCCAGAGTGGAGGCCTCAAAATCCGGGTGTACATCACTCCCCAGAGATATCCGCCTCCCTCCAGGCCCACATGGACAAGACCCCCGCCAGTGTTTGATTCCAATTAGTCGCCTTTTACGACAGGCAGGAGTTACCTTGGGCCTATTCTTTTAGTTAGTCCCCGGACCCACAGGGGACGAGATCTACTGAAAGGTCTGTATTTGAATTACAATAGTGACAGTTATAAACACCTTGTCTCAATTAATGAATTTAACTTGAGTAACATTTTGGATAGTTTAAATATCGCTTCAAATCAGAGTGTAAAAGAATTACTCATGCATAAATGTCAGAGTTAGGGGTGTGCGAATCGAACCTGAACTTGAATGGTGGAACGATGGAAATAACTATGCCTCCAAAAATTTCAAAAAATTTTGAAGTAATCATAAACAGAAGAATAACTAGGAAGTGGCTCCTGCACAAAATAGATAATTGTTGTATGAAAGGCTTACCAACACAATTGAATTTACCTCACAATTTTAAGCAGTCTGTTTTCTGGCTGGGTGAGCATTTTTTTTATAGCCAAACGAACTGTTATCCCACGGGGTTCTGTTGTAGGTCCTCTGTTATTTGTAATCTATATAAACAATATTCGATACCTTATGGATGCATATACTGTTAGACAATAAGCAGGTGACACTTTTTAAATATAAGCTAACAATCTGAAAGTAATGGACTTGCTGAAAGTAATAAAGTTGGTTTTCTATTAGCAAATTGGAAATCTACACAGACAAAACTAAAATTCTCACTTTTCAGTTGCGAAGTGCTGTAAACTGTAAAGTTTCTGCAAAATTAGGTTCATGGTAATTTTAAATGGACAAGCCATTTGAACGATCTTGTAAAAAATTGAACAGGACATGGTCTGCTTTTTTACTAGAAGAATAAAGTTCACAAATAGATACTAACTTCTAAAAAGAGCATATTTTCCAAACTTCTGCACTGTATTGTCATATGAGATACAACTATAAGAAGTCACACAACACCTACATTGAAGCAGGCATTAACAGTCCTCAAATATAAAGAACATTGTAGGATATCTTTTGAATCAGAAAAATATCAAGATGCAAACGTTTATATACTTAGCTGTTTGAATTATGAATACATCAATAGAAATATGCAGTGGCGGATTTGCCCTAAGGCCCAGTAGGCCCGGGCCTAGTGCGGCCAGATATTAGGGGCGGCCAATCGTGACAAAAACACATTATGGCGTATGGCGGCCGCACTGCACGGTGCAGTCTGTTGAAATGGTTATGAGCTGAAGGTCTTCAAACCCAAACGTGGATATTGCTCTTCGTATGTGTGTGTGTACTCCCGCCAGTAACTGTTCTGAAGAAATATCGTTTTCTTGTTTGCGAGGAGTTAAAAATTATTTACGCACCACAATGACAGAGCAAAGGTTAAACAATCTTTCTTTGCTTAACATAGAAGCTGATTTTTTAAGGAAATTGGATTGCGAAGATTTAATTAATGATTTTGCTGCGCTCAAGTGGAGACGAGTTTTGTAACATATTGTAAAACACTTATTATATCTTATCTTGTGTGAGAATAAACCAGTAGTTAAATAAATAAAACCTAAAACCGTTTTAAATGTGCAATTATCCCTAAAACCTCATAAAATATTACAAACTAGCAGCTATTATAGTTAACAAAATTTCTGAATCGATTTCGATAAAAGTTGGCAATAAAGTAAATTCATTATGTAGTCTATATGCTTGGTGCTGAGAAAGGGGCGGCTGGTACTTACTACATGGCCTGGGGCCTAGGGCGGCCAAGACTGCAAATCCACCACTGGAAATATGCATGCATTGCAAATCACTTACCACAGACTGGCCACCATATAGAAGAATCACAACTACTAGGGTCGCAAATCATACCCATGCACAAGAAATAAAGTAATTAAAACCTGTACACTTAAAAATAAAAGTCTGGACGCAGCAAGTGCAGTATGGTAGTGAATTTTCATTTAAAGGTTTTTAATAGCAAATATGTATTTTATTTTAAGAAAGCAGGCATCAAATTTGGTTACCAGTATAACATATATAGTAAAAACAATGTCCCATGTTTCATCAAAATAACTTTATTTTTTGAAAATATACAAAAATTTCCGAAAGTAAACATAAAGTGTTCCGAAAAAAACTCCGTTCTTGGTCAACCTTATAGGTTAATAGCAAATTCAGCTATTCAAATATAAAGCATTTGATCAAAATTCTCTACCATAATGCACTTGCTGCGTCCAGAATTTCTTTACTTACAAACTTAGCGCTCATTTGAAGAAATTTTTTCAAAATTCAAGTCGGGATCTCCTCACTAGTGAATTTTTTTAAGAAAATTCCCTAAAAGCAGCTCAACAGAAAGTCATTTTACGCACTGTGCACATTTAATTGTGAAAAAAGTGGTATCTTTGTTATTACTTTGCTGCTACTTTCAAAATAGCGGCTACATTTTCCAAAAACGATTATTTCCGTACTTATTGGCTGACCAAAGCTCAGCTAAAAAGTATATTAAAATGGGCCTTAACAGTGTCTAATTCATATCTGGTCATTTTTTCACTTACGTTAAGTATTTCAAAATGGCGACCAGCGTGGTTGTCTGTAATAAAATGGGAGCGATTTATTAAATAAAAAAAAATTGGTTCTAATAACATAGCTGAGACATGACAAATAGGTATTGCAACCTAGACCCTTTTATTATTCTAATGTTTTTGTTTGTCTTTTCATGTTAGGCCCCCTTTCATTCAATATTTACACGTTTGATTTTCAAGAACAAATAATCTCGAGCAAAGTACACTTCTATGCCGATGATACCCAGCTTTACAAATCCTTTCCTGTCGAAAATGCCTTAGACGCTATATCAAGTTTAAATACAGACTTTAATAAGTTAGTCACGACAGCAAAGGAGCATGATCTTGCGATAAATGTCAATAATTGTTGAGTACTTTATTTTGGCAGGAAGGTCAGTAGAAATAGGGTTTGTTCTCAAAATATTAATATTTTGATAGATGGGAATCGCTTGGAAAAAAAAATCTGCAAAAAATCTTGGTCTCATAATAGATAACAATTTAAAATTTTCTGATCACGTCACTAATCTTCGTAGAGCTAGCTTTGGCCTATTGAAATCTTTTTATAGCCACCGAAATTGCCTTCCAGCGAAAGTAAAAGCTCTCCTGGTAAACTCGATGATTCTGCCGCGCTTTAACCATGCTGATGTTGTGTATGGACCTGCCCTTGACAGTTTGGATCGACAAAGAATAGAAAAGGTTCAGAAGTCATGTTTACGATTCATCTTTAGTCTAAAAAGAATAGATCGTGTTTCTTATAAGTTAAAATAATTAGATTGGCTGAATATGAGGAATCGCTGGAATGTACATATTCTTTGCTTAACTCACAAGATTGTCCTAGGCGCGGGGCCTGATTACCTACATCAGAAGCTCTGTTTTCGGAGACAAATACATTCGCTCTATACGAGCCAATATCAGAGCTCTTTCTCTTATGTTGCACCACATCTGTATAATAAAATACCTTTTGAACATACGTTATGTTCTCTGCCAGGGTTTCGGATATATGTTACAGATTTTTATAAATATAGTCAGTTTGCGTTAGTGTAGTTATAGTAAATCATATTAATATTAAGAACTCATTTCTTTTGGCTAAATTTAAGGCGTACAATTGTTAATGTTTTGTTGTTACATTGTTTTCTTGTTGTTTTGGGTACTAAGGCATTTATAATTTATGATTTATAATTTATAGTTTGTAATTTATAATTTGTTTATTTTGTAATTCCTACACTTTAAGTTATCTTTTAAGGGTTAAGTGGAAGAAAATTGTGAAATTAACTTCGCCCTAATAAAGACCTCTTATTATTATTATTATTATTATATGTTGTCTATTTATATGATTTTTATATAATACATATAAATAATTTATCTGACATAGTTTAACATGGTTGTCGATTTTACTGAATAAATTATAACTGTGTATTTGTTTTTAGAATGGTGAGGATACAAGACAAACTAAGCAGGGCGGCCAAATGTTTAGAATATTTTACCTTGCAAGAATGGAAATTTGACGATGGAAATGTTCAAAAGCTAAATCAATGTTTAAGTGAAGCCGATAAAAAAGAGTTTTACTTTGATATTAGCAAGATTGATTGGGAAGAATATATTGAAAATTACATCTTAGGAATTAGAAGGTAAGATTTGCTAAAATTAAAATTCCAATTAGTGTGTACAGTGTACCAAAGAAACATGGTACTGTAACGAAGTAGATATTTTCAGAACAGCTGTAGATATTAAAAGCGACTGTTCGAAAATAAACATAATATAAACCACACGGGTAAAAATTGTACGCTGTTAAAATAATTATTTTACCATTAATATTTATTAGCAAGTACGCATTTCGAATTATCGCGGCAGAGTAAAAACATATCTGCAGAAGATAAGGCTAAGCTATCTACCACCGATTAGGATTTTTCAGCCGGTGACTGGAGATACATGAACGGTAGTGGCAGAAAGAGTTCACCGTTTGCCGTAGCGTGGTTAAATTTATAGCTTGAGTTTCGCATCAGTGAATTAAAAGTCTGCTTGTTTAAATTGTAATAAAGTATTAGGATACAGTACCGCCCGTCCCGTTACTGCGCAGAACAATTTTTACTCTCGTGATTCTTCCGAATATAGTCTAGGTAAGAACCTTTTAAGTTTTTCTTCTTGTATTTATATATAGCAAATTTTCGGACATTTTCTCAGATCCGTGTGTCTCTCCGGTGACGTCGAGATCGTGCGATCGAGCGTAATCTTCTTAGGTCCCCATATCCTATTATTGTTGGCGTCTCGTAAAACATACGGAAGGTGATGCTGTAGCTAACACAGATTTTTCGAGTGTATTACGTACGACCGTTCTGATTCCACCCTGGCCTGGATGCTGTAAGTACACAAGCAGGCTTAGGTCGAGTCAGTTTGTGGCAATATCCTTCCACAGGGTGTTCCCCTATAATCCTTCCCGTTCCTTATCGACGCTCTGACGTCGAGGCGCTTGATCTCGCGGTACCGACTTCGACGGATAGACGCCATCTACTTATTTGAGGAGCGTTTCTCCAATCAACCCACTTAACGGCTGCATCCACGAGCCGTAAACCACAGTAATCGGAGTTTCCCCCCGTGTGTCTTCCGTATTTCTTCTCCGTGGGGAATAATTAATTTTGTTGGTCCGTCATCAGCGCTATAAATAGTTTTAGGATAAATTAACATAATAAGTACCATTCAGATTGTAAAAATATCAGTGAATTGTAACGTATCATTAGGTAATAAATAGTGTGGAAAGCATACCTAGTCTATACTATACCCTCAAATAAATCTGCTACACCTATACAGACTTTCGGATGGTCAGGGAAATACCGGGGGAGCGATTAAAGCCCGCAACCTCGGAGGTATCTACACAGCCTGTTATATCATAGGCTACCGGACCCTCTCCACAGAGCTATCCAGGCACTCTGACCACAACCGTGGCCAGAGCCTTGTGACGAGGTCGCAGACATCCTCGCGGGGAGTAAACCCTCACAAAATCTCGTGCCCGAAACCGTTTCCGTAAATCCGTTGATCTGTTCTACTAAATAATTCACCCCGTGAATCAAGGCCTCGTTACAGTACGCCCCTCTTTTATCCACATTGTTTAAAAAACTTTGGACGCAGCAAGTGCATTATGGTAGTGAATTTTCATTAAAATGTTTTTATTGCAAATATGTGTGTTTTCTTTTTAAGAAAGCAGGCATCAATTTTGGTTACCAGTATAACCTATATAGTAAAAACAATGCCATGTTTCATAAAAATAACTTTATTGTGTGAAAATGTACAAAAATTTCCAAAAGTAAACTTAAAGTGTTCCTGGAAAAACTCGTTTCTTGGTCAACCTTATGGGTTAATAGCAAATTGGGCTTTTCAAATATGAAGCATTTGATCAAAATTCGCTACCATAACGCACTTGCTGCATCCAGAATTTCTTTTCTTACAAACATGCATTATATTTCGATGGAAAATGCAATAACATAAGGCGTGTTTGATTAAAAAAAAAAAGAAAATTTGTATCACCAACGACTTATGGGCCACCCTGTGATTGTAGAAATATTTTTTAAGATGTAGCTCAAGACACCCTATAATTGATATTTACAAAAATTTTTCATATCTTGTATAATAACGGATATATTGAGCTTTATTGATTTTTACGGAAATTTGTGAATTTTTTTAAAGAAAATTCACTAAAACAAACAAATTTAATTTTGAATGGACCCAAAGCTAATCAATGTCAGTGAAAATGTATGTAAATGTTACTAAGTAAATGATGAGCACTGATAAGTATACTTGGAGAACCCAAATCACTACAACAAATTTAAAAAACATGACGATCGTTTCACTAACCAAGTTAGCGTCATCAAAGGATGAATAATTCTAAATCTGTTAGATCTACAGCTCTGCTTATATTCTTGCACAGGTAGTCGGTCCATAATGATAGAGGGTGTCCAACAACACAAAAATTAACATATTTCGTTTGGCGGATATATCTAAATGATCTTATTATCTATCGGGCGTGCTTCTACCAGTCTTTCTTGTGAAGTGACCTATCAACCGACTTACCATAGGCGGCGGTGTGAAGTTCATACACTTTTTATTATGACTATATTTAGTAATATATATACTTTCGAAAGCACTTAGTTGTCCCAGTTGTCTAACATTTTTAATCAATTTTAGATTAGCCTGATCTACGTGGTGATTATTATCCCAAATATGCCGGTCAATGGAAGATTTACCTATAGTACTGTATCTTAATTGTGCTAAATGTTCATTAAACTTAATTTCAATAGATCTTTTTATTTGTCCGACGTATTTAAGATCACAGTCTTTACGACATATTTCATAAATTCCCGATATTTTAGTGGTACTATCCTTGTCTTTTGGGTTATGTAACAAGTTTTTAAAATATTGTTTGTCGAAGATGTATAAGCAAAGTTTTTTTCGGCTTTCTCGCTTCTAAAAGGCGTTGATTCCGCTAACATTTCTTTTGTTTTCTTCTCTTTTAATTTCTCCACTAGGCAAGTAGTGTATCCGTTATATTCGGCCAAGTTCTTAATATATCCTAATTCTTTAGTATATCTATTTTTATTTGAAGAAAAATTAATTAACCTGTTTGCTAAAAAATTCAGACTGGCCATTTTTTGTGTGTACGTATGATCTGAGTCATTCGGAATGTAACTTGTAGTGGTTTCCTTTCTATGGACATGGAATTCTAAAGTGTGTTTATTTTTGATAAGGAGTACATCTAGAAAGGGTAATTTATTATTAATTTCTAATTCGTGGGTAAATTTTATAGGATCAAATTTATTGTTCAATTTGGCAATAAAATAGTCTATTTTGCAAATGTTTGTGTTAAAACACTGTGAAAATATCATCCACATAACGAAACCATACTCTAGGAGAGTAGTCACCTTCACTTTTAAGATCTGTTTCAAATATAAATGAATATTTTTGAGGTATCTTTAATTTTGGGCGAACAATATATTAGCTAAGTCACTGTGACCATTATGGTCTATGTGAAACTCTCATCCAAATCTTCAGAGCAGCAAGTGCAACCTTATTTCCTTTATCAGAGTATATAACTTTGATAGGGGCTGTTTTATGTAGCGCTCATGCTTAGGTTTTTCCTCACCAAGTGACTGAAACCTCATCCGCATTAAGCCTGCACATATTGTCACAAAACATGAAATCAGGTTTCGTCTTCTTTTTTGGCAGAGCCTGCACGGTACATTGTCTGCCAGACCCATTTGGCTCATGTGCTTATTAAGTGTCTTGTTAATAGAACTCCTAATATTCAAATGGCATTTCTGCTTCTTCCTAGTGGGTCATTTGTAATTATGGTGAACGTTTCTTTGATAAACTCTTTAGCATATCTCTGCTGTGGGGAGTTTTTCCACCCTTCCAGTGCTTTGTATCTGTTCCACTTATTGATGGATCTTACTATGGCCGGCCTGGTTAGACCTCAGAAAGGTTAGGGACCTATCAGAGGCCTGGACGCACTCATTGTCCAATTTATCTGCCTTATCATTATGTTTATAACCCTCATGTGCTGGAACCAATGCTAGTGTCATTTTGTTTTGACTTCCTATCTTTAAATTGACCTCCACGGAACCTAGTGTGTTAAGTGCCACTTGGCTATCAGAGTATATGACAATTGACTGGTTTGCCACCTTTTGCTTAATACTCTGTTTTGCACACCATAATATTGCAACCATCTCAGCTTGAAATATTATTGTGTGTTCTCCTAGACTTATCAGAATTTTGGCTGTGGGCCTTATGCTATAAATCCTTCATCCAACACATGTTTCAGTCTTAGATCTATATTGAAATTTTTCTTGAAGCTCTGCTTAGGGACCATATTGTCAATTGCTATTCCCAAAATTGGTTCTACCTTCAATTCCTTGTGTAGCTTCTTATAATTTATTCTGTACTGCTGGCTAATCAGTGTTTAATCTTGCATTAATGTATGCACCACTAAGTGAACTTCTCCTTGTATCAATATGTGCAGTGCACTGCTGTCACTGGGGTGGTCGTCATGCCTCCCATGGCACATACGTAGGCTAACCTTTGTGCCCCACTTACCAGCCTGATTGCAACCCCAATGCAATTTCGTCCATCACACCACCAACCCCGTGTTTTTATGCCACCCTTGTGTAAATCAGTTCTTTCCTCAATTTTTTACCACACATTAGTCTACATCTTCTGAAGGCAATTATTGCCCCCTGTGTGACTTTGTGAATGTGAGCATTCTATTTAAGGGTTTGGTCAAAATACAAATACACACAAAATACACCTCTAAGAGGGGTGGATAGTCCAAACTTTAGAAGAGTCTGTAAGATGATAAGGAGTGTTTGTGTTCCGAATTTCACTCCAATTGGATAAGTGGTTCATAGGCTTCTCCAAATCGTTTCTCTGGAAATACTCTCGAAAGCTTTCCAAAATCTATTAAAGTGGCATATATGATGTTGTTCTTCTATATTAGCTGTTTTATTGTAAATATGTGGTCCTGCACCCCTCTTTATAAATCAACTCTCTGGTTTTTGTAAAGTATCTTCTATTAGCGAATTTTCATTAAGAAAAGATATATATATATATATATATATATATATATATATATATATATATATATATATATATATATATATATATATATATATATATATATATATATATGATGGTACTTTGTCTTTTAAACCACACTATGAGCAGACTGTCAGTTCCACTTACAAAACTCTTGGATTTCTGATATGGAACAGCAGGAATTTCTCACTGACTGACACCCTTTCCCTGCTCTTTCGTTGTCTGGTTAGGTGCCGACTAGAATATGGCTCAGTTGTGTGGGCTCCTACTTATGAGATACATGTGGCAAATCTGGAATCTGTGCAAAGGAAGTTTCTAAAGTTTCTTAGCTTTCGTGAGGATGGTCATTATCCTTCTATTGGTTTTCCTCAGGAGAGTTTACTTCTTCGCTTTAGTCTGCAGAGTCTGTCGATGCGCAGGCAGTGCAGTCTCGTAATATTTTTATACAAACTGGTTAATTCTGTGTTCGACTGCCCTGATCTGCCTCAGCAACTTAATTTCAATGTGCCTCATGTTGCAGCACGTTTTCCAGGCACATTCTATCTCCCGACTGCTCGTACGTGATTGCTGCGGTTGTCTCCAATCTACCAGATGTGCAATGATTACTCTGTACTCCAAGACCGCCTTGATATCTTCTCATGTAATATATCAGAGATAAAAATGTTTTTCAAAGAGATGTAATTTGTGACTATTGTGTAATTCCTTTGATTATTGTTTGTTATTATATTTTGTGTAACGACCCATCCTTAATTTGGCTTTTAAGCTGTTGGATGGTGTATATATATATATATATATATATATATATATATATATATATATATATATATATATATATATATATATATATATATATGTGTGTGTATATTTATTTATTTATTAATACATACACCATCCAACAGCTTAAAAGCCAAATTAAGGATGGGCCGTTGTTGTTACTTAACTGGGGGATCCAATCAATTATTAAAATACACTATATTTGTAGCTTTATGAACGGCCCCAAATACAGTTTTAGCGTAGCATAGATATATTATGCTGTCGCATAATATAGTAGAAATGTAAACAAAATCAAGACAAGTCTATAGAAATGATTCTAAAAAGTTTCTTTTCTATTTAAACTTAAAAAGATGCCATATAAGACCGAATCAATCCTTGAATGTGTTTCAATGGCAATTCTACTAATTCTGTAATTAATTGTTACATATACTTTTCATATACTACCCCAGGCATGAAGCCTGTGTCAAGTATCATGTAGACAAAACGTTAGTTGACGTATTAGCAGATAGCTCAATGCAAGCGTGCTAGTCTTTTACGCAGAAGGTTGCATGATTGAATCCAGCTCGATGAATGTATGTTTTTTATGTTTTATTTTGATGTTTGGAGAAACAATAGTGCACAGATTTCATATGTTTTGAACAAGACCTAATTTTTGTTTAAAACGCCTGAATTAGTTTGTCACCTTTGAGTCTGAAATAATAATTTTCAGCAGACATTTTGTTATTATTGAGATTGAAAAAACCGGTTTGATTAGGTTGACTAAAACGAAATCATACCGGTGATTAATAAGAAAAAATAACTGCTATGTTTATAATTTGGCAGATACTTTACTTTTCTAAACATGAATTAAGTTTCCTTCTGGAAATCTTTTGTATAACTTTAATGAAATTTGTAATACAAGTTTCTTTTAAAGAGACTTACACTATCTACAGATGTAGCAAAATTTATAGTTCTTTACCTAATAGAAAATTGAGTTTTGGGCATTTTTCTTAAAAGGAGTTAGAACACAAGATTTTATTGATAATAGAGAGATATGTATGAGATGGTAACACTTTTCAAAGAATTCTTCAAATATGTGCGTACTAGGACCTCTAAAATCGATCTTCAAGGTCTGTCTAAGTTTAAAATATTAACGTTACTAATATGCTGTATAATAATAGTGTACAATTCTTACGAAAATTCGCTACTATAACACACTTGCTGCGTTAGGAAATGTTGCGATTTTCAATCTTCTATCAATGTTTCTTTCGCATACCTTGAACACTACGTTAAACATAGTAATTTCTCTGTAATTGAGCATTCTCTCCTATCACTTTTTTTATGGATGGCTATCATTATTTCCAGTTCCCAGTCTTCCGGTATCCTTTCTTCCTTCCACACTCTGGTGTATAGATTTGTAAGCATTTCTAGGTTTGTATCTCTGAGATCTTCAACATTTCAGGGGTTATCTGATCGTACCCTGCTGCTTTTCATCTCTACAGGCTTTTTACCACTCCATTACCCCCTCCACTTGTATTTTGTCTCCACTCCCTTTTTCATTTTGGTGGTCAGTTCGGTCTTTGGATTCCTCTTTACAACGATTCTGGTTGGTCTGCCCTCTGTTAAGTATTTCTTCAAAATGTTCCCGCCATCTGTTCACACAAGATTTTTTTTGATAATAGAGATATATCGATGGTAACACATTCGAAAGAATTCTTCAAATGTGCACGTACTAGGACCTCTAAGAGCGATCTTCTAGGTCTGTCTAAGTTTAAAATATTAAGTTTACTAATATGCTGTATAATAATAGTGTACAATTCTTACGAAAATTCGCTACTATAACGCACTTGCTGCGTCCGGAAATTTTGTGATTTTCAATCTTCTATCAATCTTTCTTTCGTATACCTTGAATACTACGTTCAACATAGTGATTCCTTTGTAATTGAGCATTCTCTCCTATCACTTTTTTTATGGATGGTTATCAGTATTCCCAGTTCCAAGTCTTCCAGTATCGTTTCTTCCTTCCACGCTCTGGTGTAAAGCTTTGTAAGCATTTCTAAGTCTATCTCTGAGATATTCAACATTTCAGGGGTTATCTGATCGTACCTGGTGCTTTTCATCTCTACAGGCTTTTTATCACTCTATTACCCCCACCCCACTTGTATTTTGTCTCCACTCCCTTTTTCATTTTGGTGGTAAGTTCGGTCTTTGGATTCCTCTTTACAACGATTCTGGTTGGTCTGCCCTCTGTTAAGTATTTCTTCAAAATGTTCCCCCCATCTGTTCATTATCTCTTCATCATCACACACTATTTTACCTTCCTTGCTTTTTATATGGTTGCATCCACATTGTATTTCTTTTCTTAGAGACTTTATTACCTTATAGAACAGAGCCTCAGTGATTCAGTGGTAAGAACGCGTGCTTCTGAACCGAAGGGTACTGGGTTCGATCTCAGGGTTCTCCTTTCACTTTTTCAGTACATACTGTACAATTAACACCAACCGAGGTGGCATTGTATTTGAGCAAGTTGAATGTTTGCACGTTCCGCACTTCGGAGGGGGCGTAATGCCGCCGGTTCCGTGTCCATGCGATGTTGGGCACGTTAAAAATCCCTGCCCTCCTTACAGAAAGGCGGGGGTTCGGCAAAATTTCCAGGATAGTGAGGTTAAACAGCTCCCTGGCGTCGGTGATTGGCTATAGCAGCGGAAATAGACCGACGTTAAAAAAGTACCTTATAGAACAGTTTCTGGTTTCCCTGACTATCTCTTTTAAGTTTACGTCCCATTTCCTCCCATGCATGCTGCTTCAGTTCCTTCATCAAAGTTTTTACCCTTGTTCTCTGATCTTTGTTTTCATTATAGTTCTCGTTATTTCTGTTAGATAAATAAAACTCTGGACGCAGCAAGTGCGTTATGGCAGTGAATTTTCATAAAAATGTTTTTAATTGCAAATATGTGTGTTTCCTTTTTAAGAAAGCAGGCATCAATTTTGGTTACCAGTATAACCTATATAGTAAAAACAATGTGCCATGTTTCATAAAAATAACTTTATTGTGTGATAATGTACAAAAATTTCCAAAAGTAAACTTAAAGTGTTCCGGGAAAACTCGTTTCTTGGTCAACCTTATAGGTTAATAGCAAATTGAGCTATTCAAATTTGAAGCATTTAATGAAAATTCGCAACCATAACCCACTTGCTGCGTCCCGAATTTCTTTTCTTACAAACATGCACCGCTGAAATATTCAAAAATGCAATAACATAAGGCGTGTTTGATTAAAAAAAAAAAGAAGAAAATTTGTATCACCAACGACTTATGGGCCATCCTGTGATTGTAGAAATATTTTTTTAAGATGTAGCTCAAGACACCCTATAATTAATATATACAAATTTTCTTCATATCTTATATAATAACGGATATATTGAGCTTTATTGATTTTTTACGAAAATTCGACAAAAATTATATACCATTAAACGATAAACTCTAAAGCTAAGGCTACTGCCAAGCATCAGAAAAAGGGTCTATTTGAAATGAATTTTCTGGAAACATTTTAGTAAAATGAAGGACAATGACGGTTGAAACTAAGACTTCAGAGTTTGTAAAACATCCTTCTTGAGACATTTGATTTCCATATCCCGTATTAGATTCAAGTTCTTTGCCTAAATGTTGCCGATTTTGACGTTTTAAATCGCAACTTTGACGTTTTGAGGAAAACCCCAATTTATTTTTCTTTAAATGCCTATAACTTTTTTGTCTTTTGACCTACATAGCTAAATTTTGGTAGGTAGCTTTTTTTTTTTTTTTTTTTTTGTTCCCTCAGGGCTCGTCCGCGGCCTTGCCGCCCCGATAGCACCGCAACCCTTGGTTGATTGTGCATACCCCTAGTCTTACTCCACCCATTCCAAAATCACTGTGCCTTGAACTAGTCTGCACAGCGATTGGTAGGGTGAAGTTTTATATTGCTCTGTCTCCGGTCTAGAGTGACCGTAGATCAGTTGTCTTTTCCGGTCCAGAGCTATACACTCGCACAAGATGTGCTGGGCTGATTCCTCCCCCTCGCCGCAGAGTCTGCATGCGAGGTCCCCTTCGAACCGCCCCATTTTATGTAGGTGTTTCTTGACGGCCATGTGTCCCGTCAAGAGACCTGTTGTGTTTCTGAGCTGTCCTCTGCTAAGGTTTAGCAGCTCCACAGCTCTCTTTGAACTGGGTCCGTCAATTATTGACTTCCCATGTCTGAGCCCTGGACAGTCCGCCCAGTACACCTTGTGTTGGTTTCTGACCCAGGACTTAATGGCTCCCCTGGCAGTGCTCTTTGACACGCCCAGAGCCGGTTCTGGTCCCATAAATGGTTCTGCTGACCCCCTCTTTGCGAGACTGTCAGCTTCTTCATTGCCTTTGACCCCCGAGTGACCCGGCACCCAGATGAGGGTCACCTCATTCTGCCCAGCCAGGTCGCTCGTCTCGTCTCGGCACTCACTCACCAGCCAGGAATTTACCCGTGGGCTACTTAGTGCCTTAAGGGCTGCCTGGCTGTCTGTGGCTATGAGGATCCGCTTGTTGGTGTAGCCCCTCCTCTTGTTCTCCCGCACACAGTGCAGGATGGCGTACATCTCGGCCTGAAACACCGTTGCATGGGCTCCGAGGGAAATACTGTGACTTACCCTCGGTCCTTCCGAGTAAACACCTGCCCCCGTCCCACGCTCCCCGCCAGATCCGTCCGTGAACCAGACGAGCGCGTCCCGTGGTATGCCCGGTGTCTCCTCCCGCCATGCCCCGCGATCAGGGATTTCCACTGTGAAGTTGTTTTCCCTGCACATTCGCGGGCTCGCGAAGTCTGACCTCATTTCAAGCATGGGTTCCTTCACGATCTCCTGAATTTTGCAGTGGCCCCTGAAGCCTGGGTTGATCTTCAGTCTACCATTGCAGGCTAGTCTGTATAGTCCTAGCCTGGCCTCTCCCATAATAACGAAGTGTAGGGGGGGTAGATCCAGCAACACCTCCATGGCGGCTGTTGGGGTTGAAGACATGGCCCCTGTGATGCCTAGGCAAGCCATCCTTTGGATCTTGCCTAGTTTTTGTTTGGCACTGGATTGTGTCACCTTAGGCCACCAGACCAGTGCCGCATATGTTAACGATGGTCTGACCACCCTTGTGTACAGCCAGTGGGCCATACTAGGTCTTAGTCCCCACGTTTTTCCATATAGCCGCCTAGTGACGGCTAAGGTCATGACTGCCTTACGCAGTATTTTTCCAATGTGACCATTCCAGGTTAGCTTAGAGTCCAATACGACCCCAAGATATTTTACCTCCCTGGCCATTGGAACGCTCCTACCGTATAGAGTGAGAGTTCTGTGGCTTTCACACTTCCTCCTCCTCGTAAACGGCACGACGGTTGCTTTCTCGGGGCTCACCCCGAGCCCTTGATCAACCGTCCACCCTTCCACCACTTTCAGTGCAGTCTGCATACGCTCCCACACTGCCTGTGTGACCTTTCCTCGGACTATGATGACAATGTCGTCCGCATAGCCCTGTACCTCATACCCCCCTCCCGAGAGCCTCCCCAGCAGGCCGTCCACGACTAGACACCAGAGCAAGGGAGACAGAACGCTCCCCTGCGGACACCCCGCCGCGACCCCCGCCAGCAGAGTCCCTCCCGCGAGTGAGGTGAACACCGCCCTGTCCCTGAGCATGGAACCGATCCACCTGCAGCAGGTCTCCTCTATTCCACGCTCCCGGGCAGCTGCCAGAACCGATCCGAACGAGGTGTTGCTAAAGGCCCCCTCTATGTCTAGGAAGGCCCCCAGCGCCACCTCCTTGTTCTCCAGCGTATTCTCCAGTTTCAGCACCAGTTGGTGCAGTGCTGTTTCTGTTGAGAATCCTGCTCTGTATGCATATTGTCCGCAGTGTAGAGGATATGCTTCCAGTACACCGCCCCTAATGTGCCGGTCGAGCAGTTTTTCCACTGTTTTCAGCAAGAAGGACATGAGACTTATTGGCCTCAGGGACTTTGCCTGGTCTGTTGGACGCCCAGGTTTAGGAATAAATACAACCCTGGCCAGTCTCCATGCCCTCGGAATGTACCCCAGAGCCAGGCTGGCCCTCATAATGAGGGTAAGCACCGGCGCCAGTATATCTATCCCCTGTTGGAGCATGATGGGCATTATTCCATCAAATCCCGGCGATTTGTATGGCTTAAAGCTGTTAATGGCCCATCTGATTTTGCTCCAGGTAACCACCTCTTTAGCGACTGTCCAGTCTACTCTAGATGCCCGCCTATAAGGCGCCTCTATTTCTGAGTGTTCCCAGTCCGGAGGTGATTGGTTTATTATGTTACAGCCGGGGAAGTGCGTCTGGAGTAAAATTTCCATAGTTTCCTCCCCCGAGCTTGTAAAGCCTCCCGTGGGTGTTCTAAGGGAGCCTATGTTAGTCTGAGGGCCCTTAGACAGGATCTTGTGTAGTCGAGCACTCTCGGACGTGTTTTCCACTTCTTCGCAGTGCCTCCTCCACGACTCCTTCTTGGCGTCCCTCAGTCTTTTGTTATAGGTCGATAGGGCCTGTCTATATTCATCCCATGCTCCCGACCTTTTGGCCGCGTTAAACAGCTTACGAACCTGCGTCCTCCTTTGCCTGAGGTCCTCGTTCCACCATGGGACGTTCCTGGTGGACACCCTCATTTTCAGGGGGCAGTTGGCGTTATAGGCCGAGGTAATTGCGTCTCGCAATTGGACTGCTGCAATCTCGAGGTCTATTGAATCCCTTATGGCCCTCTCAACCCCCCGCAGTTCCACAGCTAGGTCTGCCCTGTAGGCTTCCCAGTCCGCCTTGCGGGGGTCCCGGTACCATACCGTTTCTCTTTCGACTTTGGCGATTTCAAACCGGATGTATCTGTGGTCTGAGCTACTCACTTCCCCAGACACAGCCCAGCTTTTAACAAAGTCACCCAGAAACTGGGTGGAAACTGTTAGGTCTAAAACTTCCTCACGCCGTGTTGTGACGAATGTCGGTTTATTACCTCTATTCAATATGTCTAAATTAAATTTCATAAAGAATTGTAAAAGTGCCTCACCCCTAGAGTTTGTGTCCGAGCTACCCCACAACTCATGGTGCGCATTCGCATCCATGCCGATGATGGTCTGCCATCCACCTGCTCTGCTACCCACCATCAGCTGCTCCAATTCGTTGGGTGGAGGAGGGTCCGTGCTGTCCCCTGGCAGATAGGCTGACGCGACAGTAATGTCCCTCAGCCCATCCGCTCCTCCACATCGGATTTTGATCGTTGCCAGGTCCCTGGAACAGAAATTCATTAGAGGGAGAAACTCTATCCCTTCCCTGACAAAAATGCAGGCCCTCGGATTCTCGCTGGACCTGCTGTAGATGAGCTTTCCATTAGCTCCGCCGAGTCCCTTGATCTCTCCTTTGTAGGAATACGGTTCCTGGATGAGGGCCACATCCGTGTTCCTCAGAGCCATTAGTAGTCCGGCCGTGGCTGCCCTACTGTGTTGGAGGTTGACCTGAAGGAACCTAAGTCCCATTAACCCTTAATTGCTTCCCCAGTGGGCGGAAGCTAACCCTTCCCATGCCCCAGAATGCCTTGAAGGAGGTTCCTTCAAGGGCTCTGTAAGATGTCGGGTCGATCGAGAAGGCGAGCGTCTGTCCTTTCTCCTCTGCCTTCCTGCTTAGAACCGACCAGTGTTGCGTCCCCAGTTCAGGGTTCTGGATCTTAAGTCTGCTGATCACCGTCTCCTGCGGGACGGTGTCAGGGATCCGTACGAGGACCTTGCGTCTCTTTGGGAGTTCCTTGGGCTCGACGGCTGTCAAGTCCGCCCCCTCCCAAATCTGACCGAGGCCCCCGATCGTTTTCCGCAGCCAGTCCCGCGACTGCGGGCCGGCACAGGTTATCCAGAGGATGCCCCCCGTCAGGCGCGTCCGGTGGAACTGAGGCGGGCTCTCCCCTTCCTGAAGAGAGTCCACTGCAGCTACCACCGCAGCCTGGATCAGGTCCGCCTTCCCCTGGTCTAGCGTGACCTCAGGATGGCGTCTGTCAATCACCGCCATCCCGAGGCCCTCCGCAGCCTCCCTGTAAGAGCCAGTCTGCGCCGGTGTTCCGGCCTTAGTTCCTTTGGGAGGTCTGTCTGTAGTAGGCGTGCTAGAGCCAGAGCGCGGCGTCTTCCGACTCGCACTCTCCTCTTGCGCCTTTACAGGCACCCTGGCCCTTTTGGAACGTCTGTCTGTAGTGGGCGTGCTAGAGTTCGAGCGCGTCCTCTTCTGACCCGCACTCCCCTCTTGCGCCTTTACAGGTTTCTCGACCGTCCAGGTCCCGGCCGCCATTTTTTGCGCCCTCCGGAGCTTCTTTCTTTGCGCCCCGGAAAGACGCTTGGACTGCCGGGGCAGTCCCTCTACTCTAACAGTAGAGTCCTCACTGGTGGAGGGGCCCCCGGAGTCCGCGGAGCTCGCCGCCCTCCGGTGGGACCCAGCCTCCAGCTTGGGTGTCGGGGACAGGTCTCTGGCCGAAGCTACCCCCTGATCCCCCGTATCTACGCCGGTCGTGGGACCTCCAGAGTCCGCTGCCGCACCCTGGCTCGTCTCCGTTTCCGGGATAGACTCAAGGCTCAAGTCTGTAGCCGGAGCCACTCCTCGAGCCTCATTGGTTTTGGTTTTATATGTATTTATAATCTTCATGTTGTTCCCACGAGAATGGGGGAAATACTGTCCACACCATCAGAACCCCCTGTGTGGTGCAAGGCGGGTTACTCTGGAGGGTTGCCTGGTACTCCAGAGGTTCCGTTCACGACACCATCGCCCTGGTGCCATCCATCCATAGGCACGGGTCACGTGACACCGTAGATTGGGGGAGTTTAGTTCGACCTCCTTGTCTAGATCCGTCATGTTTAGTTATTAGCAGGGTCACCTCGTGCAGGATGCGGATTTTTACCGCGCATGACGGTCTTGGGGAAAGCTTCATCGGGAGTTTATGTTGTTATTTCCACTTCCTCAGCTTGCCCCCTGGAGTCCTTTGGCCCGCGACTCCTTAACCCCTGGTAGGTAGCTTACCTATAAGGATATTAACTAGCGTACCAAATTTGGTTGCCCTTTGTTAATTCCGGAGATATAAATTTTTTTCGAAAGAAAACACAAAATTTTCCGGGAAAACCTGGACAGATTTTCCTGGCTAACGAACTTATCCAAGCCATTTGCAAAAGGAATTTTTCCACCAAATTTAGTCAAAATCGGCCTATTATTTTTTGAGTTATCGGTGTGATACATATATATATATATATATATATATATATATATATATATATATATATATATATATATATATATATATATATATATATATATATATATATATATATATATATATATATATATATATATATATATATATATCAACATATAAAAATTGAAACTGACCCCGGATATGTGTTCTAGGGGGCCTAGTTCGCGGTCATTTGAAGAAATTTTTTCAAAATTCAAAAGTCGGGATCTCCTCATTAGTGAATTTTTTTAAAGAAAATTCACTAATATGGTTTCTATTGCTTATTGATATTTATCTGTATCTTCACTTCATCATTCCACCAACTGGTCTGTTTTCTATCTTCGATCTCTTTTTTTTCACATTTCTTCAAGCGATGCGTCATCAGCGACGTTACCAATTCCGCATTCTTTCAATGACAGTTTCAATCTTACCCTGCTTGCATATTTTTGGTGCTGCGTCAGGTGTTTCTCCCCTAATTTTCAGTTTTGTACGTGCTAGGAAATGATACAAATAGATTTCGGTACCACTTCTTACCCCCGTGTCCTTCACTTTGTTCATATATTCTTCACTTATCATTAGTCTGTGATTGATTTTTTCCTCTACTTTTCACTTCCCTTGTATATTTGTGGATATCTTTATGTGTGAAAAAGGTTTTTGTAATTATAAGGTTGCTTAGGTAATGAGAAGGTTAATTTAATAATTATGTGGTTCTAAAGTTGTGTGATATTTGTTACAGGTTCATCTTTAAAGAAGATATAGCCTCATTAGATAGTGCCAGAAAGCAAGTTTCTCGTCTCTACTGGGTTTACCGCTGTCTTCAAGTGACCAGCGTAATGTGCCTGTGGCACTTCCTGGCGTTACGTTATGCCCCATTAAGAAAACTATGGAGCAACGCCTTGAGACTTCTCATACACTTAGCCAGGATGTTGCCATTCGTATAAAACACACAGCGTGAGACACAAAACATTGTATTTATATATAGGCAGTTGAGTTATGCGTGAACTGATCAGTATAAAAAGAAAGCAGCGGTTCCTAGTTTACGTATCGCTGAAGTTTCCTCACAGTGGGATTTAAACAAGGCTATTTTGATTCATCCACCTTTATTGATGCTACCTTTTATAAAACTGACACTTTGTCAAGGTATTCTCACTTTTATGTCATATCTTTTAATATTGCATTTAGTAAGGATTCTTAATACTTCTTCTTTTCCTAATAGCTTTGCTTATGAAAATTAACAGTGAGAATCCCCAGGTTTATTGTGGCAGAAAAGGTTGAGATGTTGAAATAGAACGCTCTAGGATTGAATGGAGATCATTAGAACTATTTACAGTATTAGTAGTTCCAAATAGCGATATGACTGAAGAGTAGAATATCAACATAGTTTTTTGACAGTAAAACCGGATGTTGATTAAAATACTTGAAGAAGAATCAGAATAGTCCTGATTAAGGAAATGTGTTTGATTACATGGCTTACCATGAATTATGTCTTGCATAAAGTTTTCCAGTCAAGTCTGTACCTCAGTATATTTTGGGTTTAGGTTTATCAACTTAAATCAATTACAAAGAAGCAGTATAGCATAGTACTCTCGATATTATAAAATTAATAACCAAATAGTAGCAAAAATTTGTTTGCTGATATTTCAGAACTTCATTTAACATAAAAAATAAAGATCTAAATTTTAACTTATTTTTACATGAACAAACTGGTATCAAAAATTGTGCTGAGTAGATTGAAGGAGACTTGTATATATTTTTTGTAATTCTGGAAGGGTGTTCACAGTGTTCAGCTCTGACCTTCTTCGAATGGCCACCAGTACATGTTAATTAATTTTGTATATTACCAATTCCATTGACATCACATTCACTCATAAACTTGGTCGATGTTGTGTTGACCTGTCTGGGAATTGAACCCACGATCTCTCGCTTTATAGGATGTGTCCACACTGTGCATCAGGAGAGCTTTAAATATAATGTAAATAAATAAGTACAATTAGATGCATAAATGGAAAAACCAAATTTTAATATATATATATATATATAAAAGTATTTTCTATGCAAAGATCTATAAGATTCTAGTTCAGATATAAGAATAATGGTAGCAACATGTGACTGACAATATAAATATCATAGGAATTATAAAAAATATGAGCAGTAATAGCATGATTCACGAGAATTGTGCTTTATAACTAGGCATAGCCGAGTAATACAGTTTCATCCAAGTGGAGCCATTATTATTACCACAAGTTGAATACTTTACTTTGAAGGCTTTGAAGTAGTTGAGTAATGAATGTATTAACTAACGAGAGTTGATGATAGTGTAGTATTTGAACAGTATTGTAGTAGCAGTGGTGGGGAGGCCAACGCCAAGCAAGTAGGCCACAATGGGCCCTTTTTGCCAACCCGGTAACCCAGCAACCATGCTCTACTCTTCCTCGGTTCCGTGACGGTCTTCAATTGGACAGTACTTACCTGATTCCTCTGCAGAGTCCTCGATCCGAACAATTCTGCTCGAATACTCCCAAAAGCCTCGCATTCACACAGGTAGTGGTAGGACGTTTCTTCATCCTCGCCGCATTCCTGGCAAATGGGATCCCTCTCTACGCCTATCAAAGTGAGGTGTCTTCTAAGGGCGCAGTGGCCTGTCAGCACCCCGAGGATGCGGCGAAGCGTAGGTCGACTCCTTCCGAGTAGCCAGACAGCTTTATCTCTGTCCGGCCCCTCCACGAAGTCCCTCGCCTGCCTGCAGCCACCAGCCGACCCCCAGTGCCTCTCCAGTGCTTCCTCGGTCCACCTGTCTAAGGCGACAGAGACTGTCTTCCTACTTATGCCTATCGCAGGCTCCGGGCCACAGAACGGCCGCCGGAAACCGAGTCTTGCGAGATTATTCGCCACCTCATTCCCCGCTACGCCACAGTGTCCCGGAACCCACACCAGTTGCACCTCCTTCGTCCTGGCTAGCCCTCTGAGGGCGTCAGCGCACTGCTGAACCAGTGGTGACCTGATTCTGGCCGCGCAGACGGAATGGGTCATTACCAGTATCACAAGTTGAATACTCTGCTTTATCTACAATTATGACAAAATTAAGTGAAACAAAAAAAACTTCATGATAAGCAAACATTTACTGTTTCACAGAGTCTGAACAAAACTACACTATTGGAACAGTCAAACAATAGTTGGTATATAAGTATTTACTATGAAGGTTGTTTCAGATGATCAGCTGCTGCCACTGTAATAATACCTCATTACAACACTACTTTAGTACATTCTGTCTAACAATACATTCTTTACCAGTTGTTTGAAAGTGGTTGAGTAATGAGCATATTACTTAACAAGAGCAGATAGATGAGGGATACCCAAAAGAGACCCAACTGACTTTTTAAATTTAATTATTTCATTTTTAAACAAAAAACCTTCAATCCCCTTCAAAGTACTATCCACTGGTACTAATACATGTGTCTAATATTTTATTCCATTATTCAAAACATTTTGAAATTCATCCTTTGTGATGACCGACAGCGCCTCTGTTGTTTCCTTTACCAGCAGAACACTTTCCTTTCATGTCTCTTTTCATTTTGGTCAAAAATTGGCACACAGACAGGGTTGTGTGAATAGGGGCATTATCGTGGTAGAAAAGAGTCTCCCAATTGCCGCAAAATCAGGCCTCTTCCAACACAAACTGTTGCATAATCTTTTTAAAACTTCCAGGTAGTAATCCAATATTGTATATATTTGTGCGGATCATATATGTAGAAATAGAGATGATCTGGCACAAAACATTTTATTATAACTTTTTTTCTTGTTACGTAGAAATCTAAGCTTTGGTGTATAGTTTACTTTTTATGTCGTAAACCTACCTACCAAATTTGGTTATCATAGCTTTTTTATTTTTTGAGAGAAAATTTTATTTCGGATGAAAACTCAAAATTTTCCCAGAAAACCTCGTCCTATTTTCCTGACTAACGAACTTATTCAAGCCATTTACAAAAGTAAGGCACATGCCAAATTTTATCAAAATCGGCCCTTTTTTTTTGAGTCATCGGTGTGATACAGAACCCATATCCGGGGTCAGTTTCAATTTTTATATGTATATATATATATATATATATATATATATATATATATATATATATATATATATATATATATATATATATATATACCCCGGATATGGGTTCTAGGGGTCCTAGTTCGCGCTCAATCGCACACCTTTAATAATAATACTAAAATATACTAAATACTAAATAAACGAGAAAATAGTAATAGTGCACCCAGATCAGAAAAGAAAAGAATTAAACTTGGTTTAAAGAAACGTGACCTTAAGTCACCTTTAGCCAATGACAATAATTAAACTCCATGATCTGAGAGAATGGCAATTGGCCAATGAGAATGGATAAAGGTATTTTTTAACAGTTTGTTTAATGAAGAAATTATAGCTGATCTGACCTGATCCTGTGAAACAAAATCTGAATGGACAAGTTCTCTAACATAAAAAAAACCAATCAGCATTGTTTTGGCGTTTGATTTCACTTAAGGAGCTTTTTTGGGACAAGGCCAACTTGGAGTCTTCCACTGGTTTGATTGTTGCTTCGTTTCAGGTCGTAACCGTAGCACCATGATTCGTTATTTGGATCATTTTGGAACTCTTCTTTCAGCCGAGGCGCGAATTTGACAGCCACCCTTTTCATCACCAAAATCTTCTGTTAAAATTTGGTGATCTAAACTCCAAGTGACTCCAGAAAGCATCACAACTTCAGGAATGGTCCGTCGTCGATCTTCCAGGATGATTTGGCCAATTTTTTTTTTACATTTTCACCAGTTTGAGCCATGTAAGGATGACCAGAGCGAGGTTTGTCATCAATTGACATGTCAGACCTTTTGAAACAGGAAAACCACTCAAACACTTGAGTTTTCCCAAAAACATCATCCTTGTAGGTCGCTTTTAACATATCAAGAGTTTCAATGTGAGTTTTTCTGAACAAAAAGCAAAGCATAATGGCCGCGCGAGAATCGGCCATTGCAAAAGCGACGAGTACACAAAACCACTCTCACTAAAAAGATTCACACAAGTCGCAAGGAACCTTCTTTAGTGACGACGCTTGGCTTACTTACTCGTGAATGGTGGCTCTATACACTCCTAGCGGCAGAATTGAGTACTACACAAAACTCCACCCACCACAACATCAGTTCGGTTTCTTTTGGGTGCCCCCTCATATGTAATTACCATAGAAGTTCTCAATTGCTTTTAAAAATAAATATATGGTTAATATTAAAATGCCCAGACTCTAGAAACCAAGTTAAAATATTTGTACGCCATCAAAACATCAGTAAATTCAGTTACCAAATTCCTCAATTGACTACATTTCAGATAAACAGTTGTAGGCAGTGTAATAATTGATCATTACATCACTGTTTTGCTTGTGCTGTTTAAAAGTATATAATTATTTGTTTGGGGCTGGTTGGGTAATAAACATATTACCTGGCAGGAGTTGCTAAATCTAATTGCTGTAAAATGAATATTTGAGTAACATTGAAATCACTAGGCTTTAGAAATGAGGTTAGTGATTTGGGCTTCAAGAAACATCACTAAATTCACGACATTTTCCGACCTGCTGATCAGAGGCATCTGAACAGTTTTTGACTTATATAGTAAATGATGAGGTCTTCAATTGTTAATATATGATCTTGCACCATTTGACATAGTTCTTCCGATCAGCTGATCAGAGGCACCTGAACCATTTTTTGCTTATATAATCCATGATTGAGTCTTCAATTGTTAATATGCATTTGATCTTCAACCATTTGGCAACGTTCTTCCGATCAGCTGATCAGAGGCACCTGAATAATTTTTGACTTGTACAATCAATGATGGAGTCTTCAATTGTTGATATATAATCTTGAACCATTTGATATTTATGTATTGTTTTATTTTATCATGGTATGTATTATATTTCAATGAAAGATTTTTTCACGTCAAATTTTTGTTTGCTATTTGGTTAATAATTGTGTTGTTTCCATTAATATTTGGTAACCCTGCTTATAAAGTTCTTTTAAAAATGTGTATCTCTACCCAGTCGTGAAGCTTTAAATTTTAAAAGTGACAAACTTAATTTTTGAAAGATAATTATAAAAAAAGTGTGTCGAAGGAAAAACATAATTTTTTACCCTTCCCATCAACTGCTGCAGTTCTCATAACTGTGGTGGTTTGCACACGACATTGCTTGATTCTATTAAGTAATGTCATTCCTAATTATAAAGTTATTAGTTATGTAGTTCTGAAAAATATCTGCATATGCATGTGTTGGCAGTCTATTTAAACTATATAAGAATGCTCTTGTGTCATAGAACTATTTTAATGTCATTGCTTGCTATTTCCAAAAACAGATCACTTGAACTTTTAAAAAACGACCTTTAATTGCTTCATACTTGCTGGTCACTTCTAAATGAAAAGAGCTGTTTATTATGACTCTTAATTGGTCAGACTTTTTACCTTTTATTCTGCTGTCATTTCAACTTGATTTCAAATATAAAATTTAAAAAATGCCTTTGAAATTTGTAGAAGTCTTCCAATAAGAGTGTCCTCTCTGTAAGCTTGAATGAAACAAGATATTAGTTCTTATATCGTCAACGACATTTTGCGTGGAAAAGACCTGGGTGCAGTGGTTTTGTTGGATGGTGCACACCCTAGAGAACCAGCTTATGATAATAGTTGTTTATGGGCTGCATTTTTAATGGGCCCTAATGTGGGCTGTTCATTCTTTGCAGATTTTTCATAGCTTCATAAAAAAGCATTAATCACCTCATTTTAACTGTCTGTTATTAATAATGTCATGATGATTGAGAAGCTAAAAGCCGAGACAGCTTTCAGTTTCTCTAGATGGCACAATCTATGATCTTTGGGCCTAATTTCTGAAATCTAAATTTTTCAAGATGGCCTCAAATTCATATGTAGCAGCTCAATAAATAGGACCAAAGTTCTTGGGTGTGGTCGTCTAAAATAGGGAATTTGCATAAAAGTTAATCCACATCTATTTCCACTTTTTTTTATATACTTTAATGTTAGCAAACATCAATAATCAAAAATTCTGGACGCAGCAAGTGCGTTATGGTAGTGAATTTTCTTACCAATATTTTTACTGCCAAATGTGACTTTTTTTAAATAAAAGGCATGGAATTTGGTATAACCTAAAACTCTATAAAAATATTTGGAAAATGCTACAGCTATATCTTCACAAATATGACCACATTGAGCATTTAAAATTAGGACATCTCTGTTGGAAGTCCCAGTTCTTTAACAGTTTCATATCCACATACATGCTAACACCATAGCTATATTTTTTATATTGTAAGTTGGCAACATTGCTAACTAGAGGTGTGCGAAGCTTCGAAATTCCGAACCGAACCCGAACTCGAACCGAACCTTCGGTTCGAAAATATGTTCGCACAAGCGATGTTGAAGTAGTTCGAAGTTCGAAATATGTAATTTTCAAAATAGTTCGAACTTCGTTGCTCAAAAATACTTCGAAATTTCACTTTACAGGCATTGAATGTTGCCAAAGGTAGCGAAGTTGCGGCACCTTTAACTCGGTAGCGGCACTTTAAACTCGTTATCGGTCTCATTGAGTCGATAGTGTAGTTTCAGGAGATTTCACTCATGCATATTTTTGACAGTAGATGGGACACATTGAGACACGACGGAGTCATTTAGCAATCACAGAATTATTTATCTTGTATATCCTAGCCTCCCAACACCTATTTCAGTAACAACATTATGATGGCGGTGTTCGAAGGCGATCGGTAACGTAAATTTTCAGAATTTGAGGATAATTGCAGATTTTCTTTGGAAAACACTGGTTTCAACATGCTTTATTTCACAGTGAGCCACAACAGTTAAATATTCAGGAGATAGTTCAAACTTGTAAGTGGTTATTTTATACCTATCGTGCTCACTTTGAACCCTCTCAATCTGTTTGCTAAAACTGCCTAGCCAATACCAAACAACAACATATTTATAATTGAGCTTATCTGTAGATCTAGAAATGTAAAAAAGTTTAAAATATTTTTTGTTTTTGTGTTTTTTATTTAACGTTCACCCATCTTTACAACGATCAGCACCGGAAGGCATTTTCACCCAATCAACCTGCAAATTTGTCAAATCCTTCCTTTTTGTAAAAGAGTGGGAATCTTTTACATATCAAATATTGTATGTTACAATATTCCTAAATTCTGTATTTAAGGAAATGATATATGAACACTGAAGAATTTTGGGTAGTTCGATGTTCGATTTTGAATTTCTAAGTAGTTCGAAGTTCGACTGTGAACCTTAGACATACTATTTCAGAGGTTCGAAGTTCGCGGCAACATATTTGCTTGGGTTCGTTCATAGTTCGGTTCGAACAAAACATGGGTTCGCACACCTCTATTGCTAACATTTTAATAATATGATAATAGTGCTGCCTTAGGTAGACGAATACATCATTTGTAAAGGGTTTACATTGTAGGATTACCAAAATACCTGTAGGTTATGCTTCCATTAAGATATTAATAATTTTATCATATGCCGAATGTAAAAAAAAAGAGCAGATGTTAAATGGACATTCCATATATCCACACAGTGTGCTTATTTCCATGTATGTGTCATAAAAACGGTCATGGTGGTCACTGATCCACCACAAGTGTCAGAGAAGCAAACAGCCGATAGAATACATTTTCAAAAATTTTAAATTACAGCCTAATTAAACAGTGATAGATCAGGAGGGGATAGAGGGTCTTTTATTTGCCAATAGTACCCCTTTAGTTTTGTCGCTATGTCAACACTGATAGTACTGAGGAAGGGAAAAGTTCGATTTATTGATTCTGGTTGTCCTAAATGGTGAAACGTGACTATTTTAAATATGATGTAGAAGCTTACACTTTTTACTCTCTATTGTCTAAAATATTGTGTTTCAGGGCAGCTTTTCTGCCACCAATTCTGCTTTTGCAGCTATCTGTGCAACAGCAGAAGCTGACGGAATTGAGAAATCGCTCTGAAGCACCAGATCTCAAAAGGGCATTGTGAAACCAGTAAGAACACTTCTCCAACCATTCAGTTGAAATCATTAGGTGCTGTGAACTTTTCAAAATGTTTTTCGATCCTCCCAATCAACTACAGTCTGTAGGATATCTCTTGAGATAGAATTCCAAAAGACCTTGGCGTCACTATTGGAATTAACCACATTCGACACCCGAAATTGAACAAAAAACAGTGTCGGCATGGCGTTCACCATGGCAGTTTGCATACTGTGTTTTGCAGTTAGAATAAGTGTATTTTCCTGTACATTTTCATTGTTATTTCGCCCAAAATTTCAAGGAAACCCACCCCGCTTGCGGTCAATTGTTATAGTAGTTCTGATAATATAACTTTATTAGCTTTTTCTTTTCTTGGAATTCTATCTCAACAGATATCATACGGACTGCACTATGGTTACTAAGAAAAAACTTGTATACTGCAAATTTCACTTGACTCAAAAAATATTCCAGTCACCCATCAATGAACTGGTAGAGTTCTAATGTTGCGTAACTTCAGTTGAATAACGTTTGCATGTAACTGAACTTTGCCGCCAACAATCTAGTTATCAAATTTATTTAGCTCTGTCTGTGATGCACACTCACACAGCTACATCAAAGTTGACAGCTGAATTGTCACGAGGGTTCAATAAACTATCCCAAAATAATAAAGTAAGATAATTATCTAATGATATTTTCTCATCGTTTGTTTCTTTGACAACTGTGGTGTATATGTCTTCTATTACTTTAGTATATACTAAACTATATAGTTATATTAGACGTGAAATCTAATATTTTAACTTTAAATAAAAAAGCTCAAATAGTAGATATTTAAATGTCGTTTTTAGAATGGTAAGCCATGATTATTGCGATTGTTTATTAGAGTAGAGGTGGGACCTTAAAGGAGATTATTGTATTTACTTTCCTGCCACTAATTGAATGACTTTGTGGTAAATTTTCTGTGTCACGATTTGTAGATATGTATGTTTTTGCAAAAATGTAAAAAAAGAGTGCCGAATAATGGTTTTTTAGCAAGTATTTTATTGTATATTACTTTTTATTGTTGCCTTCTGTGTAAGAAAATGAATGCATCTTTCATATTTTATTTATAGCGGTTATTATTTATTATTTTTCCAAATCATGCATTTTAAGTCATGTTCTATTTTAAGTTAGAGATTTTAAATTTTATATTGTTTTAAAGCCAACACAAAATGTCTTGGAACTGCAACCCTCAGTTTTTAAGGTAAAAAGAGGTTCACTATTTTAGAAACATATGCTAAAATTCTGTTTTGTCTTTTTCTTGGATAGAATGTGTATAACCAATGTGAGGCATTTATCAGTTTGTATTTCGACATTTTGTGTATGCCTTTATATATATATATATATATATATATATATATATATATATATATATATATATATATATATATATATATATATATATATATATATATATATATATATATATATATATATATATATATATATAGTAACATTTTTATTTGTGTTGTAAAATTTGGAAGGTGTATTGGAATCATAAGTTATTTTCTTTACCTTGAATTAAAAAAAGTAGCTGACTTTCAGCTCATTCCAGTATTGTTTATTTGCCTGACCCTTTTTTAATTCAATGTGTTGGGAGCAACCTTCCCTTTCCAATGAATCAAGCTATAGAGATTGTAAAAAAATGTTCCATTCTTATTTGATGGTTTTATGTTGATAAACATATAATTTTGGGCAATATCGCTGCTATAGCTTGATTCCTTTTATGTCCATGCTACTCCATTTGTGAAATATAGAACTTATTTATATATGATAAAGTATTGTATAATTAATTTATATATTTTTATTTTACCAGTAACACTAGTCTTATTGAAACATAAAAGAATAATAGGTATTTTAAATGGGAAACGCTTTTTGTATTGTTTATACTTACTAGCTTTAAAAAAAGTATATTCAGGTAATTTTCGAAAGTACCTTATGGTAATTATTATTATTACCAAAACTTAAAAGATCAACATTATTTAGAATTAGTACAGTAGTATTAATTAAGAAGAGTATCAGCAATTTTTTGCTTTTCCACAAAAAAAATTTTGATTGTTTTTTTATCTATTATTGTTATTTTTATTATTAAAACAATTGTATGTTCTAAGCGAATTGAAATAAAATAGACATTGTTTAAGTAAGTGTTTAATTTGTTTCCTTAGAAATCCTCGCACACAAAGCCCTTGTTTTTAGTTATGGACCTTGGAACTTTAGGCCTGGTAGGGTAAGATATATTGAACAGGGGTCTCAGGGACCAGTTATGCAAAACTCTGCCCCAAACTCTAGAGCGTCAGCTGAAGAAATTATTAGAAAAGATGTAAAGAAACCCCAAGAACTAATTCGTTTAATGTAGTAGTAGCAGTGGCGGGGAGGCCAACGCCAAGCAAGTAGGCCACAATGGGCCCTTTTTGCCAACCCCAGCAACCATGCTCTACTCTTCCTCGGTTCCGTCGTCATACCGCCTCGACCTCGAGATGAAGGCAGTGACGGTCTTCAATTGGACGGTACTTACCTGGTTCCTCTGGAGAGTACTCAATCCGAACAATTCTGCTTGAAGACTCCCAAAAGCCTCGCATTCACACAGGAAGTGGTAGGACGTTTCTTCATCCTCGCCGCATTCCTGGCAAATGGGATCCCTCTCTACGCCTATCAATGTGAGGTGTCTTCTAAGGGCGCAGTGGCCTGTCAGCACCCCGAGGATGCGGCGAAGCGTAGGTCGACTCCTTCCGAGTAGCCAGACAGCTTTATCTCTGTCCGGCCCCTCCACGAAGTCCCTCGCCTGCCTGCAGCCAACAACCGACCCCCAATGCCTCTCTATTGCTTCCTCGGTCCACCTGTCTAAGGCGACAGAGACTGTCTTCCTACTTATGCCTATCGCAGGCGCCGGGCCACAGAATGGCCGCCGTTTAATGCAAGAACATGGCATGTTAGAAGCTTGTAAATGATGGGAAACAGGAAGAAGCAAAGAACACATTCTTCCTCAAGATTGCCGAGGAAAATTCCAAAACAAATTTTATTAGCTCAGTTAAATGGATAGAGTTGAAATACAATAATAATATGTATTGGTGCTGATACATGTGAATTGTTCGCATGAGTCAACATAATAAGTAGAAGCTGTCGTATATAACATAATAAAATTAGAACAAAATAAACTAACAACAACAAAAAAGTAATTATAATGAACGATAATAAAATAAAATATACAGGGTGAGCGAAACTCGATGTCTCGGCTCTATTATAAGGAAAGGAAAAGCGATAGAAAAAATCTGAAAAGAGGTTCTTAAATGGGAATGAGTAAGGTCCAGATGTACTGGCTCTATGTAGTGGTTATCAGACCAATGATAACATATGAAGCCATAGTTTGGTGGCCTAAGGCACTTCGTGGTATCGCGAGGGCCAAACTGGCTCATCTACAGAGACACGCTTGTCTGATGATAACGGGAGCGATAAGCACCGCACCATCAGCCGCTCTGGAGGTCTACCTTAATATTCCACCTCTTCATATATGGTTGGAGAGGGTGGCGAGGTGGACAACGTACAGATTAAAACAAACAGCTGACAGTATGCCGAAGGAAATCAGTCTGGGAGGGTCCGGACTCCTCGATGACATTGAGGGTCACGGGATTCTGGGAATGGTCTCAGACTTGATGCCTACAAAGATCTGTAGAGATCTGTTTTTCAAGACCGTCCTCCCGGAAAGGGAGGACTGGGAGCGAAATCAAACGACCCTATTGAGAGCCGATCTCTGCTGGTACTCTGACGACTCCAAAACCAATATGGGAGTAGGAGCCGGCGCATATGGGGGCAGCACCGATGCTAGACTATCGCCAAGTACGCAACCATACACCAGGCAGAAGTATATGCCATCGAGATGTGTGCAAGGGAAAGTATAAAAAACCACTGCACACACAAATCGATAGATATATGCAGATAGCCAAGCTGCAATAAAGGCTCTTGGTTCCTACCGGTGTAATTCAAAAACGGTATGGAGTTGTAAATCTGCCCTTAATGAACTGGGCAGCAGTAATGAGGTGTCGCTGGTCTGGATACCAGGTCACTCGGACCATGATGACAATGTTGCGGCCAACACGCTTGCCAGGAGTGGTGCCCAGAGAGACTTTGTCCGACCAGAACCGGTGCTGGGGATAACATCATGCACAGCAAAACGCACCTTAAAGACCTGGACAGAAAGAATGACAATCCAGTATTGGCAAAATCTTCCAGGATTAGCTCACTCTAATGCCTTCATAAATGGCCCGTCTGAGTCAAGGGCTAAAAAAACTTCTAGAGTTAAACAGACAACAACTGAGTACTGTAGTCGGCTTATGCACAATCAACCAAGGGTTGCGGTGCTATCGGGGCGGCAAGGCCGCGGACGAGCCCTGAGGGAACTGTAGTCGGCCTGCATACAGGACACTGCCGCTTGCGTCACCACATGCACCGTATTGGAGTCGGTCAGGAGACCGAGTGCCGGCTGTGTATGGAGAGTGACGAGACAGCAGAGCACGTACTGTGTTCCTGTACGGCAGCGGACAGGACTAGATACCTGCTCTTTGGCAAGATAAAGCTTGCTCCGGAGGATCTGGACTGGTAGTCTATTTGTGACTGAAAGGGGGGTGTGAAATAAAAGTGGGTTTTCCGACTTGAATAATCTACATAAAGTAGTAAAAAGACATGTTATGTCTAAAGCGCATTTACAGACCATTTAAAAATTAAGTGTCTTTGGAAAAAAACGCGAATTGAACACGCCGTTGACAAGCAGATAGAACTTAGTCATCGCCAACACAATGAACTGGTTGATAAAAACAGAAACATATTAAAAAGACTTATTGATGTTGTGTGTTATCTTGGTCAGCATGAATTGGGTTTTCAGGGGTCATGACGAAACAACTACATCCGCAAATAGAGGAAACTTTCAAGACCTAGTTTCTTTAATAGCCAAATACGACATTTGTTTAAAAAATCACTTGGAACAGTCTAACGTTTTTCGCGGGACATCAAATCGCATTCAGAATGACTTAATTGCGGCTGCTGCCACTATTATTTTGAACAGAATTAAATCTGAAATTAAACAGACTCGTTTTATTGCTATTGTTCTAGATGAAACAACTGACGTAACTAATTTAGGTCAACTATCTGTAGTAATACGCTATGTAAAAATGGATGGGAGCAAGAAAGATTTTTAGGCTTTAAAAATGTGACAGAAGATCGTACCGCAAACGCCTTTTATAAAATTGTGCTTAATATTTTGAAAGATATTGAGGAGACTGATAATAAATTAAATGCCCAAAGCTATGATGGGGCTGCTGTTATAGCTGGACATTTAGGAGGTCTTCAAGCTAAAGTGCGGGAAACGTTTTCCAGTGCCCTATTTGTACACTGTTGTGCTCATAAATTAAATTTAATTTTATCCCATAAATCGTATTAAAGAATGTAAGGTGTTTTTTGCTACCCTAAGTGGAATGGCTGCCATTTTTCCAAATCTATGAAACGCACACAAGTCTTAGACTCAATTGTTAAAAAACTTTTACCCAAAGTAGCTGCAATCCGATGGAACTACAACGGCAGGGTTGTGTTAACTATATTTGAACACCGTGAATCGTTAAATGAACTTTTTGAAAACATAATAGAAAATAGCAAAAATTGGGGTGCAGAAATAATAAATAGTTCTAGAGGATTTTTGGATGGTTTAAAAAGAGACTTTAATTTCAATTTTTTACTTAATATATTTTCGGAAATATTTCTGTTTTTAGATAATGTATTTAACATATTGCAATAAAACAAAGGACATTGGTTTTTGCCTGAAGAAAATTAGTGAATTTAAATCCATTATAATTCAAAAAAGGAATGATTTTGATAAGTTCTGGAAAAAACAAAGGAATTAGGAAAAGTGGTGCCACGAAGAAAGCGTCTGCGCACTGATAATGTGGGAGACCTTCAAACTTATCGCCGCCTTTTCTACAAAATCATAGATCAAATTCAGCAGCAAATTAACTGCAGGTTTGATCATCTCAGTGACCTGAAATTTCTTGAATTGTTTAATTTTGGAGGATTTGTAGGGATACCTTTCCCAGAAGATTCATTCAAATCATTATTCCACCACTATGGACATTATTTTGACAAAGCCTTATTATGACCAGAACTTACAGTCATTTATGAAACTGATGTTATTGACACAAAAACTAACGCGAGTGAACCTTTAATTTCTTAAAAGAATCAAAATTGGAAAATGCATTTTCTGAAGCGTTCAAATTATGTGAATTAGTATTAACAATTTCTGCTACTAGTGCGTCTGTAGAACGAAATTGTTCTAGATTGAAACGTATCAAGAGTTTTGTTAGGAATTCAACAGGACACGAAAGACGTTCCCAAATTTCAATGTTGTCAATTGAAAATAATTTCGTCGAGGAAATGTCCCAGAATCCACAGTTTTATGACATTATTAACGAATTTGTCAAAAACGACAGAAGAATTGAGTTACACTACAAATAGGTAAGTTTCTGAAAATTGCTTCCCTTATTTAAAATGTCACCGCATGCCACTGCCAGTTCTTGTGTTTGTAAAACAACTTTTCTAGAGTATTAAGTATGAAAGACAAAGACCGATTGATTTAAATGATTTTGCTTGTCTGTGCATAGTCCTCTCGACCCTCCTTTGGTAGCAGCACCACCCTAGTCAACCAAACTGACTTTGAGCATTATGTACATGCTCGTGAGCAAAAGGTAAGGTCCCTTCTGCAGCAAGTCTGGTAGAAATGTCATCCGAGCCTGGTGATTTATACAGCACAAATGAGTTAATTGCTTATTTGATTTGAATACTGTTACTACTTTTCTCGCATTTATCCAGTCTCTTCTATGAGCTGTTTGACATGGTGCCTCAAGCCTTACCTGTTGCCAGTCTAAGAGTTCTGTTATTATTTTTGAATCAGGGAAGTTGTCTGAAGAAGTTCAGTTATTGTGTCCTTCCCCGTCACGATATGCTCTACAGAGCTTGTGGGCAACTAGGCTCTTTGGAGAGGATCTTGTAGTCTGGCACATTCCTGAATGCCTCCTTCGCGAGCTCCTCTTAGACCTTTTTAGCTTCTTGTTGTATTCAGTTAGTGCCTTTGAATCGTCATCGAATACAGTTTCTTTTCATTGCTTTAAAATTATCTAACCGTACATCTCATTTTTTAAGAATCGTAATCCACCAGATAGCCCTCTTCGTTTTCTTCTTGATCAGAGGACACTTTTTGTTGTGTGAAGAGATGATCAAGAAGTGAAGATTGGAATCTGTAATGAGCATTGATAAGTACACTTGGAGAACCCAAATCACCAAAACACATTTAAAAAAGCCTGACGATCGTATCACTAAGTTAGTGTCATCAGAGGAAGAAAAATTCTGAACGTTTAGAATTGTTCATCCTCTGATGACGCTGACTTGGTTAGTGAAACGATGGTCAGGTTTCTTAAAAATGTGTTGTGGTGATTTGGGTTCTCCAAGTGTACTTATGGGGTCATCACGTCTGTGAACTGCTCCATGACCATCTATAGTTTAAATGTGTTTGTTACTGTGGACTTTAACCCCCGAAGTTTACATTCTGGGCCTACCTTACAAGACTCCCAGTTTAGACCTGAGATCACTTTTTCTCTAATTAATTGATGAAATTCATTTTAAGCTTGCAGTTGTTTCTTGCTGATAAAAAGGCGGCATGAGTTTTACTGCTGGAGTTTTTAGGCCAAAAGTTGTAAGCAGAACTTTTGGCAACTGCTGATTTTTGATAAGCTTGTCATTGCCGAACAGTTGGTTATACGAGGATTGCCATAAAGATTGGCATTTTTGATGTTATATTTACTCAGAATGTTTTGCATACAAGTGCTCTATTTGTGTTGTTTGCAGTAACTTGAAAAGTTCATATCGGCCAAAAAATGGAACTAAATTGTGAACATTTTGGTGCCATAACTTTTTAGAACTTTCCACGTGGATTAACTCAACAACAGTGCATCGATGAACTTAATTTGACTTTTGGGGATGAAGCACCATCAAGGACCAGTGTTTATCGATGGTTTGCCGAATTCAATCGTGGCCATATTTCGCTCAAGAATGCATTTCGTTGTTGTTCAGAAAAACATTGATACAGTGTGTAAACTGATACCAAAAGTCATGTGACTTATCGTGATATTTAGGTATCCTTGAACATTAGTGGGACCAGCATACATTCAATATTGCATGAACATTTGACCGCAAATATAATTTGTTCGTGTTGGGTCCCACATAATTTGGCAATTGCTCAAAAACCAAGTCGTGTCAATTGGTCGCAAGAAGTGTTAAAAAAATTCGACCGCCGTGCTTAAAAACATGTGTATGATATCATGACAGGTGAAGAATCCTGGATCTATGCATATGAACCCGAAAGTAAGCAGCAGTAGACAGTATGGGTCTTCCAAGGCAAGCGAAACCCAATAATAGTCGTTCGAGCTCAAAGCACTTTGAAACAAATAGTCGCCTGTTTTTTTGGAAAACTTGGACATGTCTCAACCATACCACTTATAATGCTCAATTCGGAATGCTACAATTCTTTGGAGAAATAAGGAAAGCCAACCTTCAAAGATGGATCACTCTCTACCACGATAATGCGAGATCTCACAAATCGGCTCGATTTGATGAGCCATCCGCTGTATAGTCCTGACTTGGCCCCCAACCTGACCTGACTTCTTTTTATTCCCGAACATCAAAAATAAATTGCAAGTAGTGGCGTGCGGTCCATGGAAGCATTGCTTCCCTTAAAATAACGACTACATACCTAAACCACATTATTTAAAATCCCTTTTGTATTTTAAATATTAAATTTCAAATTCTGAAACTAATTTAATTATTAAAATTTTTATTTCGCAAGCTCACACACATAATTATTTATTATGCATCATACTGTATTTGTATATACGCTCCTAGGAAGGAAGTCGTCCCAGTAAATGCGACCGCATGCGGACAGCATGAACCTGATCTGATACTACGAGTGGATGCAACGACGTCAGTTAAATACACGTAGTCAGTAGGCAACTTTATAAAAGAAACCCCGGCTCGGCGCAATGTACGCGTGTTTTTAGAACGTGTTGTACTACGAAGACCCGATACGAGTACAACGTGAATGTGCCTGATTATTTCGTAGATATAAGCAGTCGACTAAGTTAAATACATTGGCATTTTATGATTATTAATATGGCTGCAAGTAGATCAGCTTTTAACAGCGGTGACGGTGGGGGTGGGGATTTACAAACTTTACAAACAAGTGGTAATAATAACTGTAATTGTATTGTGTGTTTTTTGATAACTAAAGGATTTTCAGCTTTACAGTTTGCTGAAAAACTTGATATTATTAATAAAGGTAGGCTGAAACCTACTCTAAAAAACCCTAAATACAAGAATTAAAACATGTACCTATTCGACATTTCAACGCGGAAAAAACTTATAAACAATATGAATGGTTAACGGGTTGTGAAAACAGGAATAAACTGTTTTGTTGGTCCTGTAGTCTATTTGTGACTGAAAAGGATGTGTGGAATAAAAGTGTGTTTTCCGACTTGAATAATCTACATAAACTAGTACAAAGACATGTTATGTCTAAAGCGCATTTACAGACCATTTTAAAATTAAGTGTCTTTGGAAAAACGTGAATTGAATACGCCATTGACAAGCAGATAGACATTAGTCATTGCCAACACAATGAACTGGTTGATAGAAACAAAAACATATTAAAAAGACTTATTGATGCCATGTGTTTTCTTGGTCAGCATGAATTGGGCTTTAGGGATCATGACGAAACAACTACATCTGCAAATAGAGGAAACTTTCAAGACCTAGTTTGTTTAATATCCAAATACGACATTTGTTTAAAAAATCACTTGGAACAGCCTAACGTTTTTCGCAGGACATAAAATCGCATTCAGAATGACTTAATTTCGGCTGCTGCCACTATTATTTTGAACAGAATTAAATCTGATATTAAACAGATTCGTTTCATTGCAATTGTTCTATATGAAACAACCGATGTAACTAATTTAAGCAAACTATCTGTAGTAATACGCTACGTAAAAATGGATGGGAGTGTACAAGAAAGATTTTTAGGCTTTAAAAATGTGACAGAAGGTCGTACCGCAAACGCTCTATATAAAATTATGCTTAATATTATGAAAGATATTGAGGAGGCTGATAATAAATTAAATGCCCAAAGCTATGAAGGCTGCTGTTATGGCCGGACATTTAGGAGGTCTTCAATCTAAAGTGCGGGAAACGTTCTCCATTGCTCTATTTGTACACTGTTGTGCTCATAAATTTAATTTAATTTTATCCCAATTTGTACATCATATTAAAGAATGTAAAGTGTTAAATGGCTGCTTTTTTTCCAAATCTACGAAGCACACACAAGCCTTAGACTCAATTGTTAAAAAACGTTTACCCAAAGTAGCTGCAACCCGATGGAACTACAACGGCAGACTTGTGTTAACTATATTTGAACACTGTGAATCGTTAATTTAACTTTTTGAAAACATAATGGAAAATAGCAAAAATTGGGGCGCAGAAACAATAAATAGTTCTAGAGGATTTTTGGATGGTTTGAAAGACTTTAATTTTAATTTTTAACTTAATATATTTTCGGAAATATTTCCGTTTTCAGATAATGTATTTAACATATTGCAATGTAAAATAAATTACATTGGTTTTTGCCTGAAAAAAAAAAGTTAATTTAAATCCATTATAATTCAAAAAAGGAATGAATTTGATAAGTTCTGGGAAAAAACAATTGAATTAGGAGAAGTGGAGCCACGAAGAAAGGGCCTGCGCATTGATAATGTGGGAGACCTTCAAACTTCTTACCGCCGCCTTTTCTACGAAATTATAGATCAAATTCAGCAGCAAATTAACTGCAGATTTGATCATCTCAGTGACCTGAAATTTCTTGAATTGTGTAATTTTGGAGGATTTAAAGGGATATCTTTCCCAGAAGATTCATTCAAATCATTATTTCACCACTATGGACATTATTTTGACAAAGCCTTATTACGATCAGAACTTACAGTCATTTATGAACCCGATGTTATTGACACAAAAGCTAACACGAGTGAACTTTAAACTTTCTTAAAACAATCAAAATTGGAAAATGCATATTCTGAGGTGTTCAAATTATGTGAATTAGTATTAACAATTCCTGCTACTAGTTCATCTTTCGAACGAAATTTTTCTATATTGAAACGTATCAAGAGTTTTGTTAGAAATTCAACAGGACAGGAAAGACTTTCCCAAATTTCAATTTTGTCAGTTGAAAATAAACTCGTCCAGGAAATGTCCCAGAATCCACAGTTACATGACGACATTATTAACGAATTTTCCAAAAACGACAGAAGAATTGAGTTACACTACAAATAGGTAAATTTCTAAGAATTGCTTCCCTTATTTGAAATGTCACCGCACGCCCCTGATTGCAAGGTAAACGTTTCACGAGACCCGAAGAAGCAGTTGATGCATTCAAAATTGATGTTTTGGAGACACCTCAATCGAAGTGAAAGAAATGCTTTGAAAATGCACAAAGACGAAAGTGTATTGATCTTCATGGAGAATATTTTGAAAAACAACAAAGCCATTTCTGATGATAAATTTTTATTTTTGTTCTCTAATCCTGAAATATAAAAGGCAACCCTAGTACTTATACAATTATAGGGAGAATTAAATTAAAAAGATAATATTTTCACATTTTATTTGTATACAGTTTGTATTAAAATATTACCTATTTATTCAAATTAAAGCGAAATGACAATGAATAGAAAAATATGTACTAGCACTATTAAAATTATTTATATTGGAAAATGTGATCACCAAAATAATTTAACAGAGTAAATTTTAATAAAACGAGATAAATTTATTGAAAACATGATAGTATTTAAACATTTTTGGTTGTTTTATTTAAAACATTGCTTTTACCTACATATAAACTTTTATAGTTATTGGACTATACATACAAATTAACAAACAAGAGCACAGAAATTGTTATAACAATACTTCAACAAATAACCAACACTAAAAACAACAAAATTATTTAAAATTATTGTCAATTTTAATGGTATAAAATCTTACATTAAAAATAAAAAAATATTTAAACATTAACAGATACTAACTATATTATCTAACTAATATTATGCTGCCCCAGATTTTAATTTGTTTATTCTAATGACAGCTAAATCAGTGACCCCAAGTTCGAATAAATATGAAAGAAAAATATTTTCAGTAGAAATGTACTAGCAAGGAGATGCTTACAAACACGTATTTATCAATAGCTTAATCGCTTTTAAGAAACAATGGCTAAAATCCAGTCATTGTAGAGTGCATGAAATATGCGCGAATTTTCAACTTTAGGAGTTTTTTAGGAATACTTAGGAGCTAAACATTAAAAAAAAAGAAATCCCCGCCGCTGGGAGGTGAAGTAAAGGCGGGAGGGGGTGGAAAGGTCCCATTTTTTAGTATTTTGCTGATCTCGGAAACGGTCCACTGTAGAAAAATATTTTCCAAATAAAAAGAAGATAATTAAATTTGCTATATAATTGCTTCTAAACATATTTGTCGAATTCCCAACGGTTTTCAAGATATATATTATTGAAAATCGATCATTAAAAAAAACATTTTTACCTTACTCTCTTTCTCAAACATTTGCTTCTAGTGCCTCACATGATCGTTTCTTAGAACAAATTGTCACAAATGAAGTTGTAGTGCATTAAATTTCCTTTAATTTGCTATACACTTTTGCCACTTTATCTTCAACCAATCAAAAGTTATAGAATTCCTAACATGTATGCTCAATTTTGATGTTCCTCTAGAAATGAGTATGTTGAGAACCTGTTGTTTAACTGCTGTAACTTGCTATCATGATGAATAGCAACAATGCTTATTAAAAAACATACCTCACTTCAAATTTTAATTAAAAACATCCTTTTTCGCAATTTGGGTTAAAAAACGTGGGCGTTTAGCATTTGAAATATCAGTTTTTAAAACTGGGCAGATAATCTTAAGTTACAGATATACACCGAAAAATACGTGGACAACTTATTAATTCGGAAACGCTCGGAAATCTGATTGCTTGTTTTTGTTGGTAACTAATAAATAATTTGTTCTTGATGGGGTATTCCTAGCCCACAAAGTTGTTTGGCAAAAAGAGACAACTGTATCAACCATTTGTGATGGTTACCTTAAGATTCCTCAAGACCCATTATCATTGGAAGGTTGTACAGTGGTTTACCATGCGTACACTGACACATCAGAGAGCACAAAAGCAGCTGAACAGAGTCGACAATATCCACTCAGTAGATGTGTGGACATCAATATCAGTTTGGAAAGTGAAATTAAGTTCAAACAAGAGGATTTCCTTTCCAACTTTCAAAATAAGAGTCAGCTGATAAACCTGCCGATGACGCAGCTGCAGAAATATTGGATAAATACACCCCAAGCTTCAGGTAATGCTGACGTTGATATTGTTAAGACAGCTATCAACAAATCGCACTGGGCTGCTCGCGTGGTAGCCAAAACCCCAACTGATCGTGACATTCTGGTGGTAAAACCTACAAGCGGAAAGGTCAACATGAGTGTATATTCCTCACAACAGCTGCAGCGGGAGATGAAAATGAAGGACAATGCCCAGTTCTTATTCTTACATGCATTTACAGGCTGTGACACAACATCCGTACCGTATTGCAAGAGTAAAGTGGGTTTTGTCAAAATGTACCAGAAGTCCAAAATCGTACAACATGCAGCTGAGGTGTTTGCCAGCTTCTTCTTTCCCTGTCCCCATTGAGACAGCTGTGATCATGAGTACTCTCTCAGGGTATGGCGCTCCAGTTACAGAAAAATCCCCCAACGAGTTCTGCTACAAAACATTTATCAAAGCAGTTGCAAAAATGAAGACTGATCTCTCAACTCTCCCTCCAACTGAAGGAGCTATTAAGCAGCATGCATTCTGGACGTACCACCAAGTACAACTGCGGTTAGGGGGTGGAACTTAATGATGAGGCACCGAACTGGGGTTGGGAGAGAAGGAATGACCAACTAGTTTTGAAATTCTCAAAGTTGGATGCTGCCCCTGACGAAATCCTGAAGATGATTTTTTGCTGATGCAGGAAACGATGTGACAGTGGCAGGTGTGGTTGTAGAAAAGCATCATTAAACTGCTCTGTCACATGCCCGAATTGCAAGTGCAATTGCAACAGGGTCACGATATTAATTCAGGAAGAAGATGGCGACATCGATACTCTACCAATCTTTTTGGGTGACGTCTCCACCCTTCCGCCTTAAAAAAAAAAAAAAAACCTTTCATTATTTGATTCGTAATAATATAATAACAGCTAATTATTAAAAGTTATGTGTTTACGGACTTCAACCTTATTGTTGAAGTGTTGTTATTCCTCATGATAGTCAGTTATAACAATTAAACGCAACAGGCTCTCAACATACTCATTTCTAGAGATACATCAGAACTGAGCTAACGTTAGAAATTCTCTAACTTTTGATTGGTTGAAGATAAAGTGGCAAAAGGGTATATCAGATTCAAGGAAATTTAATGCTCTACAACTTCGTTGTGGAAGGAACGATCATGAGCGGCACTAGAGGCAAATGTTACAAAAAAGTGAGGTAAAAATGATAAATAGCTTTCATTTTTATTTGAAAAATATTTTTTCTACACTGCACTGTTTCAGAGATATAAGAAAAAAAGGGACTCTTCCATCCCCCTCCCGCCTTTACCTCACCTCGCAGGGGCGGGAACTTTTAATATGTTGACCTCCTAACTATTCCTTACAAAGTCTTGAAGTCGAAAATCCTTGCATATTTCATGCACTCTACATCCCTCTTTTGGGCATTCATTTACTGGGCTACTATGGCTCTATGGCTGGTTTCTGTTAGTAGTTATTTGTTTACACAAAATTCTGAAACCATGAGGTAAACACAAATTGATCTATAAAAATAAAACTATCGCAACATTGCCTGGAATTGGTTACAAAACAACCCATTTATGCAGGGTTGTACAAATTTACAATCACTTAACCCGAGGAGTTGAAGATGTTAGACATACATTTAAGAGAAATCTAAAACAGTCGCCACACAATGTGCCTTTTTACTCTCTCCAGGAATTTTTTGATTTACAAGTGCAAATAATTTGAAATTAATGTAATATTTAATTTTTATGTGCATTTGTTTTTCCCTTTCTGTGCTAATATTCACGATTATATTTTGTATACATGGATCACAGCAATAAATTGTATTATTACTATTATTAATGTAAACAAAACCCAGTTCAGATTTCCTATCATAACTGGTAGCCATAGTCAATAAGTTAATAATATATACGTAAAAATTTTGTTCTTAATAATTTTTTACCTCACTTTTGCTGTGATGCCATTTCATGGCCACTATGTCAAAAAAAATTAGAAGTGCCCATTTCATAAATAATCACTAAAATTTTGATATAAGAGTCTTTGCATGTATACATTTCTAGTTCTACTGATTTACATTTTTTTTTCAGCTGGGTTAACTTGCAGTCACTGATATCCTACTATTAGTATTATTGTTGTTTTGTGTGTGTGTGTAAAAATACTGTTGACACTTTCCCTCTTATATATGTTGCCTAATACTGGCCCAAAAAATATTTTGATACAAAAATTGTTAATAGTTTCATTTTTATAAGCAAGTGAAAATAAAACAGTTCTACACATTATAGACAGATACGAGGGTTGATCAATAAATACCTGTTTGAATATAGGTGTCGTTGCTGAAGAAAGTTGGCATTACCATCGTGTACTCTCACCTGCCAAACGACACCATACCAAATTTCAGAGTGATTCATTTATTAGTTTTTATTTGGCAGCCAGTTGTATCACGTGTTTCTCGATAAAATGGAAAAAGTGCAATATAGATCTGTAATTTGCTTATTATTTATAGATGAAAAACATGTGAAGAAACAAAAGCGAAGTTGGATCCTGTTTATGTGGACACTTCACCATCTCTGACAACCGTGAGATATTGGTTCAACGAATTTTAACGTGGTGATATATCTGTTTTCGATGAGGCCCAGCCGACGTGGTTACCGAGAAAATCGTTGAGAAGCTCCACATGATTTTCGCTGATCGCAAAACTAGTGTGTGAAGTAGCAGAGGCTGTAGGTGTGTGGTACAGAATGGCAATCAATATTTTACACGATAAATTCAGTTTGAGAAGGCTGTCGGTCCGATGGGTGCCGCGATTGCCCACAGTGGACACCAAGAAGATACGGCTGTCAATGTCGAAGCAGTGCTTCGACCTCTTTAAGCGAAATTCACAGGAGTTTTTGCGTGCAGTCGTCACAGTTTAAAACCTGGATACATTATTATACGCCAGATAGTCAAAACAATGGATTTTCCCTGGGTGAATCTGTGCCAAGGACGGTCCATCGGGCAGAAAGGTCATGGCCACGATGGGAATAATCCTCATGGACTTTTTGCATAAAGGAAGAACGATCACGGGGCAGTACTAGTGAATTATTGGGTCAATTCGGCAAGAAATTTAAGAAGACATGGCCCGGCCATATTTGACTAAAAAAAAGTGGTGTTACACAAGGATAACGCACCAGCACATTTATCCAGAATTGTTGCGGTCAAATTGCATGAATTGCAGTAATAATTGCTGCCGCATACATCGTACTCGCCCGACCTGGCTCCCCGCGACTTCTTTCTGTTCCCCAACATGGACACATGGCTGGGCGGACATTCAGCTGAAACGAGGATGTTATCAGTACAATTTGGAGAGCCCAATTCATCACAACACAGTTTTAAGATCCGACGATCGTTTCGCTAACAAAGTTAGCGTCATCAGGGAGATGAATAAACTTTTATTCATCTAAGTTTATTCATCTCCCTGATAGCGCTAACTTTGTTATCGAAAGAATCGCCGGATATGTAAACTGTGTTGTGATGAATTGGGCTCTCCAAATTGTACTTATCAGTGCTCAGCACAGGTTCCAATCTTCATCATTGAGGATGTTATCGCAGAGATAGAAGCGGATTTTGAAGAGTTTGACAACTAGTATTTTTGGAGGGGTAAAAGTAATAGAAACGTTGGGAAAAGTGTATAGATCTACGAGCCCTAACAACTATATGTTGGGACAAGCTAACATTTCGGAAATAATACAACAGATTTTCCAAACGACTGAATTATTTAGTTTTTACTTTTAAATACAAACATAACAGTAAATTCTATATTATTAAAAAACCTTTTCATGCCCTGGTAAAGTAATCTCTATTAATAATAGCGTAATTTGTCATTGGAAGGTCAAACTTGCTGACAACTAAAAGTTGGGACAAGCACAAATCTTGTACTTAAAATGTTTAAATTAGTTATTGGCGGCGTTGGTATAAACGCCAAAATTATTTTATTTGTCCATTGGCAGTTGGCCATTAATGTAAAACGTCAAGTAGTGATGTTAGTAATTGTTAACATACTTTATTGTTAATTTAATTAAAATAATGGGTTGTGGAAAGGCTACGAACCAGAAATTACATGAAATTATTATTCATCAATACCATAAGGGTAAAACAATGCGTAAAATTGCTAGTGATTTAACTATTTCAAAATCTACAGTGTACAATATAATAAAAAAAAATTCAGTGAGACTGCTAATGTGGATGTTCGGGGCAGAAGTTCGGGAAGACCGCAACTCGTTTCTGAAAGAGATTTGCGAAATTTGGTCAAAATATGCAAGTCGTCAAGAAGAAGCACCCTTCGAGAAATAACTGCAAAATGGAACACGGTAACTGGATTAAATATATCTAGAGAACGTTGTCGAAAATACATGCGTAAATGCGGTCTGGGCTTTTACAAGGTAAGTTTACTTTTGAGTGGTTCATACAATATCAAAAGTCTCATAAAATGTCTTATTTAGGCAAAAGAAAAGCCGCTGTTAACAGAAGTTCAGAAGAAAAACCGATATAATTGGGCAAGATTTAAACTACTCTGGAGAGAAAATGAGTGGAATAAAATAGTATTTAGTGATGAGGCTAAATTTCATGTTTGCGTTGGAGACCACCGTAAATGAGTAATACGGAATAAAACAGAAGCCTTCCATAAAGATTGCCTGAAAAGAGTTGTTAAGTTCCCAAAGGGAATTATGGTGTGGAGCTGCATGTAGGCAAGGGGTTTAGGTTTTTTTAAATTTATAGAGGGCACTGTAAATGCCCAAAAATATCAAGAGATACTTCAAACCACACTTTTGCCTAGTATTCAAAAATTGTTTCCCAACAATGATTTCATATTTCAACAGGATGGAGCATCATGCCATTCGGCAAAATCAACCAAAAAGTGGTTTGGTGACAATAATGTAAAGGTTTTATCCCATCCAGCTAGCAGTCCGGATTTAAATGTGATAGAAACCGTATGGCATAAAATGAAGCAGTATTTAAGAAACCACCCACAACGTACAATATCTGATTTATGGACAAAACTACAAGAAATCTGGGACAATTTTTCTGTTGAAATGTGTCAATCTTTGGTAAATACAATGCCTGCAAGAGTCCAAGCAGTTGTTAAAGCTAAGGGTGATGTGACCCCATATTAAATTTAGCTTTATTCTCAAGTTGTCCCAACATTTAGTTGTCAGTTAATTTAAACCTTAAGTGACAAAGTACTCCACTGCTAATGTCGATTGCTTTACCAAATCATAGAAACATTTTTAAATGGTCTAGGATATTATTTGTATTTAAAAGTAAAAACTAAATAATTCAGTCGTTTGGAAAAGCCGTTGTATTATTTCCCAAATATTAGCTTGCCACAACATATAGTTGTTAGGGCTCGTAAAAGGAGATTACCTTGAAAAATAAAAAATAGAATTAGTAAAAGAACTTGCGTCTCCATTTTATTTATTGATCGATCCTCGCATTTATAAATAATAGTGTTTCACTCTGAGTTTTGCAAAAGTAAAATTTTTCAAAATTAGAACAAGTATATATTTACTCTGAAACTAAGTTTGATGTGTATCGAAAATAGTTTCATCAATAATACTTTCAGAATAATAAAACAATAATAAAAATGGGAGACAAACATTAATATTTACAAAATTAATGCTACTTTACCAAGAGTTGCAAAAATAAAAAACACTTGCTATAGTCAGCTAAATGCAAAATTGCCATTGGTAACTTCGTATTTTCTAGATTTTTAACACTCCCATGATATTTCAGTAATGACAACTGACAGATGTAACTACTTATTAGAAATATTACCCGATTCAACTGTGCGCTGAAATTAACTGACAGAATAAAGTGCCAATTATTAAAGAATGGCAGATAGCTTTATAACTAAGGCTTCGAGTCTCAAAACAAATGTTTCTCACAAAAAATAGAATAAATAAACAAATTAAAAAATATCAGCCTCTCCCTGTATCAACAAGATTTGAGTCCAACAAGTAAAGTATCATCAATGGGGCTTTTTCCACACAGAACATACAAAAAATTAACATTTTAGAAGGGATCATGGATATAAATAACAAATTATTTGTAACCTCTACCAAAAAGAAACAAAGATTGTAAAAAGTGTCAAAAATGAATTAGAAACAGTAAAAAACAGGTGACATTTAAACATTACATTTATGTACCAAACTATGAAATAATAATATATAAAATGTATTAATTGGCTGTATATTTAATTAATCCATCGGCAACTTTAATAAAACCAGTTTCTGGGCACACTTTATTCATACATTACAGTCTTAAAACTGAATACCACAGCAACCCTTTATTTATAATAACCTAGAATACTACCAGTACCAGACCAAAGAGGCCCCAAACAATAACAATTAAAATTGTGTTTACTTAAAGTTTACAATGACTATCTATAATGTCCATATTGTTTGAGTAGTTTCTTGATTTCTACAGTGGTTTTTTCGTCCTGCAAAAAATGTAATAATTATGTAAATTAACATTTATAGATATTGTTTATCAAATGATTTCAACTTGCATGTAAGATTCATTTAAAAATCAACATGTAAGAGGATTTTTCCAAAATCTTAAGTTTTATCACTTATTTCAAACTACATATAGACTTGAAGACTACTTCTCTGGCTTCACTGTTGGTTTTCGTTTTTGTAGGTGAAGGACGTAGCCAGCGCGTAATAAAATGAAACACAGATGACAGATGAGGCTTTCAAAATGTCTATGTGATGTATTTTAATATTTAACATAAAAATAGAACTAGCCTATAATAACTATGATAAGAGTTATAACAATAAAATAACTAAACAATAACAGTATAAAAGCAGTCTCTATACAACGAAAATATCGACATACATCAACTCATTATGTTATTACAACTTTTTTGAAAGAATAGTTAAATTTATTTTCTTTGACTTATTTAATTAGAAAGAAGAATATCCAAGAAAGGGGAATTAAAATCTACATTTGCAAAACATATTATTGATACCGAACATAGACCTACAGTAAATAACCGCATACAATGTGTACAAGCTAATTTATAAACTCCAGCTTTTGGCAGGAAACAAGATTTTTCTTCCGCGTTAAATAGCAAATCACGCGTCATGTTGTAAGATTTAAAAGCTACCTTTATATTTGTACAGGTATTCCAAATTTTTGAAATGTTTTCTGAAATGGTTCCAAAATATTTAACGCGAAAATTTCCTGACAAAAGCTGGAGTTTATAAATTAGCTTGTACACATTGTAACGCAATCTACGTAGGTCAACCTTCTAGAAATTTTAACACCGGATACAAAGAACATATTTCTGCATTTAGAAATAACCACGCTGACAAATCTAAATTTGCAAAAATATTATTGATACTGAACATAGACCTACAGTAAATAACCGCATACAACCACAACATTTTTATAATTACAAACGTAAACTAGAATTTTTTGAAGCTTTAGAAGTCAAAAAGCACACACACGACAATAGCTCCCTTGTTTTAAACGAGCAAACTGATTTAATGAATTCCCCTTTCTTAGATATTCTTCTTTCTAATTAAATAAGTCAAAGAAAATAAATTTAAATATTCTTTCAAAAAAGTTGTAATAAGATAATGAGTTGATGTATGTCGATATTTACGTTGTATAGAGACTCCTTTTATACTGTTATTGTTTAGTTATTTTATTGTTGTAACTGTTATCATAGTTATTATAGGCTAGTTCTATTTTTATGTTAAATATTGACATACATCATATAGACATTTTGAAAGCCTCATCTGTCATCTGTGTTTCATTTTATTTTCAATTTGATAATTTTTTTGATCAAAACATTATATCATAACATAGCAACAGATCTATATTTGTAGTTGTCATGATTTCGTACTAATTCAATTTTTATCTGTCTGAGAATGCTGTCAAGCAGCGAAACTATAGTCACAGAAATGTTGTAGAACATCCAGAATTCGTAAGGGCCACTTGCTCCAGTTAGCTTACGCGCTGGCTACGTCCTTCACCTACAAAAACGAAAACCAATAGTGAAGCCAGAGAAGTAGTCTCCAAGTCTGCATGTAGTATGGACAAGTTTCACCAAGTAAGGGCAACAACAATCAATGTAGCTAATAATCACAAGCACTTTGTCATCAAAAGTGCTTGTGTCGGTGCTTAGTCCTTAAAGCACTTTTCATTGGAACAGCTCTGATATCATTCGAGTTTCTAGTTATACAAATTATCACCTGCCCTGTTTAACCCAGAAGAACACGACTACTGTATTATTATTATTATTATGGCATTGATATTGCCACACAATCTGCGAAGATATAAAGTAAAAAAGATGTGTTGAATTGAGACCCACCTCTTTTTTTGAAGCAAGTTAATAAATGCAATCAATATGCCAGGAAATTAAAGCATTATCAGAGGGTCCAGTATAAATGAAAAGTAGATTCAAAATGCTAGATTCAGTGATAGAAAAGCTAAAACTCAATAGAAGACCAACAATTTTTTGAACCTCATTTTATTAATAATAATAATAATAATAATAATAACAAGCCAGTAGATAGGGCCCCACCTGGGCTCATCCCCTCCACTTTTTTCTGCGCATGCGCGAGTCATGCGCATGCGCTGACCTGCGCAGACCTGTGACAGTTGACAGCTGACCTGTCAGATTTGACAGGTGTCAAATGTCACTGACCTGACAGCTGTCAGCTGTCAGCTAACCTGACAGCTGTCAACGTCAGCTGTCACCTGACCTGACATGTGTCAATGTCAAATGTCACCTGACCTGTCAGATGACGTCACAAGCATTCCAAGATGGCTGACCTGTCATAGACAGTCGCAAGCCGGGTTCTCTCTATGGAACTAACCTGAGATGACGTCACAAGCATTCCAAGATGGCTGACCTGTCATAGACAGCCGCAACCCGGGTCTCTATGGAACTAACCTGAGATGACGTCACAAGCATTCCAAGATGGCTGACCTGTCATAGACAGTTGCAACTCCGGGGGTTCTCTCTATGGAACTAACCTGAGATGACGTCACAAGCGTTCCAAGATGTCTGACCTGTGTGTCCATAGATAGCCACAAGTCAGGTTAGGTATTAACTGTCTTGTGATGACGTAAGATGTTCCGTCTGACCTGTGTCCATAGATATCTACAAGTCAGGTCTCCATGTGTGTATTTGAAGAATACCATCTGTCTGTCTGATTGTTTATTAAGGTTATGTATGTATTTGTTTATTAAGGTTAGGTGTTCGTATACAGACTGATTACCAAGCCATTTTGATTGTTTATTAAGGTTATGTTTGTATTTGTTTATTAAGGTTATGTTCACACACGTGTTGATTACCAGTCATATGATTGTTTGTTAAGGTTATGTATTTGTTATTTGAATGCAAACAGAGATAATACAAGATTGTACTTACATACAACAAGAGACGTCAGCCTTCTTTCACAGCTTAATACACACACTACTGAACAGGTGTCTTCTGTGTTGAGGATACAGACAGACAACTGATTGCCATTGTTAAAGCTTGTACATGCTGTTTAACAAACACGTCATGACAGTTCAAAGTCTTTGCTTAGACTGAGAAGACAGAGGTATGTAATAACACAGACAAACAGACAACTGATTGCCATTGTTGAAGCTTGTACATGCTGTTTAACAAACACGTCATGACAGTTCAAAGTCTTTGCTTAGACTGACAGATGCATGTGTATTTGAAAGAAAAGCATTCGCCTGAACTTAGATTTGAACCCACGAACCTCGAATCGGCCATAGACAGCTTTCTCAGATATACACTGTCCCTAAACCAATAGCTCCACAGACGCACACGTTAAAAGTTTGTTCGCTGTTGTATATATAAAACAAAGCCAGTTGTTGTTGACATATGAGGTTAGGTGTTTGTATACATGTTGATTACCAATCATCTGATTGTTTAGTAAGGTTATGTTTGTATTTGTTATTTGAATGCAAACAGACATAATAATAAGAGTGTACTTACATACAGCAAGAGACGTCATCCTTGTTTCACGACTTAACACATACTGAACAAGTGTCTCTGTCTCTTGAAGGATAAACAACGTTTTACAGTTGTTAACCTTGATCCTGTTTGAGCTTGTCTGTGTATCTGTTTAATATACACAAGAGAGAGGCCCTCTTAAAGGTAAACAACCTGTCAGTTGATGACCTTGTGTTATATCTGTTCAATAACCCCACATTATTCGTGTTTGAGCTTGTCTAGAATACAGTCGTTAGAAGTATGACATCATCCATGTATTTTAGCAGATGTACCACAAGATAAGTTTGTTCAGGATATTATTGCTTTAAGACATACTTTTTAATTGTATTACAAAATAAAAACACATTAATTTTAACAAAGACTTTTATTTGATTCTAAGTACAAGTATGTAAACTCTTTGTTGGAATACATTTATAGAATTATTAACATTAGATGGTTCAGTGTTGCGTTGGTGCTGTTGTTGTTGTTGTCGTCGGTGTCTCTTCATGGCTGTGGGCTTACTAGGTGATAACACTAGCTTCTTTTAGTTCTTCCAAGATTGACTGAATTTCGTTGTTATGAGCAGTATTACCTGCAACTTGGGAAGCCACTAAAAGTCTAAGTCTGTCAACCAACTCGTTTATGTCATTCCAATACACATAGGCTATTTGTTTGTTATTTTGTATCATATAGTTGTTGGTGCTGATGTTGTTTGGGCTCATGCCGTTGCTATCGCTGCTCTTATCACTCTGAGTTTTAAGTTCAGTCTTTTGTTTTTTGTTAAGATGTCTGTCGGTGCTGTCGTCATCGTCTTCCTCGTAGGTGTAACCAAAACCTTGAGGTGTTGAGGATCTACGACCTCGTGGATTTATCACTGGTTTTATTAGAGTCAGATACTTTTCAGAGGAACAACCCTTGGTTCGTGCGTTAGGATCATAGTTCATTTTATGAACACTAGTTGCTTCTAGAATATCTCTATAGTGTTGAAGATCATCATAGGTATACCCTCTAGGTGTTTTCATAAATAACAATTCTAGCAAACCTTGTGTTTGCGGGTATCTCCTTTGGCCCAGTTGAATCTCAGCATCGGTAAAGTCTAAGTGTTTGTTGCCAAGACTCCAGCTACCGGTATCTTTAGCGTAGCGGGCACCATACGTTTGATCAATGGTACCGAGCCTTGGTGGTTCAGTAAAATACTTGTCTACATAATATCGAACTCGGTCAGGATATTGCTCCAAAAATTCTTGATATGCAGGGTTGGTTGTGACAGTTTGTAGGTCTGCCTCAAGCTCTTCAAATGTTGGGATATCCTCATCGGAACTTGCCGCCTCAGCCTCTTCCCTTGGTTCAGCTTCAAAAACTTCATGATCTTTAAGGAACTGTACTTGGGGTTTCGTTTCTGGTATATCGACTTCGTCTTTGATTTGTTCAGCCTTTGGTTGTTGCTGGGGCTGCTGCTGCTGCAGTGCTGCTGTGTTTTTAGATATTTCACTTAGGGGCTCAACAAGTGGTTTATATAAACGTTGCAGAGCATCATCATTCTCGGCTCTGTTAAGTTTAAGCATTAAATGTTTTTTTCGAATATTGTCAGCAAGTTGTAAAATCCTTTTCTTAACTTTTTGCTCTTCCTTACCCAACACTTCCATTGTGCTACAACTGTCGGTATTACCAGCTGGTCTAATAGTTTGTTTGAGCGATACAGGTTGTGTGGTGGTTTAACATATACTGACTCAGTCATGGTACATGCCTTCTTATTTATCACGATATCAGGCTGTCTTGTTAGACAGCTGTATGACAGCTGTATGACAGCTGTATGACAGCTGTGTGTTAGACAGCTGTCTGTTAGACAGCTGTGTGTTAGACAGCTGTCTGTTAGACAGCTGTGTGTTAGACAGCTGTGTGTTAGACAGCTGTCTGTTAGACAGCTGTGTGTTAGACAGCTGTCTGTTAGACAGCTGTGTGTTAGACAGCTGTGTGTTAGACAGCTGTCTGTTAGACAGCTGTGTGTTAGACAGCTGTGTGTTAGACAGCTGTCTGTTAGACAGCTGTGTGTTAGACAGCTGTGTGTTAGACAGCTGTCTGTTAGACAGCTGTGTGTTAGACAGCTGTCTGTTAGACAGCTGTGTGTTAGACAGCTGTGTGTTAGACAGCTGTGTGTTAGACAGCTGTGTGTTAGACAGCTGTCTGTTAGACAGCTGTGTGTTAGACAGCTGTGTGTTAGACAGCTGTGTGTTAGACAGCTGTCTGTTAGACAGCTGTGTGTTAGACAGCTGTGTGTTAGACAGCTGTGTGTTAGACAGCTGTATGACAGCTGTATGACAGCTGTGTTAGACACCTGTATGACATCTGTGTTAGACACCTGTGTTAGACAGCTGACTGTCCTGTCTACCATTGTTAGAATAATATATATCTATCGAATCCTTTTCTATATCGACCTTTGTGTACATCGTTTTCCTTCACAATCACCAACACACCATACTTATTATCTTTCCAGCATTGGTGGCAGATAGTTTTAAATTGTTTAAAGTCCATATCGGTGGTTACATGATCGTCGTACACATGTTTTAAATTGGTTTCATCTTGCTTGAATAACACAATAACATTGGTGTTGTCACGTACCAGATGCTTGGGTATTCGTGTATATGTTTGACAGAGATAGAATGAATCAATATTCTTATGTCTGCCCATACTGAAGTATGCTCTTATTTTATCTTGTTTGTCACAAGCTACATCATCAAATATAAACACAGAGTTGTCCTTGGCATCTTCCGGATCTAATATTTCATCGTTTTCTCTATAAGGATAGTAACCAACACCTTTTGTTGCATTCATCACCTCCTTTAACATCTTGTATTTCGGTTGATACAGAGACTTTGAATACACATACACGTTATCAAATTTTAAACCGTTTGCTTCAAACAATAAACTCAGCATGACATTAGTTTTACCACACCCACTCGGACCACATATGATACAGCGAACGGTGTTTGGAAAGAGAGGACCATGCCTCAGTTGTTGTTGAGCTGTGTCCGTAACAACATCGTCTATATTTGTAATGGGTAAGGCAGAAGCGTGTTTGCTGGTACGCATCTTAACTTAAACTAAACTATATTTTATTGGGTGTGTATATATAAATGAATGCAAGTGAGACACCCAGTCAGTATGCATGTTGGTGTCACAGAGTGAGGGTTGTTATTAACAAAGACAGATACAGGTTTTGCTGAAACGTTGCTAGCGTTACAAACACCATGAAAGTTAACAGAAAACTTGATGAGGGGTTTTATGTAATCAACTCGAAGCCAAAGAAGAAGGTCCCCTTTAAAAACATACTAAGTCTGATTGAGGAAGTTATAAAAGATAGAAACCTTATTCCAACAGCGAACGCCGTGTTTGATATAGCTCATACAATCGTTAGAAACATTGGTGGACGTAAGAATGTGCAGAAACCTCGAGTTATTCCAATACCTAAAAGTGGAGGCTTCCTTCCGTTGTTGCCTCTTATATTTGGTGGGCTGTCAGCACTAGGAGCTCTGGGTGGCGGTGCTGCAGGTATTGCCAAAGCCGTGAACGATGCCAAGTCTGCGAAACAGAAACTAGAGGAGGAAGAACGACACAACAAAACAATGGAAGCCATCGCGATGGGTAGGAGAGGGAGTGGCTTGAAATTTAAGCCAAAATGCAAGAGACTGGGCAAAGGCATGTATCTCAAGAAACAGCGCTACGGTTATGGGTTGTATCTGCAAAAACCAATGCAATAAAAGACTGAAACAGTAGCCTGTGTGTATCAGTCATGGCGCACACCTTTGTGTTGAAAGACCGCAGCTCCCATCTGTCGTCAGACTACCATCCACCAATTGTTTTGGATGGTAATTATGCTGTTGCCTTGATAGGCTTTCACACCTACAACAACATACCCAACATCTATGAAGGTAAAAACAAATTTCATGTAAAAGAAGGAACCGGTTGGCGAACCATCACGATACCCACCGGTGCTTATGAAATAACACACTTGGAAGAGTTACTTCAAAATGAACTTGTTGGTGCTACAGCAACACACGAACAAAAGCAACAGGCTCTGATTCTGAGACCTAATCCGAACACCATCAAATGCAGACTAAAGTGTTATACAAATGTCAGTTTTGAATTTGATGGTTCGATTGGGCGAATGTTGGGCTTTTCAAAACAAGTTCTTCAGCCGGACACCTTTTATGAATCTGATTTACCTGTTGATATAGTGGATGTTAGACAGATTCGCATCGAAACCAATATCGTGTCTGGTTCCTATTATAACGGACAACCCTCACATACGCTGTATGAGTTTGCTCCGATGGTTGATCCTGGCTACGCAATCGACATAGAACCTAAAAATTTAATTTACTTGCCGGTGAACAAGCAAGAGATTTCCAATATAAGCATAGACATCGTCGACCAAGATTCAGTTCCTGTCAACTTTCAAGGTGAAGAGGTGTCTGTTCGCTTAAAACTTATAAAAGTTGCTTAGTATGTTGGTCTTCAAGGATATAAAATCAAGTGCATCTACCACATCAAATTCAGTTGAGTCAGACACGTCAAAGGGTACGCTTCGTCCCGATAATATTGAGTTCCTGCAAAGCCTGGGTTATCATGTCGTCAAAACTAGAAATATTCAAAGAACCCGTGTTTGATGATGGCATCGATCGAGAAGAGCTGCGTTCTTACTATTCACCAACTAAATCGTTTGGTAACAGCGATGAAATTGAAATAGCCATCAACCAACAAGATGCGTTCGTTTGTCTGGCCGAGTCAGCTCTAATAATCGAAGGTGCTCTGGAACCTGTAGCAATCCAAAATGCCACTGGTGCTTGTTATCTGTCAAATAATGGAGGAGCAGCTCTGTTTGAATCAATGACCTATGAGTTAAATAACAAGGAAGTGGAACGAGTGCGAGACCCATACACCACAACCATCATCAAAAGTCTGCTATCGTTCAGTAAGAATGAAGCCCAATCTCTTAGCAACGCCGGTCTGAATGTGTCGTCGGAGCACATCACCTTAAATGATAACAAGTTTCACATGCTCATACCTGTCTGGTTCCTCTTCAGTTTCTTTCATCATTTCAAAGGAGTTCTCTGTGGCAAACATACTTTCCGCTTTACAAGAAGTCGAAACGATTCCAATGGCTATTACAGCACTGGTACGGCACGAGCAAAAATTACCGTAACCAATATGTTTTTAAAGGTAAAACATGTATTTCCCAATGATAAAATGAAATTGGAACTGATGGATAAAATAGCCAAAGACACCTCTATATTTCTCGCATACCGTAAATGGGACATATACGAGTTACCAGCACTCAGAGATATCAACAGAGATGTGTGGGCTGTTAAAACTGCAACCAACTTGGAAAGACCTCGATATGTGATTATAGCATTTCAAACAGATCGTAAGGATAACGTGAAGAAGAGGTCAGACTATTTCGATAACATTGGTATGTTGGACCTCCGAGTGTTTCTAAATTCAGAATGCTACCCTTATGAATCTATGAATATGGATTTTGAGAAATCGAAATATGCAGAAGCCTATAACATGTATACAGATTTTCAAAAAAGCTTCTGTTATAAAAACATGTCGGAGCCTATCTTGAATTATGACGAGTTTAAAGACAGAGCTCTATTTGTGATTGACTGTCAGCACCAGAACGAGTCAATCAAGTCTTCAACGGTGGACATTAAGGTGGAGTTTATGAGTCACGCCAACTTCCCAAAAAATACTCGTGTTTATTGTCTGGTTATTCATGACAGTGTAATGGAATATAAACCTCTAACGGGCATCGTTAGAGCCATTATGTAATAATTGTATGTCATTTATGTATCAATATGTACAACTTAATTAATCCTAATAAATTTTTATTGTATGTAAATCAGTTGTTTTATTTTTATTTTGTTGCATTTTTATTAACCCCTTTCTGTCTGTCAGTCTAAGCAAAGACTTCGAGCTGTCATGACGTGTGTGTGTGTTAAACAGCTGTACAAGCTCAAACAAGATTATCTAAGATACTTGTTGGGCAATCAATTGTCTGTCTTTTATTACACAGCTCTGTCAGTCTAAGTAAAGACTTCGAGCTGTCATGACGTGTGTGTGTGTGTGTGTTAACAATCAACAACAGCGTATATATGTTTTGTTTGGTTCAAGTGGATGTCATTAAACAACTGTGTTATTTCTATAACGGGGCCCCATTCAAGACCTCAACATACGTTAGTGTGTACTAAGCCGTGAAACAAGTATGACGTCTCTTGCTGTATGTAAGTATACTATTATATTATTTATGTTTACATACAAACAATACTTATCAAACAATCCTCGTATATCAAAGTTTAATTTAGTTGTTTTAAATTGAGTTTTGTTACTTGTGTGTTTTTGATCACTCCCTATATAAATTTAGATTCATTCATTCAAAATACAAACACTAACATAAACAAACACGCCGGCAATAAAACCAAGTCCCCGAGTTTTATTACCCTATTAAAACAAATCATTAACATATCTAGATGTAAATACGTTTTTCTTATTGATATAGTTTACTTCAAACGTTTTTTGTTATTAAATGATATTAGATAGGTAAATTGGTACGTGTTTTAAATTTCTTTTTACTATAAATAAACAATTGTTTTTAACATTACAGTTCCTATTATTCAATTGGAATGTAATAGAGATACAACCCCTGCCTACACACACAAACTCAGCAACCTCATAAACTCGTTTTATGTAACAGGTTTTTGTTTTATATATACCCCACTGATAACAAACTTTCATCGTATGTCTGAATAGCATGATCGGTTTAGGGGCGTTTGCATATCTTAGTAAGTTGTATGGTTGGGGGTTCAAATCTAATTTCTGGCGAATGCTTTTCTTTCAAAAATCATATTTCAAATTAAAATCAAAATTTCAAATTACCCGCTCAATATATCTTCCTCATATATGTATGTGTGTGTGACTAAACCGAATGACTGTGTCCAACAGATGTCTCCCCTCGAGCTAGAGAATATTCTCTACACTCTACAACTTTACAAATAGAATGTTCTCTAGCTTGAGGAGTAAGATCTCTGGACACAACAGACAGAAATTTTCAAACAAATTCAAATTTCCCGCCAAAAACGAAATACCCTAACAAACTTCAATACACCTTAACAACAACAACAACAACACAATAAACAAACCAAACAGCTGTGTTTACGAACACCTAACCTTAATAAACAAAATACATAACCTTAATAAACAAACAGATGCCTTGGTAATCAACACACATGACATAACCTTAATAAACAAATACAAACATAACCTTAATAAACAAACAGATGACACGTGAGCGAACATAACCTTAATAAACAAATACATAACCTTAATAAACAATCAGACAAACACACACATGGAGAGCTAACCTGACTTGTAGATATCTATGGACACACAGGTCAGACATCTTGGAACGCTTGTGACGTCATCTCAGGTTAGTTCCATAGAGAGAACCCCCGGAGTTGCAACTGTCTATGACAGGTCAGCCATCTTGGAATGCTTGTGACGTCATCTCAGGTTAGTTCCATAGAGAGAACCCGGCTTGCGACTGTCTATGACAGGTCAGCCATCTTGGAATGCTTGTGACGTCATCTGACAGGTCAGGTGACATTTGACGTTGACACATGTCAGGTCAGGTGACAGCTGACGTTGACAGCTGTCAGGTTAGCTGACAGCTGACAGGTCAGTGACATTTGACACCTGTCAAATCTGACAGGTCAGCTGTCAACTGTCACAGGTCTGCGCAGGTCAGCGCATGCGCATGACTCGCGCATGCGCAGAAAAAAGTGGAGGGGATGAGCCCAGGTGGGGCCCTATCTACTCAAGCCTTTATTGAAAAAGAAAACTAACAAAAAGAAACATCACAATCAAAAATGATACATACCAACCCGCACGATGGTGAAGTCTAGCAAACTCTGCTATTCCACTTAACCACCGCACAGATTGTTTACATAAAAACACAAATGCATGGCGAACAAACGCTTCAAATGCAAAAAAGCAAACCACAACCATTCATAAACCATTCTCCTCACACCGCATCTCCACCACCGCATCTCCACCCTCGCATCAACATCGCAAGAACTCACCGAACACATACACCGCATACACACACACACACACACCCATACACCTACCCACACAGAGAGAGACAAGCACGCACACACAAAGACAAGCACGCACACACAGACAAACACACACACAGACCCGCACACACACACAGACAAACACACACACAGACCCACACGCACACGTTCGTGCGCACAGAACAACTCATTCCCCACAGAATCTCGCATTACTGACTACAAAACAAAAACTCTCTCACCTTGTATTTGAACTTATTCATATTATACCGCTTAAAATCATCTGGAAGACAGTTCAGTAGTTTGATGGCACTATAAACAAATGATCTCTTAAACACCGCAGTACGAAATCGTGGCAGGCAGAACTCATTTTTATTTCTTATATTCACGTTGTGAGCCTCAGAGCGCAATGAAAAGTGGCGACTTAAATCAGTCGGAACGTCTTGACAAATCAATATTTTATAGACATAAGCAAATGAAACTTGAATCTGTTCTCCATAGAAAGCCAGCGCGAATCACGAATCCTCCCAGATACATGCTCTCGTCTACTCAGACCAAAGACAAAACAACAACACCAGTTCTGAACCCTCTGAACTGCACACCTATCCAATGAATCCAAACACGGCATGTAAACAAAGTTGCAATAGTTGAAGTGAGAGAGCACAAGGGTCTGCGACAACTGAACCCTCAGCCTCATACTCAAAACATGCCTATTTGAATAGAGCAATTTAAGATTACGAAACACCTTTTTTCTCAAATTACTCACATGTTCCCTGAACCTGAGTCTAGTGTCAATAACCATACCAAGGTTCCTAGCCGATTCCACAAAGGTTAACCTTTTATTATTTACCCAAATATTAAGAACAGACTTTAAAAAATGTTCTCTAGACCTGCTACAGAAAAACATAACCTGTGACTTACTACAGTTGAGTTTCAGATTATGTTCAAGAGACAAATCGCAAATTTTTTGTAACTCACTGCATAATATATTATTGGCGTTATTATAGTCACTACAGTCGAAACTCAGGTGCATAGGCCTGAATCCTGCAATGCTGCAAGGAGGTCAATATGTCCGAAGTATATATCAAAAAGAACAGTGGACCCAGAACAAAACCCTGCGGTACACCCGAACGGATCTCCAGCTCACCAGATGTTACATGATTATAAGAGACACGCTGATACCTGTCAGTGAAATAGGAACGCATCAGACTCAAGGCAGGAGTATCAAAACTATAATATTTCAGCTTGGCCGAGAGTAACTCATGACTAACAGTGTCAAACGCCTTTGAGAAGTCGAGCAAGACAAGCACACCGCTTTTTTCCCCGCTTTTTGGCAACAATTTTACCACACAAATCCGAAAGTTTCGCCAGCACGATGTGTACACGGCAAAATTTAAATTTAAATTTTAATCTTTAAAACCATATATTTTACATACCTTAGGATCGTCTATTTTATCAGCCTGATGTAACCAGTCGAGTGCTTTTTTATAGTAACCTAGTCCTATTTCACACTTTGCTAGGTATAATTTATTTACTTTCCATTCTTTCTCAGACAACTTTTCAGCTTGTTGAAAATGTTCTTTTGCTTCTTCATAACTTCCAGTAGGAGGTTCTGCTAAAAAGGTTGCTGCTGCTTTTCTTTCATACCTGCAAGTAAACATCCATTTTAGACAAGGTTATAAGATTTTATTCTCTAATGTACATAAACTATGTGGGAAGGCAGCAAGTCTGACTGAAGCTGAGCATGTAGAAATGCATCGATTTCGTGAAGCCAGCAAAAAGCCTATGCAGCTGTCGTATATTTAGGATCTAAGTTCAAAAACATGAAGATTTCCTTGCTACCACAAAAAGTCGAATGTTAACAACATTATCATATCATATCATATTTATTCACCATCAAAAATACATGGTCAGTCAAACAAAAATAAAATGAACACCATGAACAAAACAAACATACAAAACCACACCAATAAAATTCAATGTATACAAACTCACACTTCTTAAACCCAGTTACACAAAATACATAAAAATGTATAAAATATTACTACACTACAAGCCAAAAGCAGCCACACAATGATACAGGAAAATTAACTCAAACACCCTGACTATAATTAAAATATTCAACAATGCTATAAAAAGTCCCCTTCAGCAAATAGTCCTTAACTCTATTATAAAAAATATTTCGAACTTTGAGTGTCTTTAAAGAAGGAGGCACTGCATTAAAAAACTTCACTCCCAGATGATTTGTTCCATGCTGCGAGGCTCCTATTCGGTGCAGTGGAATGGACAATTCATTACCAAATCGTGTATTATATGAATGATGTTGGTTATTTCTTCCCATTGTGTTTTTATTGTCCCATATATACAAAATGCAGGTAAGTATATAAGCACTTACTATCGTCAAAATACCATGTTTTCTAAACAGCTCCCTGCAACTCTCCAGTGGTCCCACATTACTCAGCGTTCAAATAGCTTATTTTTGTTCCAGTAGGACCTTCGCTAACTGAGGTGAAGAGCCCCATATGAGGATCCCATACGTTGCCAGAGAGTGAAAGCTTGCAAAGTACGCTATCCTCGCTACCCGGTAAGTTGCAACCCTCATCAGTCTCCTCACAACATACACCACACTCGACAGCCGCCCACACAAACAGTCCATGTGCACATACCACTTAAAGAGAGGTATCCAGAACAATGCCAAGAAACTTAGCAGTTTCAGGATTACCATTAGGTTTTACATCAAATTTAATTATCTGAGTTTTACTTTCGTTTAGCTTCAGTGCATTAGCCTCGAACCAGCTCCTAGCATAGCATATATAATTTTGCATAATTAACCCTGCTTCCTGAGTACTGCTTGCCCTGGTCATAAAACTCGTATCATCTGCATATAAATATGAACCATATGCATTAACACTATGTGTTAGGTCATTTATATATATATATATATATATATATATATATATATATATATATATATATATATATATATATATATATATATATATATATATATAATTGACAGTATCACATGCTCTGCTCAAATCCAAGAATGTCATTTGCATTTTATTTTTGGTTTCAAAACCTTCCAGTATGCCTTCCACTACACTAACTAAAGCAGATACTGTGGACCTAGTCTTTCTATACGCATACTGGTTTTGATTAAACAACTCATTTTTTTCAAAGAAATCCACAATTCTGTTTTTTAGTAGTCTTTCAAGAATTTTTGATATTGCAGGCAGAATACAAATGGGTCTATAGTTGCTACACAAATCTGGGTTACCCTTTTTAAAAAGTGGAATTGCCCTTACCAGTTTCAAAAGGTCTGGGAACACACCCGCACTGAAACATTTATTTATGACTTCCGTTAATGGCTTTACAATTACTTTGATAACAGCCTTTAGCAGTTTAGTTGAAAATCCATACACGTCTCGGGATTCTTTACTTTTGATGTCTCTGACTATTTGCATCACCTCTTCTTCAGTTACTGGGCCTAGGAATAGTGAACTTCCACTGGATCTGGCTTTCTGAATTAACACTGACGGGTTCAGTGTGTTGTTTGAAGCATCTGTTGAGCTGTCGTCATTACTTGAAAAATATTCGCTAAAGTCTTCCGCAGATAAACGAGAGTTACTAGCTTTGTTAGTTCTATGTTTTAAGTTTGTCTCTTGATGTATAATTCTCCACGTAGCCTTGGATTTGTTTTATGACCTATTTATAAGTTCTTCATTTGTTCTTCCTTTTATTTCCTCAAGTTTAGTACTGTAAACATTCTTGAGATATTTATAACAGACCTCTGATTCCTTATCCCCTCTCACTTTATTTACTGTTTGAAAAGCATCAAGAATGTTTTTCAATCTTCTAATTAGTTCTACGATTAGAATTACAAGCATTACAATAGGTTTGGAACAAAGATAAAATTGAAGGCTTTTTCTACTGTGACATTCAAAGCAGTTTTGTACTGGATTCAAAGAGAAAACCTAAAACATTAGACATTGTTCACAAACTAGAAGACATAAAGAGATCTTACCAAATTGTGGTTAAACCGATGGTCACATATGCAGCTATAGTATGGTGGTCAAAAACGGAACAAGCATCAATACAAAGCAAATTGCAGAGGCTGATCTGTTTTGGAATAACGGGAGCTATGGCATCATCCCCAGCTGTGACAGAGGAAATGCTGAACATTACTCCTCTGCAGATAAGCGTTAAAAGGGAAGCAGCACTAAGTGCCTCAAGATTGTTTCAAGCAGAAAAATTTTAACCAGGAGACTTGGTTGCCACTTGAATCTGGGAATTATTGCAATGGAGTTACTCGCCCAACCAACAGATCGAATGCCAACTAAACTGGACTCCATGGCCCCATTTGACGTGGTCACAAGTGACTGCCAGGCATGGGACAGAGACAGTGAAAGACTGACAAACAACTCATCAGTATAGTATGCAGACGGGTCTAAACAAATGGAGGGAGCAGGACTGGCAATAAGAAGACCTAACTTTAGAATCGCCGAGTCCCTAGGAAAAACTGACACCATTTTCCAAGCAGAAATGCTTGCTTTAAATCTCTGTGTACAGGAGTGCATACAAAGAAGACTCAGAAATAGAGAGATCTACATCCTCTCAGACAGGCAGTACTAAAGACTCTGAAATGTTTCAAAACCAAGTCTAAATTAACCTGGGACTGCAATCCTTGAAGCAACTGGCTACGAACAACGAGGTAAAAATCAGGGCATCAAAGGATTGAAGGAAATGAAGAAGCAGATAGCCTTGAAAAAAAGGCGGCAATAACACCATTCTATGGTCGAGAGCCCTATTGTCGATTTTTCCCCTCAGGGCTCGTCCGCGGCCCTGCCGCCCCTATAGCACTGTAACCTTTGGTTGATTGTGCATACCCTTAGTCTTACAAAATCACTGTGCCTTGAACTAGTCTGCACAGCAATTGGTAGGGTGAAGTTTTATATTGCTCTGTCTCCGGTCTAGACTGACCGTAGATCAGTTGTCTTTTGTGGTCCAGAGCTTTTCACTCACATAAGATGTGCTGGGCTGACTCCTCCACCTCGCCGCAGAGTCTGCATGCGAGGTCCTCCTTCGAACCGCCCCATTTTATGCAGGTGTTTCTTGAGGGCCATGTGTCCCGTCACGAGACCTGTTGTGTTTCTGAGCTGTCCTCTGCTAAGATTTAGCAGCTCCACAGCTCTCTTTGAACTGGGTCCGTCAATTATTGACTTCCCATGTCTGAGCCCTGGACAGCCCGCCCAGTACATCTTGTGTTGGTTTCTGACCCAGGACTTAATGGCTCCCCTGGCAGTGCTCTTTGTCACGCCCAGAGCCGGTTCTGGTCCCATAAGTGGTTCTGCTGACCCTCTCTTCACGAGACTGTCAGCTTCTTCATTACCTTTGACCCCCGAGTGACCCGGCACCCAGATGAGGGTCACCTCATTCTGCCCAGCCAGGTCGCTCGTCTCGGCACTCACTCACCAGCCAGGAATTTACCCGTGGGCTACTTAGTGCCTTAAGGGCTGCCTGGCTGTCTGTGGCTATGAGGATCCGCTTGTTGGTGTAGCCCCTCCTCTTGTTCTCCCACACACAGTGCAGGAGGGCGTATATTTCGGCCTGAAACACCGTTGCATGGGCTCCGAGGGAAATACTATGACTTACCCTCGATCCTTCCGAGTAAACACCTGCCCCCGTCCCACGCTCACTGCCGGATCCGTCCGTGAACCAGACGAGCGCATCCTGTGGTATACCCGGCGTCTCCTCCCGCCATGCCTCGCGGTTGGGGATTTCCACTGTAAAGTTGTTTTTCCTGCACATTCGTGGGCTCGCGAAGTCTGACCTCATTTCAGGCATGGGCTCCTTCACGTTCTCCTGAATTTTGCAGTGGCCCCTGAAGCCTGGGTTGATCGCTGGCCATTGGAATGCCCCTACCGTATAGAGTGAGAGTTCTGTGGCTGTCACACTTCCTCCTCCTCGTAAACGGCACGACGGTTGCTTTCTCGGGGCTCACCCTGAGCCCTTGATCAACCGTCCACCCTTCCACCACTTTCAGTGCAGTCTGCATGCGTTCCCACACTGCCTGTGTGACTTTTCCTCAGACTATGATGACAATGTCGTCCGCATAGCCCTGTACCTCATACCCCCCTCCCGCCAGCCTCCCAAGCAGGCCGTCCACGACTAGGCACCAGAGCAAGGGAGACTGAACGCTCCCCTGCGGACACCCCGCCGCGACCCCCGCCAGCAGAGTCCCTCCCGCAAGTGAGGTGAACACCGCCCTATTGTCGATTAACAAAAAGCCATTTAAGAAATCAACTTGATACTTGGGAGATGAACCAAATGCTGTCATACTGAAGGAAACCTTCGGGTTTAAGGCAGCCAAAAGGGTTCAGCATATCAACAGAGAAGTCTGAACTGTTTCTTGAATTGAATGGGAACGACGACAATAATCACATGACTTTTCACAGGACACTCCCCAGTAAGGTATCACCTTATGAAGATGGGTGCGGTGACAGTAAAAACTGCAGATACTGCACTTAAGCAGCAGAAACAGAAAAATACCTTGGTGGGGTGACCTTAACACACCAGGAAATAGGTAAAATAGCTCCCAAAAAGATAGAAGACTACATAAAAGCCGGAACATTTTGTGCAACTATTTAACAAACGAGTCATGCACAAAAGACCCATTGGGGACGCAGCGCTAGAGCTCAAAGGTCTACACGACTCATTAAAAAATCTACAATCTACAAAAAAGATTGGTATTAAAATTCAACTAAACAAAATATAGCAGATGAAGCAACTCGAGGAGGTGAGTGCCGCAAAACAGAAAAATACCTTGGTGGGGTGACCTTAACACACCAGGAAATAGGTAAAATAGTTCCCAAAAAGATAGAAGACTACATAAAAGCCAGAACATTTTGGGCAACTATTAAACAAACGAGTCATGCACAAAAGACCCATTGGGGTCGCAGCGCTAGAGCTCAAAGGCCTACACGACTCATTAAAAATCTACAATCTACAAAAAAGATTGGTATTAAAATTCAACTAAACGAAATATAGCAGATGAAGCAACTCGAGGAGGTGAGTGCCATATCTTTGATAGATAATAATAATAACACCACAGTAGACAAACTCCGCCTCTAGAAGTCTTACGACTTGTATGGGGGAAGCTTACATAGGCTGTACTGGGCAGACTGTCCAGAGATGGGAAGTCAGTAATTGAGGAACCCAATTCAAAGAGAGCTGTGGAGCTGCTAAATCTTAGCAGAGGACAGCTCAGGAACATAACAGGACTCTTGACGGGACACATGGCCGTCAAGAAACACCTGCATAAAATGGGGCGGTTCGAGGGGGACCTGGCATGCAGACTCTGCGGCGAGAAGGAGGAATCAGCCCAGCACATCTTGTGCCAGTGTAATGCTCTGGACAACAAAAGACAACTGATCTACGGACAGCCTAGACCGGAGACAGAGCAATATAAAACTTCACCCTACCAATTGCTGTGCAGACTAGTTCAAGGCACAGTGATTTTGGTATGGGTGGAGTAGAAATGACAAAGGGCATGCACAATAAGCCAAAGGCTGCGGTGCTATCGGGGCGGCAAAGACGCGGGCGAGCCCTAAGGGAGAAAGAAATGGGGGAAGCTGACACACATATAGACAAAGGACACCACCCATTATTCACCAGAAGCCGACCTTTCAACATTTGAGTGAAAACAGCCGACCGTCTGAATACGGGACTCGAACCCGCAACCTCCTAGTCCAATTACAGAGGTTGTCCGCCTCGCTAATTGAGTTATTCTGCCTGTTAATGATTTATTAAAACTCAATTCCTAAAACAGCCATAATAAAATTGAACAAAAGAATAATTTATAACTTTGGATAACATCTTTGAAAGGAAACTGAAACTAAAGCAGACAATATTTTTAATCAGTATAGTTCAACAAACTAAACACTTACCTGATGTTACAAGATTTTCTTTACATGAAAAATTGGCAATAGGTGCAGTTTAGATTTTAAGATTTATAAGTAACTGTAAAAATGGAAAAATAAAAAGGATTTTTTGGCTGTGAAGGAGGTTGAAAATGCAGAGGATACTGGTATAAAGAACTACAAAAAACTTAGTATCGTTCTGAAATAGAAAACTTGCACACGGCAAAGAAGTATGAAGGCACAGTAAATTTTTTTATTCTTTTTTTTATTTCATCAACACACACGAGGGCTTACAGCCTAAATAATATCATACCGTGAGTGTCGACAAGGAGGAAAAGGGCAACTTGTTAATTCTAGACTTGAAGGTTTGGAGGAGAAGGAAAAACATGTGCCGGCAAGGAATTTCACAACTTGGAAGTCCTCGGGACAAAAGAGCGGGCATAACAGGATGTTCTATGTCTGGTGACCTGGACAGTAAAAGGGTGCATTCGCTCTGTTCTCCTGGTAGATCTGTTGGGGGCAGCAGGTGGAGGAACTATGGAAGAAAGCTCCTCTGAGCACTGCCCGTGCAGATATGTATAAAAGAGAGAGAGGTCACCAACGGCATGTCGGTGGGCAAGGGATGGCAGCCTTTGGGTCAGGGTAGGGTCACCAATGAGACGTATAGCTCTTCTGAATGGAGTCCAGGATAGCGAGTGTAGAAGCAGCAGCAGCACCCCAGATATGGGAGCAATATTCGAGGTTTGGCCTTATTTGTGAAGTATATAAGGTATAGATTAGCTGGTGAAAAATATTTGCGAGCCCGGAAGAGGAAACCTAATTTCTTAGCAGCCGCTTCTGCAATTGATGTGACATGTTGGTGCCAATTGAGATTTCGATCCACAGAAATGCCAACAAGTGAAAAGGGCTCATTACTTTGAATAACTTGGTTGTTCATTGTGATGGTTCTAGGGCTGGTGTATCTTATATGAAAAAGAAAGCAAGACTGAGATTTGGTGGGGTTGAATTGTACAAAATTTCTACTTCCCCAGTCTAATATTTTTTGGAGATCCATGGAGACAGAACCATCCATGTGTCTGCGATCCTCATCTAGTTGGGCCAAAGAGACAGGCTTAGAATATTGTATATTTGAGTGGAGGGTGCTGTCGTACACATAACTGAACTGGGTTGGATGTGCTAGAGAGGAGGTCATTGATGTGGAGAAGAAACAAAGTAGGGGCTAAAGCTGAACCTTGAGGAACTCCTACATTAATTGGATACAGTTTAGAGAAATGGCCATCCACGACAACAGAAATGCTCCAGTTGGAGAAAAAATTTGCTGTCCGGGTACAGAGTTTTGGTGGTAGGCCGGAAGTTTATTAAGCAGCGCTGCGTGCCAGACCTGGTCGAATGCTTTGGATATGTCTAGAGCGACAATCTGGGATTCACCGTGTAGATCCATAGACTTGTTCCATGAATGGGTAACAAAGGAACGGAGGCCCGCAGTCGATCTGTGCTGACGGAATCCATACTGCCTGTCGTGGATTAGACTGTGTTTTTCAAGAAATTTTAGTAATTCGGTGTTTATATACTTTTCCATCACTTTAGAGATGACTGAAAGGAGAGAAATAGGACTGTAGTTGCTAGGAAGCGCTTTGGATCCTTTCTTGGGGACGGGTTGTACTCGAGCAGTTTTCCAGTTACTAGGGAATATGCCTCTATTGTAAGATGTCTGAAACAGACGAGTCAGGACAGGAGCAAGTTCTGGTGCGCATTTTTTGAGAACAATTGCTGGTATCTCGTCAAGGCCAGAGGCTTTCCAGGTATTAAGAGAAGAGAGCATCTTTCGTACCTTTTTAGTTTTGAAAATGATGTCCGTCATTTTATGCGCAACATTGGGGACTGTTGGTGGTTGAACATTTGGAGGCGGGTTGAGAGTAGAATTGCCGGCGAACAACGAGGCAAAAAGTTCAGCCTTGCCCAGGGCGGTAGAAACAATTTCATCCCCTGAGACAAGAGGTGGGAACGTGCTCTTGCAGAAATTATTCCTAATAGATTTAGCAAGAGTCCAGAATGGTTTGATGCCCCTAGAGCTTAAGAGGACTTTGTTTTTGATGTGGTTATTAAACGAGTTTTTTGCCTCAGAAAGACTGCGGACATAGCGGTTTCTTGCGTCGTTAAATGCTTGACGGTTTTCTTGACTGGGATTGTGTAGAAGCGTTTTGGGAGCTTTGACCTTTTCAAGTCTGGCCTTGTCACAGGATTTAGAGAACCAGGGCTTTTGAGTGGCTGAAGAGGTTTTCTGTGTACGTGGAATAAATAATTCCATGCCAGCTTGGATAATTTCGGTGACGTTTTGTGAGATATCAGATAGTAAGAAGGAGATCCAACGGATTTGAGCTGTGTGTTGGGATGCGAGGAAAGTAAGTAGGTTGCTGAACCATATTGGCTAACGAGTTGCTGACTGCAAAGGCCTCCGCTGCTCTCCCTTGTGGATCGGTTTTTGAAGATCCTAGATTGCTACGGACGTATGCGTACACGCCTCCATGCAATCTAAAGGAAGTAAGGAGCTCATACCCCGGGAAATTAAGGTGATTAGTGGCTGTTTTGGCACTGATTTGGGTTTCGGTGAGGAAGAGGAGTTGGGGCCTATTAGCCTGGAGGAAATGGTGGACGGAGTTCATGTTAGAATTTAGGCCACATATATTCGAAAAGGATATGTTGAATTTTGATGTTTGCGCCCCCTGTACACCCCTCACCCGGAGATCCGAGTGGAGGGGTATTTTACCTCCGTAATTTTTTGCACAAGGAGGAGCCATCATCATTTTTGCTTATAAGGGAAACCGACTCATACACCAGAACCGGAAACGTCCGTTGGAACTTCACCGGCCCCTTGATGCATGGGGTGGTACCTCCTCGGGTGTGGAAAGTTCCACTACCACCTGCGAAGAGAGGGAGCGAGACTTTAATAGACCATCAGCCCTGGGCGTTATTCCCATTGCCGACAGTCACGCAAGGGGTGGCACGAGGAGCCAGCCTCTAGGAGTCCGGTAGCTAAATCACACGTCGATCAATCAAGAGAACGACCAGGCTAAGGGAAAAATAAAATATATAAAATGGCACCATTTTTAAATGTAAGCAATATTTTGTTGATGGAAGGAAGAATTTGTGGGAAAAAAAAAGTGAGCTTAAAACAGACGTTATAATTCTGGATGGTAGACATAATCTACAAACCATTTGATTTAACACCATCATAAAAGAGCAATGACATACATTTTGGATACTTAAACTAAGAACTGACGTGAAAACAACATGGAAAACCTGTCAGTGCAACAGTTGTTAAGTAAGAGATGGGTATGTTACCAAAAGAAAGACTAGCTGTGTGAGCTAAACCTTTTAAAAAGAAAGACTACGTCTGTGAGCTAAACCTTTTACACAAATTGGAGTAGATGACTTTGGCGCATTGCTAGTAGCTGTAGGTATGAAAACCGACATATATGACTACAAGAGCTATCTGTTTAGCAATAACATGCTCATTGGACACATAATCAGGGATAATGGCCATTAAAAGACTAATGAGCAGAAAATACACTATACATTATTTATACTCTGATAATGGAACTGTAAATCTAAGAAAAATAAAAGATTTAAATCAAGATCAAATATCATCTCAGCAAGCAGCATACTTACTTGATGTTTCCCCTGTGGGTCCGGGAACGAAATAAAAGCGTAGGCCCAAGGTAACTCCTGCCTGTCGTAAGAGGCTGGAGTCGAACACTGGCAGGTGTCGGCTGCACATGAACTTGGAGGGAGGCGGAGCACACAAGGGTGTGGTCTACACCCGGATTTTGAGGCCTCCACTGTGGACTTCAAAACGACTTTGCTTGAATGTTGTTCGGGAGAGAGATTCCAAATAATACCGCCTTGGGTCAAGCGCTGGCGGGTATCGGGTCCAAAGGAACTAGGAAAGGGTTGAGATCTCTAGGAGTGAGATGCACCTGGAGGTGGAGGCTTCCACTGTGTACTTTGAAACGGAAAACTACCTCGCTTGGGTGAAGCTCGGGAGCGGGACTCAGTGGGATATCATCTTGAGTCATGCACTGGCGGGTGTCAAGTCTAGACAAACCCGGAGGATATCTGAGATCTCTGGAAGGTGGATTACACCTGGAGGTTGAAGCATCCACTGTGAGCTTCGAAACGGCAAACGAAGCGCGATACCGCCTCGAGTCAAACACCGACGGATGTCGGGTCCAGACAAACTCAGAGAAAGGTTATCTCTCTGTGAGCTTCAAACGGGCAAGCAACTTCTCTTACATATCAGTGCACCTGCCAAACCAACCTGGCAAAAAAGTCGTTTACTGCAACTGGATTTCGCGGGTATCAGGTGCAGACGAACTCTGAGAGAGGCTATCTGTTATAACTGTTTTTAGTGATGATACACACCAATCGTAGCACCTTTGAAAATAATTGTGCAACACATATATATGATACTAGAAACCAGAATATGTTGAAAATTCCATACCACAAAAAAATAATAGGTTACAACAAAGTGGAAATGTAATGGCTATTAAATTGTATAATAAACTTCCCAAGGCTGTGCAGAAACTGGATTTAATAAAATTCAAGAGTATCATGAAGAGGTACTTAAGCCAAAACAACTTTTATAAACTAAAAGACTACCTCACTTTATTTGTAGAAATTGAAGTTAGCTGAATAGCAACTGTTTTAATCTATTTTGTTTGAAACATTTTGTGTGTGTTTGTTGGTCTTTATACATCTGACCGGTATACTTCTTTTACATTTTATTTGTATTACTTGGCATTTGTTGCTATGACATTTTTAAAACTTTTTTGTAGTCATATTTAACTCTGTATTTGGTTGTATTATTTGTTTATATCAAACGTATACTTTTATGACGTGGGGAAGTTTTCCAAAAATACATTTGATTTTTTGTATAAGATCATATAGATTAATAATTTAATATGAAATTGCTTCACTAAACGAGAGAAGCTGTACTAGTATGTTTGTGTATGGGGGACATCGTTCCAAGGAGTATACTGCAGTTTCGGGTGTACCTCAGGGGTCAAATCTGGGGCCTCTTCTGTTTCTAATATTTATTAACGACCTGCCCCATGATCCTCGGTGCGATCGGCTCCTCTTTGTAGATGACCTCAAATTGTATGCACGGATTGGTTGTGTTCAATACTGCTGTGCCCTTCAAGCAGATATTGACAGAGTGTATGTGTGGTGTCATTGTAATATTCTTAGCATGAACATCTCTAAGTGCAAGGCAATGAGTTTTTCTAGGAAAAAAATACCCACCTTTTTTACCTATACATACTCAGATGTCATTACTCGACGTTGCAGCGACACAGAGAAAGATTTGGGGATTGTATTTGACCCACAACTTTCCTTTAATTACCATGTTTCCAGACAGTTTTATCAGCTCTAGACATGCTTGACTTTACAATCAGAAATTGCAGTAACCTTGCCAATTTGCAGGCTCTAAAAACACTCTACTATGATTACATTAGGTCGAGGCTTGCATACTGTTGTCTGGGGTGTGGAGCCCATATTATAACAGTTATGTATCCAACCTGGAGACAGTTCAACGAACAGTTCTCAAGTACCTCTATTTCAAAGTTAATGGTTTGTGCCCACCTAGAGGTATCTAGCAACAAAATTTGCTAGTGTATTTTGATAAGATTCCATTAATTAGTCGCAGAGTAACTGTCACTAAAGTTCTTATACAATCTGCTACATAACAGGGTAGATTCTCCAAATATTTTATCCCACATTAACTTTCTGGTACCTCAAAAAATGCTCGTTCTTCTCGTTTATTTTACTGTCCTCAGGCTAGGTCCAATTTAATGATACGATCCCCCTGTATTTCATTTTAACGAACTTTAATAGGATCTGCCAAAACTGTGACATAAACTTTAAATCACATCTTGTCTTTTGTACCACTTACATTTGTTTAGGGTTTTTGGGAGTAAACATTATATTTTGTCTCTGTACATCTTTTGTATAAAACCAGAGTTTTCGTATTTTTTATTGTTCTATTTTTTGCTATTTATGCTTAATTATTGTATATTGTATTCTGATCATATTGTACTATTTTTAATGTCCTGTAAAAGAGATTTACTTCTGTGGGACATTTAAACAAATAAATCAATAGATAAATATTTTATGTGTACGAACTTTAAAATGAAAATGATTATAAACAGTTCCTTACCATTTCAAACCAGCTAATTCATATGCAAGCCTTCCCAACATATGATGTAGTGCCTCGTCCTTTTGATCAAACCCTAATGCTGTATGTACATGTTTTTTAAACTCGTGTGAATTAAGTATTCTTTCTTTCATTGGCAGAAAATCTGATTTGGACCCAATTAAAATAGCCAGCCATTTATGAGCAGCTACACTGTTGTGGTCACATTTAATAGCTCTGTCACATGCTTCTGTTCCTGCAATATGATAATACGATTTGAAATAGTGCTGCAAATTGAATCATAACTTTTACATAGTTGTGATAATCTGCTCTCCTCAGAAAGACTTTTTCATGAAATTTAGGGTCGGTGAGTTCATTATCAAAAAATAAGTCTGGACGCAGCAAGTGTGTTATGGTAGTGAATTTTCATAAAATTGTTCTTAATACTAAATATGTGTTATTATTTTAAGACAGCTGAATTCAAATTAGGTTACCAATATAACATATATAGTATGGGGTCGAGGAGTCGTGGGCCAAAAGACTCCAGGGGGCAAGCTGAGGAAGTGGAAACAACAACATAAGCTTTCGATGAAGCTTTCCCCAAGACCCTCATGCGCGGTGAAAAGCCACATCCTGCACGAGGTGACCCTGCTAATAACTAAACATGACGGATCTAGACAAGGAGGTCGAAATAAACTCCCCCAATCTACGGTGTCACGTGACCTGTGCCTAGTGATGGATGGCACCAGTGTGATGGTGTCGTTAACGGAACCTTTGGAGTACTGGGCAACCCTTCAGAGTAACCCGCCTTGCACGACACAGGGGGTTTTGATGGTGTGGACAGTATTTCCCCATTCTCGTGGGAACAACATGAAGATAATAAATATATATAAAACCAAAACAATGACGCTCGAGGAGTGGCTCCAGCTACAGACTCGTGCCTTGAGTCTATTCCGGAAACAGAGACGAGCCAGGGGGCGGCAGCGTCCGCGAACTCTGGAGGTCTTACGACCGACGTAGATACGGGGGATAGCTTCGGCCACAGACTTGTCCCCGACCCCCAAGCTGGAGGCTTGGCGGGGAGGTCCGTGGACTCTGGGGGTCCCTCCACCAGTGACGACACTACTGTAGGGGTAGAGAGACTGCCCCGGCAGTCCAAGCGTCTTTCAGAGGCGCAAAGAAAAGGAAATCCACAAATCCTGTCTCCTTTGTGACCCTACAGTCATACTTGACAAAACAGACTATATACAAAAGATGGACAATATACTAAACAACACAGACTACAAACAAATCCCTAACGACCCTACAACTTATCTTGAAAAGAAAACCAAAACTATCATCAACAACTCCCAACTCAGTCCTGATCTCAAAAAAGAACTAATCCCCCGCGAAAAATCATCTCGCATCCCTAGAAAATACGGTCTCCTGAAAATCCATAAGCCTGATATTCCCCTTCGCCCTATCGTAAGTGCCCACCATTCACCCACAGAAAAACTTGCAAAACATCTAGCCAAAACTCTCCAACCATTAGTAGAAAACGCTACATCCCATGTCAAAAAATCCACCCATTTCATTAACCTTCTTCAAAACAACACCATTTCTCAAAACGACATCCTAGTTAGCTTTGATATAGTTTCCTTATTCTCCAATATACCTCTATCTGAAACCCTTGACATTCTCAAAAATAAACACAAAATTTCCCACGATACCTTAGCTCTTGTAGAACACTGCACATCTAACACTTATTTCCTTTTTCAAAACAAATTTTACAAACAAGTTCGAGGTGCTCCAATGGGTTCACCCCTCTCTCCTGCATTGGCCAACATTTTCATGGAAAACTTCGAGACACAAGCCCTCAATTCATCCCAACTTAAACCAACCTCTTGGTTAAGATACGTTGACGACATTTTCGCTGTCTGGCCGCACGGCAAAGAATCTCTGGACGAATTCCTTTCTTACCTAAATAACATCAACCAGTTCCAATTTAAATAGAAAATAATTTTTTTTGCCTTTCTTAGATGTACGCATCACTAAAAACCCAGTCAGAGATTTTTCTTACACTGTCTACCGAAAACCAACCCACACTAATCATTATCTTAACGCCCAGTCTTACCATCACCCATCGCAACTAAATTCCGTGGTTCAAACACTAATAACATGATCCCTTAGACTAATGGACAACAACAACAAACAAACAGAATTAAACTTTTAAAGACAGACATTGCTAGAAAACGGATACTACAACAATCACATACTACAAAACATTAGAAAAGCACAACAACAAACCACTACACCACAACAAGAACAGAGTCCACACAACAACACACAGCGTTTTTACCATACATTAAAGGTGTCACCGAACAAATAGACGCATCCACAATAGAATATATGAACACACCCTCGCAGTTAGAAAATCCGACCCCTCATCGGCGCTGGCCATGCATCATATTCATACAGGGCACAAAATAGACTTCGATAATGCCAAAAGAATAGCACCGGTTTACAATTTCAAAACGAGAATTATCCGCGAAGCAATCGAGATTGAAAAACGTCTCGATTGTTTAAATAAGAGAGATGATGGTCTTTGCCTTCCGACTACTTGGAAACCTATTATATCTTCTTTACAAACACACAAAAAGAAAATAAATTCCACAGACAATTTTATTGCATCATTATCTGCCTCAACAAATGCCGGTGACCCTCTTAATCCTCCTTTAAATACCGTGACCAAAGCCTCCCACTTAATTGACGGTGACCCCACTACTTTCACTGATAACGAAGCAGGTAGACGGAACAACATATATAAGACAAGACTTGCAACGAACTGCCAGATCTCTCTGAGGCCTATGGTTGAACACACTGAGACCTTTGGGGAGTAGGCAGATTGAGGCCCCGTAATCGAGCTACAACAACCCAACCCACCTTTGTCCACCGCTCTAAGGAGTAGGCAGATTGAGGCCTTAGAGTGTCCTTACATATTTCCTTTACCCACCTTTGTCCACCACTCTAAGGAGTAGGCAGATTGAGGCCTTAGAGTGTCCTTACATATTTCCTTTACCCACCTTTGTCCACCACTCTAAGGAGTGGGCAGATTGAGGCCTTAGAGTGTCCTTACATATTTCCTTTACCCACCTTTGTCCACCACTCTAAGGAGTAGGCAGATTGAGGCCTTAGAGTGTCCTTTCATATTTCCTTTACCTCTTGAAAATGGCTCCAAAACAGGAGCCGAAACGTCAAGTTTCCATAAATTCTGGACGCGGTTTAACCCGAGAACCAAGCATGATATATATATATATATATATATATATATATATATATATATATATATATATATATATATATATATGTATGTATGTATGCCCAGCTGCTTGACTGAGAACCCTATTTATCGGAGCATGCGCAATAGCTCAAAAAATAAGTTCAGCTGGCATTGAGCATCCTTGTCTAACAAGTAGCGTCGCGCGATCACTCTCTTTCACTTTATTTTTCATACCTAGCATCTTTTAGGGTAGGAAACTTTGATTTGCGGTTTTTTTATATAGGCACCTTTATATCATTAACTAGAGAAAAAATGAGCTTTAATGTGGTATAAATGAAATGAGTGTACGTTAAGAACGAAAAGTTTTAATAAAATTATACCTGTTTACACCTGGCTGCGTAGAGGTAGCGGTTAAGCAATCAGCAGCAACTATGACGTTTCAGATATTTTAAATACACCGTTGTGAAGTTGTGTAGGTTTTATTTCCGTAAGATGTTAACGAATTGTTTCTCTAAAAGTAAATTAATTATATTTTAATTAATAATACTGGCGGGTAATTTTTAATTGGCACCTGATGAAAAGTGACTTCTCCTAGTTGTAAAAATACTAAAAAATTAAATCTTGATAATCTAGATTATTAATGTACTAATTTAGCAGCCGGATCTTAGACTATAGGTGTCTTAGTTCACGCTCATTTAAAAACATTTTTGCAAAGTCTCACCATCGATACCTCTCTATTAGTGAATTTTTTAAAATAAAAATTCACTAAAAATGACATTAGGTCGGATTCGACTGCTGCTTTTTGGAGAATCTGTTCGCTGGTGTTACCGGTGAACACCTAAGTTACCAGTGAAAGAGTGAAAGTCACCAGTATAGAAATATCGCTCATCTCTAATGTTTTTCTGCTTAGCAAATGTGATCAAAATATCTTTATTATTTGCTGAAATATAATATTTTTTTGAGAAAAACTTATTTTGTAATAACCTAGTCCAACCAATTGACCTGGTTAAAGAACTCGTCTAAGAGATTCATAAAAGAAACATACTTCGCAAGTTGGAATCATATCAGTTAATTATTTTTTAAGTTATCGCTCAAACACATACATACACATATATACAAGGGGGTACCAAAAGAAACCAAACTGATGTTGTGGTGGACGGAGTGTTTATAGTACCACGTTCTGCCGCTTAGGAGTGTATGGAACTACCATTCCTGATCCCGAGTCAGTAAGCCAAGCATCGTCGCTAAAGAAGGTTCCGTTCGGCTCTTGTGAATTTTTTAGTGACAGTTGTTTTGTGTGCTCGTTGTTTTTGCAATGGCTGATTCTCGTAAACAGTGCTCGGCCGTAATGTTTTGCTTCTTGCTCGGAAAAACTGGCACAGAAAATGTTGAAATGTCAAAAACAGCCTACACGGATGATGCTATTCGGAAAACTCATGTGTTTGAGTAGTTTTCCCGTTTCAAAAGGGGTGAAATGTCAATTGCTGACAAACCTCGCTCTAGTCTTCCTTCAACATCTCGTCGCAATAAAAATGTTGAAAAAAAATTCGCGAAATCATCCTGGAAGGTCGACGATGGAGCTGTCTGGAGTGACTTGGAGTTCAGTTCAGCGAATTTTAACGGAAGATTTGGGTATAAAAAGAGTGGCTATCAAATTCGTGCCTTGACTGCTGAACAAAATCACGGTCGCGTGAAAGCATGCTGTGCTTTAAAAAGAAGAGTTCCAAAATGATTCAAACTTTTTGCCTACGTCATCACAGGTGATGAATCATGGTGCTTCCGATTTTGAAACGAAGAAAAATCACGCATGAAGAGGGAAAGGAAAGTGTTTTGCTGGCGTTGCTGGGATGAAGAAAAAACGACATAGGTGCTGTCGGGCACCTTAAAGACGAATTTCAAAAATGTTTTGAATAATGAAATAAAAGATAAGACAAGTGTACTAGTGCTAGGAGAGAGTACTTTAAAGGAAATTGAAGGTTTTTCGTTTAAAAATTAAATATAAAAATTCACCAATAAAAAAATATTTAGTTTCCGTTATAAGAAAATATTTGTTTCCAAAATGCAAATTTGTTTTGAGAAAATTATATTTTTCAGACAAATAGTTTGCTTGGGTTGGCCAACGAACTCATTCAAGCGATTAACAAAGGGAAGATTATACATTTGACAGGCACGTAGGTACCTTCCTCTTGTAACTAGCTTAGATAAGTTCGTTAGCCAGCTCAATCGAACCAGTTTTTCAGCGTAGATTCTACATTTTCGAAAAAAATTGGTATCTTCGTAAATAACCAAGTTGTTTTAGTAAAATGTTGAACACGGGTTGTCTTTATAGAGACTAGTACAAACAAAAATTTTAAGCGTCTAGCCTTACAGAAAAAGCTAGAGGTATGTATTTTTTTCTTCGGGAGAACAAAAAGAAGCAAAAGATTAAAAAGTTTTTGTATAAAGGATGTTTTCTTCTACGAAAATTCACACAATCTCGTCTTTGAGTGGGAAACATTTTCGCGCGAATGTCAAAGCTGCTACTTCATCCCTCTAAACGGGGTAGCCACCCTCTTCAAAACTTTAAATAGCAAGTGGGGTCGAGTGAGACAACAATGGAAACGCTACTTAATTATCTATTCAACCATCTACTTGGTTTTGAAAATCCTTGAGATTCTTGCGGAGAATATTCAAAATCAAAATTGAAAACTATGACATAAATTGAATGTCTGCACGTGCCGCCTTTTGTAGGGGGAGTAAAGCAGTCGGCCCCATGTAATATGCAACGCCCAGCACGTTTAAAATCCCTATCCCCTTTGCAGAAAAAGGGGGTTATGGAAAATTTACAGGAGGTGAGGTGAAACTGCGCCTTGGCGTAGGTGATTGACCATAGTCGCGGAAATAGACCGACGTTAAAAGAACAAAACACAAATGATTTTACATACATTAATTAATGGTTGATAAACACATTACTTAATTAATTTACCTTTAAAAGTGTGTTCTTTTCTTGCCTCATAATCACCTTCATCAAGCTTTTCATACAGTTTATAATGTGCTTTGCCTACCCTCCACAAGACTTCAGGATTATCTGGATGTTGTTCTGAAAGGCCTTTTAAATCTTCTAGTGTATCTTGCAACGTTTTTAGGTCACCACTGTCTAAATTGCAGTCTATCTCTTTTAACACTTGCTGTAAACAAAGTAAACAAGTTAAACGCCAGAATCTTTGCAGAAATATGAATTGAATAGGGAAGAAATTACCAAAAAATTAATATAAATTATGATATAACTCCAGCAGGTAAGTAAATATAAACTGCTTTAACTAACAGACCGCAGGGCAATTTTACAAGCATTGAGGACCGAGCACATTTTCCCACTACAACAGTCAATCTTCGGAAACACACTTCATCAAGATGCTTCTAGAACACAACTTTTCCCAGCTTGTCTCTAAACCTACTCGGTTTAGAACCAACCAAAACCCTTCGTTGCTGAACATTATTTTAACAACCGACGAAAGTCTATTTTCGTCTATTGAACATTATCCACCTGTATTTCAGACCATTACATTACTGTCTCAAGAATTCAAATTTTAAAAAGCCATCACAGTAAGATTTATAGATGTACATAGAAGAAGATTAACTATGATTCTCTTCGGGAACTCTTGCTAATCACGACTGGAACGATTATTTTACATCTACATTACAGTTGTATGTTGAATCATGCACTCACACTTATATAAGACAACAAAATTCTTCGAAGCCTTGGATCACACGAGGTATAATTACTTTAATACAGAATAAGCGGCGATTATGGAACGCTTTTAATGTTCCGGTAGTGGTGTAGATTACATCGCCCATCGTAATACTTCAGCAGATATTAAAAGAAAAATACGGCACACCAGAGCTTCATATGAAAACAAATTACCTACCAAACCTAAATCTCTCTTCGCTTATATTCGCAAAAATATGTTTCCTTCCGTTTCTGTACCTCTTGTTAAAAACACGATGGTACCTTATCTGCGGGCATCGAAACAGTAGCCAAAGATTTGTCAATCCATTTTAGCAGTATGTACACCTCTGCTAATCCCATAATAACATCTGTCGTTTCATTGCCACGGAACGTCAATACTCTGACGGAGGTTACAATTATCAGTGACTATGGTAGAACACGAATTGAAATCCTTGAACATTGACACTTCTCCCAGTCCCGATGGCCTCTATGCCCGAGGTAAAGGATTATTTTGAAAATTTGGTTTCTTTGCTACTTAGTTCTGCTCTATCGATCCAAAATAGTTTCAACGCTGCAGCGTTGCCGCTTATATTCAAAGGTAGCAACAACTTTCATATTTTAAATGAGACACCCTGTATATTATTTCAGTTTTCGCTTCGATATTGCTTTCCGATTATTTTTGTATGATACTTCTCTATGCCTATCTCCAGCGGTTTTCGCGATATTAGCGCTGAAAATATTTTAGATCGATAGAGCAGAACTAATTACCCGAGAAACCAAATTTTCCAAATAATCCTACGTCCCGTTCTCCGTAAACATCGACCGTGGGTCACCACTATGTTTGATAAGACATATATTCGCTATTAGACAAGGCCAGAGATTCTATCTTCGTGAGTAAGCTAAGAAAGCTTAGTTCTAAGGAAGCGGCAGAGAACATCTTCAAAAACTTATACATAGGGTATACTAATCGTCCAACTTGAGAAATTTCTTTTATTCATAACTTGATAATTTCAAATGGAACACCCTATGTTTTTTTTTACTTCATCTTGTTGCTCATTTAAATCTCTTTGAAAATTGTTAACACTTCCCTATACCTATCTCTTACCATTTCTGAGATATATCGATTTTTCTGTTACATATCTAACTTGAGCAACTTCTTTAATTCATAATTTGATAATTTCAAATGGAACACCCTTATATTTGTAGTGAATTTTCTTTAAAAAACATAATTAATGAGGAGATCACGACTAGAATTTTGAAAAATTTGTACATTTTCCAACAATAAAGTTATTTTGATGATATATGGTACATTGTTTCTACTATATAGGACAGGTCAGGTCAGGTCAGGTCAGGTTGATAATTTCAAATGGAACCCCTATATTTTTAGTGAATTTTCTTAAAAAAACATCACTAATGAAGAGATCACGACTTGAATTTTGAAAAAATTTGTACATTTTCAAACAATAAAGTTATTTTGATGCCATATGGTACATTGTTTCTACTATATAGGTCATACTGGTAACGAAATTTGATGCCTGCTTTCTTTAAAAAAAAACACATATTTGCTATTTAAAACATTTTTATGAATATTCATTACCATAACACACTTACTGTGTCCATACATTTTTTTCGTCTTATTGCTCATTTAAATCTTTTTGAAATTAGTTAACACTTCTCTATACCTAGGTTAGGTTAGGTTAGGTTAGATTGTGAGTGGTCCATATCGGTCCCTCCACCGCGACCATAAGGTCTATTGTGGCTCACGCCTAATGTCTATATTTCACCCAACAAATCCAGCCTCCTACAGAGGTCGATAACCTTTGCGGGCGAAAGTTGATCCAGATCCTCTGGAGCAAGCTTTACCTTGCCAAAGAGCAGGTGTCTAGTCCTATCCGCTGCCGGACAGGAACACAACACGTGCTCTGCTGTTTCGTCATTCTCCATACACAGTCGGCACTCGGTCTCCTGACCGATCCCAATACGGTGCATGTGATGCCGCAAGCGGCAGTGTCCTGTATACAGGCCGACTAGAGTACTCAGTTGTTGTCTGTTCAACTCTAGAAGTTTTTAGCCCTTGACTCAGACAGGCCATTTATGAAGGCCTTAGAGTGAGCTAATCCTGGAAGATTTTGCCAATATTGAATTGTCCTTCTATCTGTCCAGGTCTTTAAGGTGCGTTTTGCTGTGCAAGATGTTATTCCCAGCACCGGTTCTGGTCCGACAAAGTCACACTGGGCACCACTCCTGGCAAGCGCGTCTGCCGCAACGTTGCCATCATGGTCCGAGTAACCCGGTATCCAGACCAGCGACACCTCATTACAGCTGCCCAATTCGTTAAGGGCAGATTTACAACTCCATACCGTCTTTGAATTGCACCGGTAGGAACCAAGAGCCTTTATTGCAGCTTGGCTATCTGCATATATCTTTATCGATTTGTTTGTGCATAGGTCTTTTAAGCTTTCCCTTGCACACATCTCGATGGCTCTCTATACCTATCTCTTACCATTTCTAAGATATACCGATTTTTCTGTTACATTATGGTGCAGACATTCAGATATCTGGTCTTAGTTGCCTATGACCGAAAATGTCAAAAACTTACACTTCCTATCTCAGAAATGGTAAGAGATAGGTATAGGGAAATGTTAACAATTTTCAAAGAGATTTAAATGAGCAAGGAGATGAAGTAAAAAAATATAGGGTGTTCCATTTGAAATTATCAAGTTATGAATAAAAGAAGTTGCTAAAGTTGGACAATTAGTATAGAACCATATGTATAAGTTTTTGAAAATATTCCCCACCGCTTTCTTAGAACTAAGCTTACTCACTAAGCTAGAATCTCGGACCTTGTTTAATAGCGGAGATATGTCATATCAAACATAAAGGTGACATTTTGAAAATTTTCGAAAAATCAAAATAACTTGAAAGCGTCACATTTTTGACATATGGTGCTTTATAAAATTTGGTCTAAAATTCGATGCGGAATATAAATCTGCAATAATATACAGGATGTTCCATTTAAAATAACGATATTACATGGTACTTTCGGTGTAACCAGAAGCACCATGTGCTTTAAAGTAACTTACTTTGCTTTCGCATAACCGCTTATGGCCAAAACCAAATTTTCTCTTCCCAATTCGGACTAGAAGGTCATAAGCTTCTAATGAACGCGAGTCGCCAAACACCCCTATCTATCTATCTATCTATCTATATATATATATATATATATATATATATATATATATATATATATATATATATATATATATATATATATATATATATATATATATATATATATATATATATATATATATATATATATATATATATATATATATAGATCACAAACATTATCACCGTCACAACCAGAAACATCTGTATTTGCTAATCATATGTGGTGAAGGTGAGCGGCGTAGGCACCATGACTAAATTTTAGTCTGACCATAATAGCAGTGTTGTAAATCTCTACAATTTGTTATTATTTGTACCTTACTGGACTTTGGTGGCTCAGGATATAAAAAGTCTGGACACAGCAAGTGCTTTACGAAAGTGAATTTTCATCAAAATATTTTTAATACCAAATATGTCTCTCTAATGCAAGCAGGCATCAATCTGGTTACCGGTATAACCTATATAGTACAAACAATGTATCATATTTTATCAAAATAACTTATTGTTTGAAAATGTACAAAAATTTTGCAAAAATAAACTTAAAATTGTTCCGAGTAAACTGGTTTCCTAGCCAACAAACCTTAGATTAATAGAAAATTGAGTTACTGAAATTTGAAGCATTTAATGAAGATTCGCTACCAAAACGCACCTACCGCGTCTAAATTTTTTTCTTACAAACATGCATCATATTTCGATAAAAAAATGCAAAAATGCAATAATATAATGGTGTTCGAAAAAAAATGGTAGGGGTCACCAACGACTTATGGGCCAACCTGTGATTGTCAAAATAATTTTATTAAATGCAGCTCAAGACAGCCTATAACTAGCGCATCAAATTTTTTCTCGTATCTTGTATAATAACAATCATATTGAGCTTAACCGTAGAAATGCATCACCCTGTATATATGTAAACAGATAAAAAGTTAATGTAAACCCGGATATGGATTTTAGGGGGCCTAGTTTGCGCTCATTTGGAACATGGTTCACCCTTCATAATATAAACACGCGTACCAAATTTGGTTGCCCTTACTTTGTTATTTCCGGAGATATAACTTTTTTCCGAAAGAAAACAAAAATTTTCCTGGTTAATTTATCCAAGCCACTTGCAAAAGGAAGGTACTCAGAAAACTTGATCAAAACCGGCCCATTATTTTTTGAGTTATCGGTGTGATCCAAATATATATATATATATATATATATATATATATATATATATATATATATATATATATATATATATATATATATATATATATATATATATAGGGTGTGGCGCCAAGACCTTTAGTTAACCGTTTCTTAACAATTACTCTGATCTGAAATTTGAAAATTTACACGCATACTATTGAGACAAATTCCAGTTCAGTGAAAATAGTTTACTTTGTGCCACACTTCCGGGTTAACCGAAAATGACCATCAACTTGCTTATTTTAAATACAATATGGTGATTTTTATTATATTTTCGAATTCTACATTGAATTTGAGATAAATTATCACCAATATACCATATGTGAAAAATCAACCGTTTTCGAAATTTTTCGATTTTTTTGAAAATTCTCGCGAAAACCAAGGTGAACATTACACGCTCTCTCTCTCTGTGGAAATACAACTGAGAAGACTCAGTTTTTCCCAGATGACCCTCAGGTTGGCACCTATACGACACGTTTGATAGCGTTTCTTTTTAATATACAGGGTGATAAGAATTAGCCGTGCCATTTGGTAAAATTCAAATCACAATCACTCGCTTATTTCAAATGGAACACCCTATATTTTATGAGCTATTACGGTTCGCATCCGGTTTCCCTTTCAACGTATATTAGCATTCCCTATACCCAAATTCCACCGTTTCCCGGATATTTCAATTTTATTGGATTCACTTAATTTGTCACAATATATTTAAAGCAGGCTTTGGAACTTGATAATATGCTTGTTGACGTCTACATGTCAAGTCCCACCTCTTGCAAATGAGAACATAACATTTGTTGGGCCTTCTCGTGTAAAAAAAGAGAACACTTTGTATTTGCATCCAAATCGCTGCATTTCCCTTGTTTAGTTCTGTAAAATCAATGTGTTGTTAACTAACTTGTAAAACCAAAATACAACTCAACAATATAGGTAGTTATTTATTATAAATGAGTACAGAACTTAACACATAGCTAGTGGAAAACTAAAACACAAAAACATATTTTATATTTCAATCCCAAAAATCCTATCGTTCTTAATTGCACAAAACAGATTGAATGACCACCTGTCTTAAAAACAGTTGATCCTGGTAACATGGGGATTCTCATCTGACCAGAAGTGACTATTGTGGCGATTGTGCATGCCATTTTTTGGAGAACTTCGCATCATCGCACCAAATAATTCTCTTGCAGAAATTCTCATCTTCTTGTGTTTTCAATAGAAACCATTCACATAACTCAACACGTCTAGGAAGATCGTTTGGTTGCAAACCATGTATCGGGTGGTAAGAGAAGGGCCTCCAATGATGCTTTTTCAAAATTCTGTGAATTGTTCTCGCTGACAAGCGTAGTTCTTTTTCGCAATCCCTGATGCATGCCTTGGGATCAGCCACAAAAAATGCCAATACGTTCACTTCGTTTACCTCGTTATCGAGTGGCGTACGCTTCTGTACTTTTGGGCGAGAAAACTTCCATGCTGTGAACAATTTTGCAGTAGCCTTTTTATCATGTCGTGGCTGGGTTTCGGTTTATTCGGGTACTTTTCTGCAAGTGCACGACATGTTCGGCCCACAATTCGTTAGCACTCGCCATAAATAATTAGCAGCTCCAAGAAATCGTCGTTTGTGTACTGAAAATTTGCCATTTTTGCACGGCATTGACTGATACTATCTCGATTTTTATGACAATAAGCTCCGCTTGACGCTCTTTTGACATGTAGACGTCAACAAGCATATTATCAAGTTCCAAAGCCTGCTTTACATCGATTGTGACAATTTGAATCAAGCGAATCCAATAAAATTGAAATATTCGGGAAACGGTGGAATTTGGGTATAGGGAATGCTAATACACGTTGAAAGGGTAACCGGATGCGAACCGAAATAGCTCATAAAATATAGGGTGTTCTATTTGAAATAAGCGAGTAATTGTGATTTCAATTTTACCAAATGACACGGCTAATTCTCGTCACCCTGTATATTTAAAAGAAACGCTATTAAACGTGTCGTTTAGGTGCCAATCTGAGGGTCATCTGTACAAAAACTGAGTCTTCTCAGTTGTATTTCCACAGAGAGATAGCGTGCAAGGTTCACCTTGGTTTTTACGAGAATTTTCAAAAAAATCGAAAAATTTCGAAAACGATTGATTTTTCACATATGGTATATTAGTAATAATTTATCTCAAATTTAATGTAGAATTCAAAAATATAATGAAAATCACCATGTTGTATTTAAAATAAGCAAGTTGATGGTCACTTCCGGTTAAACCGGAAGTCTAACATAAAGTAAACTATTTTCACTGAACTGGAATTTGTCTCAATAGTATGTGTGTAAATTTTCAAATTTCTAATAGTAGTAGTTATTGAGAAACGGCTAACTAAAAGTCTTCGCGCCACACCCTGTATATATATATATATATATATATATATATATATATATATATATATATATATATATATATATATATATATATATATATATATATATATATATATATATTGAAACTGACCCTGGATATGGGTTCTAGGGAGTCTAGTTCGCGCTCATTGAAAGAAATTTTTTCAAAATTCAAAAGTCCGGATCTCCTCATTGGTGATTTTTTAAAGAAAATTTACTAAAATACGAATGGGTCTTGTGACTTTTCTGCACGTCTTCCACTCTGGGGCCCATTATTTGTTTCGATTTATTTTAATTTGCTGATACAAATATTTGTAAGGCACCTGCATTTGGTGTGAGGTCTATTGTACCTTTGCTTATTGCTGTTTTGCAACTTTTTCAACTGTTTTCGTTACCTTTGAGATTTTCATGGCCGTTTATCCACAATAACCCTACAACGTTACCTTGCATGTTTAGGTTATCATAAACTTTAGACAATGTGATTAGTGTAATGTTTTAGGTAGACTAAGTATAATATATCGGGTATCCCACCTAAAATAAATAAGCTTATAGTGACTTCCTGTATAATTAGGAATGGCACGTCAGTGTCAGTATGTATAATACGAAAAATCTGATTACGTTTTAAAACAGTTTTAGTGGGCACTGTTTGGGGGACATCCTGTAATTAATTATCAATCAATAATATCAAATTGTGTGTTTCAAAGTTCATTTTTATTACAATTAATTTCAATAAATGTTGTTGTTATTATTATTATTGCTTAATAGATATGTTATTGTTTACATAAATACCTATGTCATCAGCAAATTAGCCAATATGGAAACAACGAATTATCAAAAAAATAAATGATTATTTAAGTACAATATATCTACAATTACTCAGATATTATTATTAGCAAACTGAATCAGTTTCAGAATCAGATGTTATGTAATATTTACATCAAGTTCATTTGTACTAATACTAAGTGCAAATGAGATCCTTGGCGCGGCAAGTGCGTTATGATAGCGAATTAAAAAAAAATGTTTTCCGCAAAGAAATTGTTAAATGCAAATGTACTTAAATAAGATATAGCGCATTCCTAAAGTATAACACTATCTGCAAATTAAAATCTCGGGACGCAGCAAGTGCGTTATGGTAGTGAATTTTTATTAAATGCTTCAAATTTGAATAACTCAATTTTCTATAAACTTAGAGAGTTTAATTTTGGTGTGTAGTAAGGTCTTTACCAACGCAAGATATCCACCAAATTTCATTAAAATAACTTTGTAATTTTCGGAGAAAAAAAAATTTCGAAAAAAAAATTAAAAATTGAATAACTCAATTTTCTATAAACTTAGAAAGTTGAATTTCAGTACGTAGTAATATCTTTACCAAGGCAACATATATAGTAAATTTCATTAAAACAGCTTTGTTACTTTCGGAGAAAACTCAAAATTTTCCCAGAAAACCCCGTCCGATTTTTCTGGCTAACGAACTCATCCAAGCCATTAATAAAAGAAAGCCACTTGCCAAGTTTCATCGAAATCGGTTCATTCTTTTTTGAGTTATCAGACGGATACATACATACATATATATATATATATATATATATATATATATATATATATATATATATATATATATATATATATATATATATATATATAAAATTGAAACTGACCCCGGATATGGGTTCTAGGCGTCCTAGTTCGCGCTCATTTGCAAAAATTTTTGCAAAGTCTCACTATCGATACCTCTCTATTAGTGAATTTTTTTAAATAAAAATTCACTAAAAAGTCTAGAGCCTGCCAGTGCTTTTGTGCTGTGAAATAGAACAGCAGTGACGACTCGTGACTTTGTGACTGGGTGAAGCTGATGCCGCGCGGCACGAAAGGGGGTTCAGGCCGACGAAGACCGACGAAATTTTATATCTAATATTTTATTATTCTGAAATTATTCTTTTAGAGGTGATAATAAACAAATCAATTCCACTTACCAAAAAGAAACATTAAAAATACAGCTTTTCAAAGTCTGTAAATGTGACACATACCAGATTATTTAACGGCAACATAATAAAAATACGCCTCTGACAATCCGACTCAATCTAAACAAACGCGGAAACTAAGCTTTGAAGCAGGCTCAGAAGGCTGCATCACTTTTGCGGCCCTAATAAATACCAACTTACCAGTGCACGTGCCGCTGTCATGGCAACCGTCTCACACAAGCGTCCCGAAGCAGACGCAGCATTTGTATACGAACGAATCTAGCTCAGTCAGTCCGCAGTTGCTTGACGCTCTGCAGTAGTCTGTGGTCCGCAATACGTATGCGTTGCGGGTTGGGGCATGTATACATTCGATTCGGTGATCAGGGGCGGGCTTGCAAATTATATCGTACCATAAATTACTATAAAAATACATTATCAACTGCGGCGCGACGTAACAAGATATTTTTATGTGGTTGTACCAAATGAATTTGAGAGAATGAAAAAAATTAAAATTATGGTGGATTTAGCTTAACCGAAAAATATAGGTGAAGCAGCGTTTCACCTGCGTCATCTGACGAGCCGCCACTGTAGAACAGTAGTGTTGATAATGAGTGATAATAAAGTGTGCGATAAAATATGCCACAATATTCAATACATATAATTCCAGTAAATAAGTGAATGTATTATACGGACTTTCCAAAAAAATCGCACAAAAAAATTTAACAGCTATAAATTTTTTTAATTTTTGTTTTACCAAAAAATTATTTCTTTAAATTTGTGTTTCCTTGAATTTGAAGCAATCTTTCGTAGCGATTTGTGCCCAATTTATTAAGTCATTATGCCTAGGCGCCGTTTACGGAACAATTACAATCATTTAGTGAATTCGAAAGGGGATCCTTTGTTGGTATGCGGGAAGCTGGTTATTCAATCAGACAAATTTCCGACCGCTTAGTGTATCAACAGTGTTGGTCCAGGTAGTCTGAAGAAGGAATCCATAACGGTCGTCATGGATCCGGATGACCTAGAGCAACTTCAGCACGGGAAGATCGTCACTTGAGGATTGCGGTTTTAGAAGACAGAGTTTCCCCAACACGGTCGATTGGAAATGCTGTCTTTGGGTCCACAATGGCCGCAGAGGAGTAAGTCGATTACGTGGAGAACGCAGAAATTTTAAATTTACTGTCGAACGGCATTCGGTCGACACGGGGAGGAGGGGGAGAGGAGGGGAGTTAGCAGGTCACCTCTAATTTTCATTGACAGAAATTGAGATGCAAACGGTTACATACGAAAGAAACGTACTTCAACCTGTTGCGTATAGTGCAACAGGTTGAAGTACGTTTCTTTCGTATGTAACCGTTTGCATCTCAATTTCTGTCAATAAAAATTAAAAATATAATATAAAATATGACGGTTAATTGGACCCCCTTTCCAACACAAAAACGCATGTCCTCATACAGCAAGGGTTACTACAAGGTTCTTACAAGAAAATAACGCGACCCTGCTTACGTGGCCTTCTCGCTCCCTAGACTTGATACCAATTGAACATGTGTGGGATATGATTGGCAATCGACTGGGTAATTTACCCCAACCACCAAGTAACCTAGTTGACCTTTGTCACCGAATTCAAAAAGCCGGGGATGACATTATTCAGCATAAAATAAATCAGTTAATTTCAAGCAGGCCTCGAAAAGTTATCGAATTGATAAGAAACAGCGGCGGACCCACTCATTATTAAATAACTTTGTTATTGGTGAATTTTCTTTTAAAAAAAATCACTAATGAGGAGATCCCGACTTTTGAATTTTAATTTTTTTATTGAAATGAGCGCTAATTAGGCCCCCTAGAACACATATCCGGGGTCAGTTTGAATTTTTATATGTTTATATGTTTATATGTTTATATGTTTATATATATATATATATATATATATATATATATATATATATATATATATATATATATATATATATATATATATATATATATTTATATTTATTTATCTATCACACCGATAACTCAAAAAATAATGGGCCGAGCTTGATAAAATTTGGTAAGTACTTTCCATTTGCAAGTGGCTTGGATAAGTTCGTTAGCAAGGAAAATCGGCCTAGATTTGCCCGGAAAATGTTGTGTTTTCTTTCTAAAATAATTTATATCTCCGGAAATAACAAAGTAAGGGCAATCAAATTTGGTACCCGTGTTTGTATCATAAAGAGTCAACCATCTATCAAAATTACGGCCTCTAAGTTTAAAGACGAAAAAGTTATGGACAGTTAAAGAAAAAAAATGGAGTTTTCCTCAAAACGTCAAAGTCGCGATTTGAAACGTCAGAATTGGCAATGTTTAGGCAAAGAACGTGAAACAAATACGGATTGTAAAAAGAAAATGTTACAAAAAACAAACCCCTAAGTTTCAGCTTCAACCGTCATTGCCCTTCATTATACTAAAATATTTACAGAAAATTCATTTCAAATAGACCCCTTCTCTGACACTTTGGCTGCCGGTTTAGTTAAGTTGATGCTTTCGCTGTACGTTTAGTTAACTTTATAATTTTTAGCTAATTTTCGCAGAACAAATTCGTTAAGCATTTTTGCATTTTTTATCGAAATATGATGCATCTCTGTGAGAAAAAAATCTGGACGCAGCAAATGCGTTTTAGTAGCGAATTTTCATTAAATCCTTCAAATTTCAATAACCCTATTTGCTATTAACGTAAGGTTTGTTGGTTAGGAAACCAACATTTAAGTTAATTTTCGGAAATTTTTTGTACAGTTTCAAACAATAAGTAATTTTGATAAAATATAGTACATTGTTTCTACTACATAGGCTATAGCGATAATCAGATTGATGCCTGCTCGCATTTGCTATTAAAAACATTTTTATGAAAATTCACTACCATAACGCACTTGCTGCGCCCATACTTTTTATATATTTAGTTTGAAAATGTAATCACGTCTTATGTTTGATTAAACACACATTATATATAAAATTGAGCAACCCTTACTGGGTATTCAGATTTTTTGAAAGTCAGTGTATATTCAATTTATAAATTAATTACAAATAATTTCGAAATGCAGAGAACAAAGCCTCGCTGGTCCAGGGGTAAGAACGTGTGCCTCTGAACCGAAGGGTACTGGGTTTGTTTCCCTTTCATTTTTTAGTACAAACTGTAATAAATTAACATCAACCGAGGTTCAGGCATTGTATTTGAGTAAGTTGAATGTCTGTAAAACCGCCGGCCCCCTGACCATGCGATGTTGGGCACGTTAAAGAACCCTACCCCCTTACAGAAAGACAGGGGTTCGGCAAAATTACCAGGATAGTGAGGTGAAACTGCTCCCTGGCGTTAGTGATTGGCCATAGTCCCGGAAATAGACCGACGTTAAAGTTAATAGTCTAGACGCAGCAAGGGCGTTATGGTAGTGAATTTTCATACAAATGTTTTTAATAGGAAATATATTTTTTTAAAGAAAGTTTGTATTAAATGTGGTTACCAGTATAACCTATATAGGAGAAACAATGTACCATATGTCATCAAACAAACAGTGGATCTGCATTCTGTTTGTTTCTGAAGGAATAGCAAAATTATAGTCTAGCTGGAAGATCAGCTGGCAATAAATTATGTAAGGGGGTAAAGTGATATGGACAAATACCTTCGTCATGAAATATCCTCAGAACTCATGATCTACTTATATTAGGAGCTGCACTTATTTTTCTGGATTATCTGCTACATGAATTACAATCTCTTCTTCTTTCGAAGCAATATTTTTTGACAACCTAAAATATCTCGGATGAAACGAAACAGTTTCGCCTAATCAGTCATAAATATTTTTTAATAATTTGTAAGCAACTACAAGAGAATATTATTTTCTAATCTAAAGTTTCCTAGCAGTGTTAACAAAACGGTGTAAGTATTTTTAAGACTTGAAGGGTACTACAAGCAGCTGCCCTCTATCCACTAAAACCGATAAGTGACGATTGGAACCTCTGATGAGCACTGATAAGTACAATTTGGAGAACCCAATTCATCACAATACATTTTTTCAGACCTGACAATCGTTTCGCTAACAAAGTTAGCGTCTTAAGTGGGATGTATGAGGACGACACCCTCAGCCGCGCTAGAGGTCCTGTTGATGCTGCCACCGCTTCCCATCTGTATCAGAAGGGAGGCTATGGCGTCGCATCTTAGAATGCGAGACTCAGGAAACTGGTGCGGAGAGGGAGCAGTAATACGGCATGCAAGAGTCGCCAAGGAGGTGGAAAAGGAAATTCCGATTTCCGCCATAAAGGTGCGGAATGCCGAGGACGATATTAGGTTGACTAGGCCATACACCCTCAGGATCCCCAGTAGGGATCAGTGGAGGGAAAATAAGGTTGCATTCCAGCCCGCAAGCCTGGTCTGTTTCACCGACGGATCGCGGCTGGAGAACCAACAATCCTCTGGGGCAGGATTAAACATCGAGGGCCTGGGGGTGCGCGAGAGCTATGCTCTTGGGGCATATACCACGGCATTCGAAACAGAGGTGTATGCTATCCTGTCTGTGGCCAATAGATAGGATGTGAAGAGGAGTCCCTAGAAATGTGTGTACATCTGCTCGGATAGCCAGGCGGTCCACCGGGCAGTCTGCGCGGCCAGAATCAGGTCAACACTGGTTCAGGAGTGCACTGACGCCCTCAGAGGACTAGCCAGGACGAAGGAGGTGCAACTGGTGTGGGTTCCGCGACACTGTGGCGTAGCGGGGAATGAGGTGGCGAATAGTCTCGCAAGACTCGGTTCCCGGCGGCCGTTCTGTGGCCTGGAGCCTGCGATAGGCATAAGTAGGAAGACAGTGTCTGTCGCCTTAGACAGGTGGACCGAGGAAGCAATGGAGAGGCACTGGGGGTCGGTTGGTGGCTGCAGGCAAGCGAGGGACTTTGTGGAGGGGCCGGACAGAGATAAAGCTGTCTGGCTACTCGTAAGGAGTCGACCTACGCTTCGCCGCATCCTTGGGGTGCTGACAGGCGACTGCGCCCTTAGAAGACACATCACATTGATAGGCGTAGAAAGGGATGCCATTTGCCAGGAATGTGGCGAGGATGAAGAAACGTCCTACCACTACCTGTGTGAATGCGAGGCTTTTGGGAGTCTTCGAGCAGAATTGTTCGGATCGAGGACTCTGCAGAGGAATCATGTAAGTACCGTCCAAGTGAACACCGTCACTGCCTTCATCTCGAGGTCGAGGCGGTTAGGCGACGGAACCGAGGAAGAGTAGAGCATGGTTGCTGGGTTGCTGGGGTGGGCAAAAAGGGCCCATTGTGGCCTACTTGCTTGGCGTTGGCCTCCCCACCACTGCTACTACTACTATTACTAAGTGGGATGAATAAACTAAGAGAAATAAAATTAGAACTCCTGTTTATATGTTAGTTGACAAGCTATTGCAAACAGTGTCTTCTACGAAGGTATACAGACAAACCATCCACTCTTTAGTCAAAAATCCCTATGATTAAAATTCAATTACCTGTTTCTGTAAAACCGCGTGTCGTTATTAAATATTGCTTCTAAAAAAGGTACACTGATTATTAAGATAACAATTCGAACACCGAAGTACACAGATCTGCTCTGTTCATCAAAAGATTTTTATTTAAATTTCTAAAGTTTTTTTCTTCATCTTTTCCTAAATCTAAATTTACAAATTTTTTGGATATACTGGGTTATTTTTTAAAAGTAGACCCATCAACATATTTTTAATGAATCATGTTAGCCATGGATAAAATAACAGATTTTTCTTAACTTATTAAACTGCCGAAACTACCAAGAAACAAGTTAAAACATTTTATATTAAAATTTCTACAAATAAGACTAATTGAAAATGCTAAATTTTACAGTAGATTTTCAAAATGGTCATTCAGAACGTCCACATTATAATCATCTCTAAGTAGTCGGTACACCTAATTCATTTATTCATTAGCAACAGTTTTGGCTGTTCACATGTTTTGTAGTTTTCCTAACCACACAACTGAAGCGCTCTATTCATTTTTTAAACGCTTTAAATAGCAACTTCGAGACTTTCTTCTGGCTTCACCAATACTTGTTTTCTTCTATGCAACCGGTTTCACCTTTTACAGTATCATCATGCCGGAGAAAATTGAAAACTAGATCGCATTTACAGTTGTCATGGGTGTGTATAAATATTTTATCCTGCCTGACGATGCCATAAAAAGTGAAACCAGTTGAACAGAAGAAAACAAGCCTTTGTGGGGCCACAGAAAAAGTATCTACTTCTATATTTAGTATGGAATGGTTTCACCCAGTAGGGGCAGCAACAATCAATGAAACGCTTTTCGTGGTATTGTCTTAGTTCAAAAGTCTTTATAACTTTTTGAAGCAAGGAAACAATTTTTTTTAACTCCTGTTTACTCTAATCGTGAATGTTTTTTTGGACAGAAAATCTATTTTGATAAAATGTTCTCTCTTTTTTCCACTGATGATAAAACTACTATAATGGTATTTCACTAAAAAGCAAGTTAGCAGTCTATTACTTATGTGCAATCCATAGATAACTATAAATAATATAGTACAGGACAGAACAGTACAGTACAGTAAAAATACAATGTGTATGTTATAAGTGATTATTTAGAAAACCTATTGTAAAATTTACAATCTTCTGTCTAATTAGTTGTCTCCAAAAAATTTTTATATAAAATATCTTCATTTTTTCATCTTTTTGTTTGACAGCGACAGTGAAAAGTTTTTGATGAAATTGAAATTATATATATATATATATATATATATATATATATATATATATATATATATATATATATACAAGGTGTTTAAAAAAGACGGGGCAATATTTAAGCGGTTGATTTCCCAGGTCATTTTATGAAAAAAAGTTTCCATAAACATAGGTGCTAAAATGCATTGTTTCCAAGATACAAGGTGTTACATTTTTTTGTAAAATAACGATTTTTAAAAAATAATTCAAATATCTTCTCACCGATTGTTTTTAAATTTGGCAGCATTGTTTGCATTATTAATGGGCTGATTTGGCCCTAAATTAGATAAAGATTGTTAAGTCCATTGGCGTTAGGGGGGACACCTCAACAAAAATTATTGTTCGTGTTTGTGATTTTCTGTAGGAAAATGGACATGCCATAAAAAGGTTTTTATTTTTTATCATGTAAACGATTCAAGATAAGGAGAAATTTCAAGAGACAAATAACTTGTAGTTTTAGTTGCTCTATCTCAAAATAATATACAAATCATATTGCAGTCAGTGGCGTACATTTTTATGTCACTAATTTTTCTTGAGGTGCCCAACAATTATATATACATACATACATACATATAATATATATATATATATATATATATATATATATATATATATATATATATATATATATATATATATATATACAGGCTGTTTCAAAAAACATGCACCATCGCTCGTGGGGCAATTCCTTACTAAAAAATAAGAAAAAAAGTTCCTGTGCACATGGGCCCGGAAACGCATAGTTTCCAATATACAGGGAGTTAAATTTTAATTATTTTTTTAATTTTTTATAAATAATTTCAAAACCACTGGATTGATTTTAATGAAACTTGGAACTTGACAGTGTATTATGAAAGTGCATATTTTCAAGTGAGAATCTGCTTACAACTGCGTCAGTGGCGTGCGTACGGGGTAACTGTAAAAATTCATTTGGGGAAAAATATGTGCGCCACTGTCTTTTTCCAATTTTGATACATCAGTTATGAAGCTTATTACATAAGCCACAAAAGCTACCTCTTGGTATTTTTTCTTTCAGGGTATCCCCTAGGAGATATGATTAATTTTATAAAAAGGGGCAAAGTACCGATTCGTGAGAGTAATAATAATAATAATAATAATAATAATATATGTTTACTGCAACCATAAGAATATGAAAAACAAAACATACAGTAAACATTACAGCAATAAACGTGCAAATAACTAACCTACGTAAAACTTATTGGTGATAAACATTGAAATGAATATTACAAACATTGATAAAAAATGATAAATAAAAAATAAAAATAAAAAATGAAAAAAGTAATCGTAAAGACACCATGATTTTTCCAAACTCTTGTTTTTTGTACATTACTCAATTGACTTTAATAACAAAGCTAAAGAAAATGTTGAAAGTGACCACCATTAGCGTCGTTACAATTATTTAACTTTCTGCGCAAAGATCTTCTTACTCTTCTGCAAATATTTTGATCTTCTCTAATGCTGTCAAATGCATATTCTATTCTTCCCAACAATTCTTCTCGTGTATTTACTGGTGTTTTATACACTATTTCTTTTAAATGACCCCACAAATAAAAATCGAGAGGATTCAGGTCCGGAGATCGAGGTGGCCATGACACCGGACCTCCACGACCAATCCATCGGTGACCGTATGTGTTGGCTAAATATGTTCTTACAACTGCTGCAAAATTTGCGGGCGCACCATCATGCTGGAACCACATTGTACCATTTCTCATAAAAAGTGGTAGTAACAACGGCAAATCATTTTGTAAAAAGTTTAAATATGATTAATGGTCAAGACGATTCGGTAGAACAGCAGGACCAATTATGTGATTTTCAATAATAGCAGCCCAAATATTGATGGAAAATTGATACTGCGAATATGCAACTCTTAGAGAGTGTGGGTTTTCATCGGCCTATGTATGTAAATTGTGAAAATTTACGATAACTTTTCGCGTAAATGACGCCTCATCAGTAAATAGTACACGTTTAGAAAAATGTTGGTAGTGCCTAAGTTTGTTTAAGAACCACTGACAAAACATTACTCTTGGTTGAAAGTATCTAGGTAGAAGTTCCTGGACACATGTAAAATGATAGGGATATAAATCCTTCAGAGTTCTGTGAACTGATGATGCCGAAATATTACCCAGTTCGGTGGCAATAATTCTCGTACTTGTACTAGGAGCACGTTCAACTCTATTTAATATTGCCTCTTCAACTCGTACAGTTCGGCGGTATCTTCTGCGTCCAGAGTCAGCTTTTAAAGGTTTTAAAGAACCAGTTTCTCTCAAATGTCTTACAATACATGGGAAAATATTTTTGTCAGGAATTCTTCTTTGCGGATAAGTTTCCTGATAAACTCGCACAGCTTGTCTAGCATTTTGATTTGTTTGTCCATAAATTAACAACATATCAGTCAAATCCGCTGAAGTGTACTTAATGAAAACCATCTTGAGAGGAGGAAATAATATTAATGAGCAGCTCAGTATCAATAAATAACTAAAAACGAAAATACTGCGCGGTATCAAAATTTAAAGAATAGCACGAAAACTCTTTTGACGCCTACAAAGCACTTCAAAATTGTAGAATTTGGAGAACTGTCAAAAATTATAGTTTCATGGCACTTTACGATTACTGTTTTCATTACTCCAACGAATCGGTACTTTGTCCCTTTTTATAAAATTAATCATATCTCCTAAGCGATACCCTGAACGAAAAAATACCAAGAGGCAGCTTTTGTGGCTTATATAATAAGCTTCATAACTGATGTATCAAAATTGGAAAAAGACAGTGGCGCACATATTTTTTCCCCAAATGAATTTTTACAGTTACCCCGTACGCACGCCACTGACGCAGTCGTAAGCAGATTCTCACTTGAAAATATGCACTTTCATAATACACTTTGAAGTTCCAAGTTTCATTAAAATCAATCCAGTGGTTTTGAAATTATTTATAAAAAATTAAAAAAAATATTAAATTTCAACTCCCTTTATATTGGAAACTATGCGTTTCCGGGCCCATATGCACAGGAACTTGTTTTCTTATTTTTTAGTAAGGAATTGCCCCACCAGCGATGGTGCATGTTTTTTGAAACAGCCTGTATATATTTACGGTTGCTGTCAAACAAAATACCTACTTAAGATTTTTTTCAATAGTTGTTGAAAATGTTCCTGCAATCAGCAATTATCTATATTAATCCACAAGGGAATTTTTTTCGACGAATCTTTTTCAAATTAGTTCAAAAGTATATTTAACATTCAACTCAGAAGCAAGGTTTTCATCTCAACACCATTATTAATAGTATATATCTTGTATTCATTAATAAAATATTTTTGTTGCCCCACAACAATCTTACAAAATGTTCAATTACCTAAGAAAACACAAACTAGCTTTGATTTTAAAAGTTAATTTAGTATTAATTATCAGTTGTTTCTTCAACTATATTACACCGAGTAACAGAGAAGCAAACTATGCAACTTTTAATTCCAAAGCAAAATAAAATAGCACCATTTAAATATTAGAACCTCAAATTGCAAAGCTGTTTTTAAATAGTTATATATTTACAACTTACCAAATTTAATGAGTTACTAGAATCCACTACTCCTTCATCATCACTAACATCATAAAACTCCATATCAGAACTGTCCAGTTCGGAAGGGCTAGTATAATCATCTAAAGTTGATGACGATGACAATAAAGAATTTTCAACTGCATTCTTTTTTGGTTTACTTTTTTTAGCACCCCTGTAAAAAAACAACCCCACTGCGTAACTAGGCAAAACTTTGGTCACAGTATAATTTTTAATTTCACTTTTGTTACTCGATAAACTCAAAATGTTTACATGCTCTACACCTAACAAGGACAAAAGATTGTGACCAAAATATGACAGCCTAGTTACAAATTACAATTAATGATAAATTTTAAGAAATTATGAAAAACCATGCCAACTTACTTTTCCTTCTGCTTTGATAATATCTGGTTTAATTCTTTTTTAACTTGAGTTAACTCTTTATCTAAGCGAGCTAAATCTTGAGCCATGGTTTGCCTTTGCTTTTCTTGGCGTAATTGTTGATAAATAAACATACCAGCAGCGCTGACTACACCTAGCACCGCAGCTCCAAGAAAAGCGTGAAAATTCTGTGGCAAGGGCATCTCTAAGTAGTTATTTGTAAATTAAAAATATAATTTGGTGTCTTTAAAAATATACAGTAGAAATGTTATAAGGATGGGGGTAAATATTTATGCTAATACGGAAAGCGCTCTCTATTTTTATTGGATGATAGTTTCATAACTCTACTGGATCGCTAATTATTGTGGAAATAATTGTTTCTAATTACATTGTGTGGTACTTATCTTGCTGATACTTAGTAGGTACCTACGTCATTATTTTCGAAAAAAGATAACAGTAGCGAAACCTGTAAAAAAACAAACACAAAAACAGTCTACAACATTAAAAATACAGATATGAATAAAATTTAACTCATACGATTATTTAAAATGCAAATTTTGTTGATTAAATCATAAAATAAGCCGATGTCATTTGCATTTGCAGTAAAGCAAAATTAAAATTCGGTTTCAATTTTGACATTGACAATTCAATGACGTTGCAGCTTGCATAATGTCAGTTGCCATAAATGACAGGTAAGATAAGAAATTCCACTAGACAAAATATCAAGCGATCAATAAAGTTAATACTTTGTACACAAAATGTTGATTCAAAGCAATCAACATTAATAAATAAATTAGGTGCGAGAAATATATGTTTCCTATGTATTTCACACTACCAAATCGATTTGTGTACCTAAAATTTAACAGTAAAAATATGTTGCCATATAATAGTGACAGGTAAAATAAGAAAATCCAACAAACAAAATATTGAGTGATCAATAAAAACTATTATCCCGGGACACAAAACTTTGGTTCAAAGGAATCAACTCTAATAAATTAATTGAGCGTGCGAAATGTATGTTTCCTGTGTATTTCACCTTATCTAATCGATTCCTGCACTTAAAATTTAAAAGGAATGTCGCTATTTGGATGTACCTGAGTGTCAGAGCCTAACCATATTATGCCTCCGTGAAAGCCAGGATATCGTATTCACAAGAATCTGCCGCGTTGTAAAGCTACTACATTTGCTTTTAATACTACGATGACTTTGATAATCAAGTTTTAAACTACTAGTATTGTTGGTGTTGCTCTGCAAAATAGGGAAATGTAAGGCTTTCTGTGAATGCTAAATAGAGAAGAGGTCGAATTTCAGTTTCGATAATACCTGTTTGTACGACTCACACCTATTATAATTCCATCCCATGAAGCATGAGCAGTGTCAAGTTTAGCTTTGAGTTTTTATTATGACTTAAGCAATTTATGCAGCTAAGAGAACCCAGCAAACACATACGTAATGTTTACATACCAAACGGGGACCACTAAAAGGAACAGTGTTACATGCAGGTGGTATATATTAGTTATCTCAAACCTACATAAAAAATGTTACAATGAAAGATCACTGATGTAGCAGATTTACATAACAGTGCAATATAAATTATATGGCAAATGTATATTGCAAGGCAAAGTAAAATGCTTGATAAAATGTTACGTACGATTTACATATCTTTTTATTTATTTTTCTTATAAAAATAGCCTCCTGTGCTTTTTTGGTGTCTTACTTTTATTTTATAGTAGCTCTACATTCTTCGACTTATTCTAATTTCGGTCATCATCGCGGGAGTTATTATAATGTCCACCAAATCGTAATTTTCTATTGAAAATAGAAATATTTATTTATTATTTTACTTCTATTTTCAACAGAAAATTACGATTTACATAATGAGGACATTATCTCCTATTAGTGATGACTGAAATTAGCGTATATCCAAACATTCTTGATTGAACATCGATATTATGTGTGCCGCGGTTCCATAGAGTAAATAAATTGTTGCTGCTCTGCGTACAGGCCCATGACAGCAATTGCCGACGGGCGGTAAATGTCTAATGTCAATGTCTACAGTTCAGTGCTACTGTAGGTGTCTGTCATGATACAAATAACGAGAGATATGATATTCAGACTACCTATTTTTAGACCTGTCACGCGCATGGTGTCAAGTGGTGAGTCCAATGCAACAATAATATGCTGTCGTGCAGTGGGGTTTGACGTTTCATCACAACCTCTTAACAAAAACATATTTTACTAATATTTAAGTGCATACAGTTGCATACAGTTGGAAGTAATAAAAATAAAAAAGATTAAATTTAGTGCTGCGATCCATATTATCTGAAAAAAGCAATATTGGCGTAACTTCAACCGCATTAAACTGACGTATATAAACTTCTTGATTGAGAATGACTTTGTTTTAAGTGTGTAGTTGGACTTCTGTAACGTTACTCACCGGGGTTAAGGAGTCGCGGGCCAAAGGACTCCAGGGGGCAAGCTGAGGAAGTGGAAATAACAACATAAACTCCCGATGAAGCTTTCCCCAAGACCGTCATGCGCGGTAAAAATCCGCATCCTGCACGAGGTGACCCTGCTAATAACTAAACATGACGGATCTAGACAAGGAGGTCGAACTAAACTCCCCCAATCTACGGTGTCACGTGACCCGTGCCTATGGATGGATGGCACCAGGGCGATGGTGTCGTGAACGGAACCTCTGGAGTACCAGGCAACCCTCCAGAGTAACCCGCCTTGCACCACACAGGGGGTTCTGATGGTGTGGACAGTATTTCCCCCATTCTCGTGGGAACAACATGAAGATTATAAATACATATAAAACCAAAACCAATGACGCTTGAGGAGTGGCTCCGGCTACAGACTTGTGCCTTGAGTCTATCCCGGAAACGGAGACGAGCCAGGGGGCGGCAGCGGACTCTGGAGGTCCCACGACCGGCGTAGATACGGGGGATCAGGGGGTAGCTTCGGCCAGAGACCTGTCCCCGACACCCAAGCTGGAGGCTGGGTCCCACCGGAGGGCGGCGAGCTCCGCGGACTGCGGGGGCCCCTCCACCAGTGAGGACTTTACTGTTAGAGTAGAGGGACTGCCCCGGCAGTCCAAGCGTCTTTCCGGGGCGCAAAGAAAGAAGCTCCGGAGGGCGCAAAAAATGGCGGCCGGAACCTGGACGGTCGAGAAACCTGTAAAGGCGCAAGAGGGGAGTGCGGGTCAGAAGAGGACGCGCTCGAACTCTAGCACGCCCACTACAGACAGACGTTCCAAAAGGGCCAGGGTGCCTGTAAAGGCGCAAGAGGAGAGTGCGAGTCGGAAGACGCCGCGCTCTGGCTCTAGCACGCCTACTACAGACAGACCTCCCAAAGGAACCAAGGCCGGAACACCGGCGCAGACTGGCTCTTACAGGGAGGCTGCGGAGGGCCTCGGGATGGCGGTGATTGACAGACGCCATCCTGAGGTCACGCTAGACCAGGGGAAGGCGGACCTGATCCAGGCTGCGGTGGTAGCTGCAGTGGACTCTCTTCAGGAAGGGGAGAGCCCGCCTCAGTTCCACCGGACGCGCCTGACGGGGGACATCCTCTGGACAACCTGTGCCGGCCCGCAGTCGCGGGACTGGCTGCGGAAAACGATCGGGGGCCTCGGTCAGATTTGGGAGGGGGCGGACTTGACAGCCGTCGAGCCCAAGGAACTCCCAAAGAGACGCAAGGTCTTCGTACGGATCCCTGACACCGTCCCGCAGGAGACGGTGATCAGCAGACTTAAGATCCAGAACCCTGAACTGGGGACGCAACACTGGTCGGTTCTAAGCAGGAAGGCAGAGGAGAAAGGACAGACGCTCGCCTTCTCGATCGACCCGACGTCTTACAGAGCCCTTGAAGGAACCTCCTTCAAGGCATTCTGGGGCATGGGAAGGGTTAGCTTCCGCCCACTGGGGAAGCAATTAAGGGTTAATGGGACTTAGGTTCCTTCAGGTCAACCTCCAACACAGTAGGGCAGCCACGGCCGGACTACTAATGGCTCTGATGAACACGGATGTAGCCCTCATCCAGGAACCGTACTCCTACAAAGGAGAGATCAAGGGACTCGGCGGAGCTACTGGAAAGCTCATCTACAGCAGGTCCAGCGAGAATCCGAGGGCCTGCATTTTTGTCAGGGAAGGGATAGAGTTTCTCCCTCTAATGAATTTCTGTTCCAGGGACCTGGCAACGATCAAAATCCGATGTGGAGGAGCGGATGGGCTGAGGGACATTATTGTCGCGTCAGCCTATCTGCCAGGGGACAGCACGGACCCTCCTCCACCCAACGAATTGGAGCAGCTGATGGTGGGTAGCAGAGCAGGTGGATGGCAGACCATCATCGGCATGGATGCGAATGCGCACCATGAGTTGTGGGGTAGCTCGGACACAAACTCTAGGGGTGAGGCACTTTTACAATTCTTTATGAAATTTAATTTAGACATATTGAATAGAGGTAATAAACCGACATTCGTCACAACACGGCGTGAGGAAGTTTTAGACCTAACAGTTTCCACCCAGTTTCCGGGTGACTTTGTTAAAAGCTGGGCTGTGTCTGGGGAAGTGAGTAGCTCAGACCACAGATACATCCGGTTTGAAATCGCCAAAGTCGAAAGAGAAACGGTATGGTACCGGGACCCCCGCAAGGCGGACTGGGAAGCCTACAGGGCAGACCTAGCTGTGGAACTGCGGGGGGTTGAGAGTGCCATAAGGGATTCAATAGACCTCGAGATTGCAGCAGTCCAATTGCGAGACGCAATTACCTCGGCCTATAACGCCAACTGCCCCCTGAAAATGAGGGTGTCCACCAGGAACGTCCCATGGTGGAACGAGGACCTCAGGCAAAGGAGGACGCAGGTTCGTAAGCTGTTTAACGCGGCCAAAAGGTCGGGAGCATGGGATGAATATAGACAGGCCCTATCGACCTATAACAAAAGACTGAAGGACGCCAAGAAGGAGTCGTGGAGGAGGCACTGCGAAGAAGTGGAAAACACGTCCGAGAGTGCTCGACTACACAAGATCCTGTCTAAGGGCACTCAGACTAACATAGGCTCCCTTAGAACATTCACGGGAGGCTTTACAAGCTCGGGGGAGGAAACTATGGAAATTTTACTCCAGACGCACTTCCCCGGCTGTAACATAATAAACCAATCACCTCCGGACTGGGAACACTCAGAAATAGAGGCGCCTTATAGGCGGGCATCTAGAGTAGACTGGACAGTCGCTAAAGAGGTGGTTACCTGGAGCAAAATCAGATGGGCCATTAACAGCTTTAAGCCATACAAATCGCCGGGATTTGATGGAATAATGCCCATCATGCTCCAACAGGGGATAGATATACTGGCGCCGGTGCTTACCCTCATTATGAGGGCCAGCCTGGCTCTGGGGTACATTCCGAGGGCATGGAGACTGGCCAGGGTTGTATTTATTCCTAAACCTGGGCGTCCAACAGACCAGGCAAAGTCCCTGAGGCCAATAAGTCTCATGTCCTTCTTGCTGAAAACAGTGGAAAAACTGCTCGACCGGCACATTAGGGGCGGTGTACTGGAAGCATATCCTCTACACTGCGGACAATATGCATACAGAGCAGGATTCTCAACAGAAACAGCACTGCACCAACTGGTGCTGAAACTGGAGAATACGCTGGAGAACAAGGAGGTGGCGCTGGGGGCCTTCCTAGACATAGAGGGGGCCTTTAGCAACACCTCGTTCGGATCGGTTCTGGCAGCTGCCCGGGAGCGTGGAATAGAGGAGACCTGCTGCAGGTGGATCGGTTCCAGGCTCAGGGACAGGGCGGTGTTCACCTCACTCGCGGGAGGGACTCTGCTGGCGGGGGTCGCGGCGGGGTGTCCGCAGGGGAGCGTTCTGTCTCCCTTGCTCTGGTGTCTAGTCGTGGACGGCCTGCTGGGGAGGCTCTCGGGAGGGGGGTATGAGGTACAGGGCTATGCGGACGACATTGTCATCATAGTCCGAGGAAAGGTCACACAGGCAGTGTGGGAGCGTATGCAGACTGCACTGAAAGTGGTGGAAGGGTGGACGGTTGATCAAGGGCTCGGGGTGAGCCCCGAGAAAGCAACCGTCGTGCCGTTTACGAGGAGGAGGAAGTGTGAAAGCCACAGAACTCTCACTCTATACGGTAGGAGCGTTCCAATGGCCAGGGAGGTAAAATATCTTGGGGTCGTATTGGACTCTAAGCTAACCTGGAATGGTCACATTGGAAAAATACTGCGTAAGGCAGTCATGACCTTAGCCGTCACTAGGCGGCTATATGGAAATACGTGGGGACTAAGACCTAGTATGGCCCACTGGCTGTACACAAGGGTGGTCAGACCATCGTTAACATATGCGGCACTGGTCTGGTGGCCTAAGGTGACACAATCCAGTGCCAAACAAAAAACTAGGCAAGATCCAAAGGATGGCTTGCCTAGGCATCACAGGGGCCATGTCTTCAACCCCAACAGCCGCCATGGAGGTGTTGCTGGATCTACCCCCCCTACACTTAGTTATTATGGGAGAGGCCAGGCTAGGACTATACAGACTAGCCTGCAATGGTAGACTGAAGATCAACCCAGGCTTCAGGGGCCACTGCAAAATTCAGGAGATCGTGAAGGAACCCATGCTTGAAATGAGGTCAGACTTCGCGAGCCCGCGAATGTGCAGGGAAAACAACTTCACAGTGGAAATCCCCGATCGCGGGGCATGGCGGGAGGAGACGCCGGGCATACCACGGGACGCGCTCGTCTGGTTCACGGACGGATCTGGCGGGGAGCGTGGGACGGGGGCAGGTGTTTACTCGGAAGGACCGAGGGTAAGTCACAGTATTTCCCTCGGAGCCCATGCAACGGTGTTTCAGGCCGAGATGTACGCCATCCTGCACTGTGTGCGGGAGAACAAGAGGAGGGGCTACACCAACAAGCGGATCCTCATAGCCACAGACAGCCAGGCAGCCCTTAAGGCACTAAGTAGCCCACGGGTAAATTCCTGGCTGGTGAGTGAGTGCCGAGACGAGACGAGCGACCTGGCTGGGCAGAATGAGGTGACCCTCATCTGGGTGCCGGGTCACTCGGGGGTCAAAGGCAATGAAGAAGCTGACAGTCTCGCGAAGAGAGGGTCAGCAGAACCATTTATGGGACCAGAACCGGCTCTGGGCGTGTCAAAGAGCACTGCCAGGGGAGCCATTAAGTCCTGGGTCAGAAACCAACACAAGGTGTACTGGGCGGACTGTCCAGGGCTCAGACATGGGAAGTCAATAATTGACGGACCCAGTTCAAAGAGAGCTGTGGAGCTGCTAAACCTTAGCAGAGGACAGCTCAGAAACACAACAGGTCTCTTGACGGGACACATGGCCGTCAAGAAACACCTACATAAAATGGGGCGGTTCGAAGGGGACCTCGCATGCAGACTCTGCGGCGAGGGGGAGGAATCAGCCCAGCACATCTTGTGCGAGTGTATAGCTCTGGACCCGAAAAGACAACTGATCTACGGTCACTCTAGACCGGAGACAGAGCAATATAAAACTTCACCCTACCAATCGCTGTGCAGATTAGTTCAAGGCACAGTGATTTTGGAATGGGTGGAGTAAGACTAGGGGTATGCACAATCAACCAAGGGTTGCGGTGCTATCGGGGCGGCAAGGCCGCGGACGAGCCCTGAGGGAACAAAAAAAAAAAACGTTACTCACCGCGTGACGTCATAGGAGGGGGCGGAGCATATGCGCAATATCATATCTCTTCTAAGTCATTATATCATGGGTGTCTGTGTCACAGTGTCTGCTTTGGGGGAAAGATGAAGTTTTACTTGTTTTGTGAAATCAATCATTAATCGCAGAGTGTAGTTAACGTGATATTTATTAAAAAGGTGAGTATAATTATTCTGTGATATTGTAGCTAATGTAATAACTGAAGGTTTAACACAAAGTTCATCAATCAATAATGAAATAGAAACTAACTACTTCAAGTAAAATTCCACACTACCTCAAAGGTAAATTTGAGTTTTCACTTGCCTTCTAATAATCTTGTCGGCTATATTGCCCTGAATTTTAAAAGGCAGCTGAAAACTCAACTATCTTTTAGGTTATTATGTAGAATTTGAAGGAACATATCACAGAACACTCCCTATATATAATGCAGTGTTTCAGTGTATAGGTGTAGTGGAGTTTTAACTTCAAATGTCAAATAGTTATAGTTTCTATTTCAGTACGGAAAATTAAGGTCCACAAAGGGCTGACACAATTAATAACAGTAAGGTTGCATATACTGCAGATTTGTCACTATAGTTGTATGTAGACAATAAACATTATTTTTTATATTTTGACTATATTTATTTTGTTTTATTACAGTTGCTATTGATTCAGCATTTGCTGGACACCAAGAAGCAGACTTCGAAAAAACTGCCAGAGAATGGTTTCCTCTGAGTCGGTTTCGATATATTCGAGCAGCCAAAAGGAATCCAATTTGATTTTTTTAAGTAATTTTTTTTTGTTTGAAGTTTTTGCAGTTTAATTTAAGTTTTAAGAATATTTGATTTTTTTATATATATATTTTATATAAATAATATACGAATTTATTTAACTATTTTCAAGTGTTTTTATAATTCTTGTTGTTATACATAGAGTAGTGTTACATAACATTTATGGCACATAGAAAGAAACATTGAAAAGGACATTTCGTATTACATGTAGGTTACATGTACCCTACATGCTACATAACTGCAATTTTTATAGAACCTTATGTGCTGTAATTAAGACGTATCAATTATGTAACTGTGTAACTGTGTTACATTTACATTTTTATTTGATATAATATATATATATATATATATATATATATATATATATATATATATATATATATATATATATATATATATATATGGAATATATGATATCACAAAAGTTACTTGAAAAGAAATTATTTGAAATCATGCTTACATAATATCTAAGAGACAGATGTTATGTCAAGTACATAGAGCGCTGTTACATAATATCTAGGGAACAGATGTTATGTAAAATACATAGAACAGTGTTACATAACATTTATGGTACATAGAAAGAAACACTGAAAGGGACATTTCACATTACATGTAGGTTACATGTACCCTACATGTTACATAACTGCAATTTTGATAGAACCTTATGTGCTATAATTTAGACGTATCAATTATGTAACTGTGTTTGCAAGTGAAAGACTTTTACAGTCTTTGACTTGATGTGATTCACCACATCTAGGACAAATGATCTTATCTGAGGTGTATCTGTTTGCCGAGTGATGGAATGAGTTACACTTAAAACAACGCAAGATGTCAACTGCACCATAAACACAACATTAATCAAGCCCAACTAAAAGATGACCTGTATTGGCATAACTCGAGTGTAAACTGAATAATCCACTAAAACTACCGCCTGATATATAACTGTTGTGCTTTAAAGGAATGACTTGAGAACCTAACAATTTTTAGACTAAGAAAATAAGTTGCTATTATGTTTCACAAAATATATTCGGAAAGAACAGCATCAGAGAGTTGCTCAGACATGCAAACAATAACCCTGATTCGAGGTCTGGCAGCCTTCAGTTCACGAACAATATAATTCTCTGGCAGCTTTTCATCTATTAAAATCTTCAGCGTTGTAGTTTCATTAACGCCTTTGCAGACCAGTATGAGACCACCATCTTTATGTTTTTAACTTTTCGGATATCAATTTCAGAATTGACAGCGTCCACATTTTTCAAGATGTCTGATTTAGCCACCCTATTATTTTGTAACTTCTTTGGCTTGACAATGAGATCAGATATACCAGCACCAGAAGTAGCAGCAGCAGCAGCAGCATAAGAAGCACCAGGTACACTCCCCACTGCCACACCAGCCATATTATCATCTACTATTACATCTACACACCCAGCACTAGGACCAGACCCCGGAGAACTGAGAAGGCTCGCAGAACAGCTATATCATCATTCTGTTTTGTAATTCGCGTGTTAAGATCTGTAATTATTTGCTTTAGATCTTTGATTTCAGAAATATAAACATTTCAAACTTTGCTAGTCTGCGCATCACAGAAATATTACTGTCGCTCACATGCTCATTATCACTGGCTGTTGTCTTCGATAAACCGACCGAATCAGCGGTATCGGCAGCAGTCGCTTGAGTTGACAACACCACGAGAGATGCAGCCGCTGTAAATCCACAGAGAATGACGATTCTCCTACCGAAGCGCCACAAATTGTTGTACAGACACATGTACACATGTGATATGGAAGCAGCAGCTACACCCAGGGCAGATCAGCCCAGCTAACCTTTAATGCTGGCCCAGTATTGGCGTCATAGCCGGTACCCGGCAGTTGCATTGCTGAAGAAGTGCTTGAATACAATGTTGAGCCGGCAACTATAGGAAGTAGTAGTAGTAGTAGCAGTGGTGGGGAGGCCAACGCCAAGCAAGTAGGCCACAATGGGCCCTTTTTGCCAACCCCAGCAACCATGCTCTACTCTTCCTCGGTTCCGTCGCCAAACCGCCTCTACCTCGAGATGAAGGCCGTGACGGTCTTCAATTGGACAGTACTTACCCGATTCCTCTGCAGAGTTCTTGATCCGAACAATTCTGCTCGAAGACTCCCAGAAGCCTCGCATTCACACAGGTAGTGGTAGGACGTTTCTTCATCCTCGCCGCATTCCTGGCAAATGGGATCCCTCTCTACGCCTATCAATGTGAGGTGTCTTCTAAGGGCGCAGTGGCCTGTCAGCACCCCGAGGATGCGGCGAAGCGTAGGTCGACTCCTTCCGAGTAGCCAGACAGCTTTATCTCTGTCCGGTCCCTCCACGAAGTCCCTCGCCTGCCTGCAGCCACCAACCGACCCCCAGTGCCTCTCCATTGCTTCCTCGGTCCACCTGTCTAAGGCGACAGAGACTGTCTTCCTACTTATGCCTATCGCAGGCTCCGGGCCACAGAACGGCCGCAGGGAACCGAGTTTTGCGAGATTATTCGCTACCTCATTCCCCGCTACACCACAGTGTCCCGGAACCCACACCAGTTGCACCTCCTTCGTCCTGGCTATCCCTCTGAGGGCGTCAGCGCACTCCTGAACCAGTGGTGACCTGATTCTGGCCGCGCAGACTGCCCGGAGGACCGCGTGGCTATCCGAGCAAATGCACACACACTTCTCGGGACTCATCTTCACATCCTGTCTATTGGCCACAGACAGGATAGCATACGCCTCTGTTGCGAATGCCGTGGTGTATGCGCCAAGAGCATAGCTCTCGCGCACCCCCAGGCCCTCGATGTATATTCCTGCCCCGGAGGATTGCTGGTCCTCCAGCCGCGATCCGTCGGTGAAACAGACCAGGCTTGCGGGCTGGAATGCAACCTCATTTTCCCTCCACTGATCCCTACTGGGGATCCTGAGGGTGTATGGCCTAGTCAACCTAATATCGTCCTCGGCATCCCTCACCTTTATGGCGGAAATCGGAATTTTCTTTTCCACCTCCTTGGCGACTCTTGCATGCCCTATTACTGCTCCCTCTCCGCACCAGTTACCTGAGTCCCGGATTCTAAGATGCGACGCCATAGCCTCCCTTCTGATACAGATGGGAAGCGGTGGCAGCATCAACAGGACCTCTAGCGCGGCTGAGGGTGTCGTCCTCATAGCGCCTGTGATACCCAGGATAGCCAGCCTTTGGAGTTTGGCCAGCTTCCTGCTGGTTGTTTGGTTCACACCACACCACCAGACCAACGCCCCATAGAGGATTCTCGGCCTGACGATCGCAGTGTAGATCCAATGAAGGATCCGAGGATTAACTCCCCAGGTCCTCCCTATCACACGACGCAGCTGCCAGAGGGTCGCTACTCCCTTCCTCACAACTCGTTCTATTTGCGACCCCCATGTTAGTTTGGAGTCCAGGATCACCCCCAGATATTTGACCTCTTGCACTAAAGCTAAAGGTTTTCCAAACATCACGGGCACCCTGAACCCCTCTACCTTCCTCTTCTTGGTAAATAGGATCATCTCCGTCTTCGCCGGGTTTACGGAGACTCCCTGCTCACCACACCACCTTTCGATTATGCTACAGGCAGCTTGCATGCACTCACAGGCAACTATAGGAAACTCCGGCCAGCAGTCGGCCAACGGTCTGTTAGCCAGCACATACATTACAGGTCAGACACTTTACCAATGCTGCAGAGTTACTTGATTTCAATATCAAATCTACATTTTTAAGGCACTTATATCAAGTGCTCAATTTTAGGTGGCCCACTACTTCTACTATGAAGGACCAACACTAGGTACTCGGCATTGAAATATTACTTATTGATATATATATATATATATATATATATATATATATATATATATATATATATATATATATATACATATATATATATATATATATATATATATATATATATATATATATATATATATATATATACATATATATATATATATATATATATATATATATATATATATATATATATATATATATATATATATATATATATATATATATATATATATATATATATATACACGAGACATGCTTGGTTCTCGGGTTAAACCGCGTCCAGAATTTATGGAAACTCGACGTTTCGGCTCCTGTTTTGGAGCCATTTTCAAGAGGTAAAGGAAATATGTAAGGACACTCTAAGGCCTCAATCTGCCTACTCCTTAGAGTGATGGACAATAGATCTCTCTGAGGCCTACGGTTGAACACACTGAGACCTCACAGACGATCTCCGGCGAGATTTGGGGAGTAGGCAGATTGAGGCCCCGTAATCGAGCTACAACAACCCAACCTTCCTTTATCCACCGCTCTAAGGAGTAGGCAGATTGAGGCCTTAGAGTGTCCTTACATATTTCCTTTACCTACCTTTGTCCACCACTCTAAGGAGTAGGCAGATTGAGGCCTTAGAATGTCCTTACATATTTCCTTTACCCACCTTTGTCCATCACTCTAAGGAGTATGCAGATTGAGGCCTTAGAGTGTCCTTACATATTTCCTTTACCCACCTTTGTCCACCACTCTAAGGAGTAGGCAGATTGAGGCCTTAGAGTGTCCTTACATATTTTCTTTACCCACCTTTGTCCACCACTCTAAGGAGTAGGCAGATTGAGGCCTTAGAGTGTCCTTACATATTTCCTTTACCCACCTTTGTCCATCACTCTAAGGAGTAGGCAGATTGAGGCCTTAGAGTGTCCTTACATATTTCCTTTACCTCTTGAAAATGGCTCCAAAACAGGAGCCGAAACGTCGAGTTTCCATAAATTCTGGACGCGGTTTAACCCGAGAACCAAGCATGTCTCACATTAAAGACCGCGGAAATCTTTCTGAACACACACACACACACACACACACACACACACACACACACACACACACACACACACACACACACACACACACACACACACACACACACACACACACACACACACACACACACACACACACACACACACACACACACACACACACACACACACACACACACACACACACACACACACACACACACACACACACACACACACACACACACACACACACACACACACACACACACACACACACACACACACACACACACACACACACACACACACACACACACACACACACACACACACACACACACACACACACACACACACACACACACACACACACACACACACACACACACACACACACACACACACACACACACACACACACACACACACACACAACACACACACACACACACACACACACACACACACACACACACACACACACACACACACACACACACACACACACACACACACACACACACACACACACACACACACACACACACACACACACACACACACACACACACACACACACACACACACACACACACACACACACACACACACACACACACACACACACACACACACACACACACACACACACACACACACACACACACACACACACACACACACACACACACACACACACACACACACACACACACACACACACACACACACACACACACACACACACACACACACACACACACACACACACACACACACACACACACACACACACACACACACACACACACACACACACACACACACACACACACACACACACACACACACACACACACACACACACACACACACACACACACACACACACACACACACACACACACACACACACACACACACACACACACACACACACACACACACACACACACACACACACACACACCACACACACACACACACACACACACACACACACACACACACACACACACACACACACACACACACACACACACACACACACACACACACACACACACACACACACACACACACACACACACACACACACACACACACACACACACACACACACACACACACACACACACACACACACACACACACACACACACACACACACACACACACACACACACACACACACACACACACACACACACACACACACACACACACACACACACACACACACACACACACACACACACACACACACACACACACACACACACACACACACACACACACACACACACACACACACACACACACACACACACACACACACACACACACACACACACACACACACACACACACACACACACACACACACACACACACACACACACACACACACACACACACACACACACACACACACACACACACACACACACACACACACACACACACACACACACACACACACACACACACACACACACACACACACACACACACACACACACACACACACACACACACACACACACACACACACACACACACACACACACACACACACACACACACACACACACACACACACACACACACACACACACACACACACACACACACACACACACACACACACACACACACACACACACACACACACACACACACACACACACACACACACACACACACACACACACACACACACACACACACACACACACACACACACACACACACACACACACACACACACACACACACACACACACACACACACACACACACACACACACACACACACACACACACACACACACACACACACACACACACACACACACACACACACACACACACACACACACACACACACACACACACACACACACACACACACACACACACACACACACACACACACACACACACACACACACACACACACACACACACACACACACACACACACACACACACACACACACACACACACACACACACACACACACACACACACACACACACACACACACACACACACACACACACACACACACACACACACACACACACACACACACACACACACACACACACACACACACACACACACACACACACACACACACACACACACACACACACACACACACACACACACACACACACACACACACACACACACACACACACACACACACACACACACACACACACACACACACACACACACACACACACACACACACACACACACACACACACACACATACATATATATATATATATATATATATATATATATATATATATATATATATATATATATATATATATATATATATATATATATATATATTAAATAGTCCAAAACTCAACATGATTTAGGAATAAGTATACATAAGAAATCTATCAAATTGTTAAACGATGTTGGTAATTTATAAATATAACCCATCAATACAGACCATTATTTTCATAGATATTCAATTTCGTAAAGCTAGATATTATGTTATGGAACAAAATAAATCAGAATATTGAAACATTTTACGGTTTTCATATATTATAGGACATAGAAAAATGAAATAAAAACCAAGTACCTATGTATATTAAACGTTTTAATGCCATAAAAATAAGATAATCACTTGCACGATTAACAATAAATAAAGTACAAATGTGTCAAAATTAACAATGCTAAATAAAATATCAATAAACAAACTCATAAATGAAACACTTATCTGAGAATCCATTTAATTAACAATATAAGTGAATATTATAAAATTGTAACGTTCTACGGGGTTCTGGATTTGTTTACTAACAAAACACAGCTTTCCAAACTACTAATTTATTATTACCAACTATTTTCGAACACCAGTGTCAACTAAAATATATCTCTTCTCTATTATTAAATAACCATAGAATTATATTCCACTATCGCCTTCTATGATCGCCTCCTATACCACAACACTTACTGTTAATTCGCTTTATACTCTATGATCACTTCTTTACACCACCTTATTCAAAACTGAACTAACTTACTCTGCCGACCGCTCGTCTATTTATACTGTCTATAGAGATTCTAGACCTTCTACACTATTCTACACCTGTCACTTCTAGTCCATTCTAGAAATGTCAATCCAGAGTGTTCGCTCTTACCAACACACTACCACAGAAGTAACAAAGTTCCTAAACTTAATTCTCATAGACAAATGTGACAATATTTTAGTAGGTACCTATATATTTTGATATGATCTAAATATCCATGTGTACTCAGCACATATGCACTCGTATAAAGAGATGAAACACAACCCTTAATAATATTTATATCTAATAACTGGTGAAAATAAAACGAGTGAATATTTGCGTGTTGTGCACTTGACTGCACAAAAATTCCCTAAGATGACCCTTTCAATAGACGTTGTGTCCATCGGGTTTGTCCACTAATTGAGATTTGAAATTGCATGGAAGGTAACTTTTACATTAAGTGAATATTGGAACCTGTGATGAGCACTGATAGGTACACTTTTGGAGAACCCAATTCACTACTGCACATTTTTAAAGATTTGACGATCGTTTCACTAACAAGGTCAGCGTCATCAGAGGATGTATTATCTTTTACAACTGTAAACTATTTAAAACATTTCATTTAGCACTTGAGTTATATTTCAGGCTTAGCTTACAATATTTTTCCTAAAACATATTTTTGTCTCCTACATTCTTCACTGTCACCTGCATTACGAAGGCAAATTTAATGTTGACAGAGTCGTCTTTTGTTGCCTGGCATCTTTACACAAAGGGTTCTTGCTCACCGTTCCTAAAAATCAGACATTATATAAATGAAAAATTTTCGATTTTTTCCACAGCACCACATTTACAAATAATACGTTTAATAATCTTGGTAAAGGCGTAGTTATACTAGCTATATGGAATGAATCAAATATTGACTCAATATCAATCATCTTACTTCCTTCCCTTATAATTATGGAGGAAGAATTGTGAATAATAGAAGAGCTGACACACAAGAACAGTTACCTACATGATACAAATAACGAGAGATATGATATTCCGACTACCTATTTTTAGACCCGTCACGCGCATGGTGTCAAGTGGTGAGTCCAATGCAACAATAATATGCTGTCGTGCAGTGGGGTTTGACGTTTCATCACAACCTCTTAACAAATTATGTATTTTACTAATATTTAAGTGCATACAGTTGGAAGTAATAAAAATGAAAAAGATTAAATTTAGTGCTGCGATCTATATTATCTGAAAAAGACAATATAGGCGTAACTTCAACCGCATTAAACTGACGTATAGAAACTTTTTGATTGAGAATGACTTTGTTTTAAGTGTGTAGTTGGACTTCTATAACGTTACTCACCGCGTGACGTCATAGGAGGGGGCGGGGCATATGCGCAATATCATATCTCTTCTAAGTCATTCTATCATGGTCGTTACCTACTAGCCAGTTTAAATTTACAGGAGCTGAGTTTTTGACACAAGCAATGACGACAGATTTGTTAAATAATTACAAAAGCAATTTTAATATGGATGATACTACACTAGTTACAATTTAAAGTTGCAGTTATATTTAATTATACAAAAAAAAATCTACTGATGTTTAGATTTAGTTTTGAATTTCAAATTATGCATAACTTTGACTTAAATGTGAACATTATAAACAATTGTAAAATTAAAATTGAATTTATAAACATTTAAATACAATAAGAATGTATTATATTATATTGTTTTCTTACAAGTGTTTAATAAATTATGTTTTCAATAATTTTCTGTTTTGTTTTTCTAAACTATTATTGTGTGTGGTTATATAGACACAGCTCTACTCCTAACAACAAAATGTAACATGTAATGTGGATGAAATTATCAATAAATAGATCTGATATATATGCCCAACTATGTTACATAGATATGTCACGAGAGGAACTATATGCATGACATTTCGTGTTACATGTAACTTACAAGTTCATAACAAGTTACATAAATGATACTTTTGTAAATAACAAAATATTATTTCAGTTATGTGAATGTTACATAATTGTGTTTGTTGGGACGTTTAATAATCTTGGTCAAGGCGTAGTTATACTAGCTATATCGAATGAATCAAATATTGACTCAATCTCAATCATCTTACTTCCTTCCCTTATAATTATGGAGGAAGAATGGTGAATAATAGAAGAGCTGACACACAAGAACAGTTACCTATACCTATATTTCGTGATTTAGAAACAAACTATACATTCAGGTGCTCATGATTTGCATACTGTTATAATAATACATTTAATATAATGCGATAAGACTATAAATACATTAAAAAATGATTAACTTACCTGTTGCCTTGCGACAGACAATTTCTTGCATTTTATCATTTTTCCTTTTACTTTTATTAAGCTTCAAACACACAGCACCACAGCACATAAACATACGCCATGTTGTTTTAATTCTATGTTTGCTATTGTGCTAGCGCGATGGCCATGCGCCAACACTATCGGCTCACGATGTTAGACGAGCAGCCGAGGACTATTAAAGGCTACCATGCACTTCTCCAGCGGCTTGGCGGTACTGTGAAAAAGCGATAATTCTCACCGCATTGTCAACATTGGTTAGCAGAATACCGTAAATATTATTTGCATTTTGCCAACCCCAATAACGTAACGGTAAAGCGCCGTTTCGCCGTTACCGTTACTGAACCAGCATAGACGGCATTATCCCGGCAGACCGCCGATGGTTGCGTGTTTGCTGGGAGGATATCATCGTGTCGCGCGCACCTCTTTTACACAAACCACACTCAGGCTGTCATATCCTACTTTTAATCAGAGGTGGAAATGTTTGGCTGCCAAGAGATGGACACACATTGCATTAAATTATTTATAACACTGCATACAATAAATGTCCTCCAACCAAGTAGGGCCCTGTACTCCACTAGCAGTTGGAACCGACAGCCACTATCACAGCCTTGTTTGTTATCTAAAGACTGATAAGACTTTTCGGATTCTATCTACAATATTAGCCTAATAAGCAAGTTCAGTGTACTCACATTCTGTATATAATTTCTAATTAACACTGTAACACCATAATTAGCTATGTCACTGTTTTTGAGAATTAATTTCCTTTACGTTGTGTGTGCGTTTGTGTGTTTTGTTTCTTTACCGTCGGCCTATTTCCGCGACTATGGCCAATCACCGATGCCAGGGAGCAGTTTCACCTCACTATCCTGGAAATTTCCCCGAACCCCTGCCTTTCTGTAAGGTGGGTAGGGATCTTTAACGTGCCCAACAGCGCATGGACACGGGACCGACTGCTTTACGTCCCCTCCGAAGAGCGGAACGTGCAGACAGTCAACTTGCTCAAATACAATGCCAGAACCTCGGTTGATGTTAATCGTATTCTAGATTCTAGATTCTATATGTATTCTAGGGGGCTTAATTAGCGCTCATTTGAAGAAATTTTTTCAAAATTCAAAAGTTGAGATCTCCTCATTAGTGAATTTTTAAGAAAATTCAATAAAAGAGTAAAATTTTTACAAGCGACGCTTTGAGTGTCGTGTAGTTTATATAAACGCAGATCTCCTTATTGACGAATTTTTTTGCCGAAAATTTGCTAAAAGCACAACACTTCCGATAATGTATCTGTCAAAAATTTTGAAAACAAGTTGACAACTTCACAAGAGTGCAGTTTAGCAAAGGGTGTTTTGTATGAAACCAATTCATAATTGATTAAGGAATCCAAACAAGCTAAACCATAATATAGGGTTTTCAATTTTTTTTATTTATCTGTCAAAAAGAGAAGCTTCAAAATTTAAGTGAAAAGAAAATTTAAAATTACACTGTGTTTTCGTTAACAGAATAGTATGGAAATTGCTTAACAAGAAAGGAGATATAGTTTAACAAAACTGGAAGTGTTAGCCACTGACGGAACTATACTGGGGAGGAGTGAGAATAAATTACAATTATACTGTCAAATCTGACAGTTTTTAAACACGACTTTGGATGAAAATATTATTTTAGATACTAAGCTTTAAAATTGTACATTTAATACAGCCACAAGCCTAAGCTTATTTGTATTGTACCCTGTAAAATTTATGACAGAAATAAATAAATAAATAAAAAATAAAAATAAATACCGAAGTTGGTAGATGCAAAGAAAAAAATTGAAAAGGGGCAGTAAGAAATAAAATAATTTCAAATTATGCGCCAGATATGGAAAACACTTGAATGCCTAAGATTAATTGATACATACATAGGGTCCGCAAATGCTTAGTTTTTTAAATACAGCGTGTTAAAAGTTATTTGTTTTTGTTAGTTTTTCACGAATAAGTCCGAGTCAAATTAAAATTTTGACGTGAAAATTGGCATGTGGGGGTTTTCGCGGGCATGAAATTTAAATATGTTATTGTTAATAACACTGCTGGCAGAGGGCGCCACCTGTAAGACATGGCTTGCATTGAATTGGCTATAATTTGTTGACACCCAGTAATATCAACCTACCGTATAGCTACATTGCAGCCCTTATCAATTGTAAGCAAAAAATGTATACTTGATTTAAATCTCTCAGACACACCATTTTCGAGATATTTCAATTTTTGTATATGTCGATGTCGCTCAAAAATTAATTCTGCGTCAAATCATAGGAATACATTTTTCACCTTTTAATTGCTATCAGTATGTATAAATTTAATTTTCTTATTCTCTAGTTAAAAATTAAAATGTTACTAGAAAAAGAACTGACAAGACACAATCATGAAGATAAAATAAAAAGCGATGATAACAAACTTTGAACAAACCATTTAACAAAGTGGTTTCCATCGTTACGGGACATGACTTTTGCGTTTTCGTCGTGACATATACTACATTTGACTTTTACGTTTGAGACTACTCACTATTTTTAAGTAATTAATTGTATTGTCCGTAATTTTTCTAATTAAATATGGAAGTCTTTACCAACAATGAACTAACAGACATGCATGTTATGTATTCACGGGCTTTTGGTAACTGTTGAGGTGAAACGATTGTATGAAGAAGCCTTCCCAAATCGGAGAATTCCAGACAAGGATGTTTCAACGGATTGACATCCGTCTGCGAGAAACAGGTACATACGTACATTATCTAATACATCGATCTTCCTCTTTCGAATATATATTTTTACCAGGTACCCTTAATAAACTTACTGCTGATCGAGGCAGACCATGAAATCCTGATTTTGAAGAGGTTGTTCGGAATGAAATTGAACAAAATCCAAAAATAAGTACTAGGAAAATAGCCAATCATCTGTGAGTATCCAATTCAACGATATGGCGAGTTCTTCACGAGCAACAATTGCGTTTATATCACATCCAACGTGTGCAGGCACTATCGCCTGAAAGAGATTTTATACCTCGCCTACAATTTTGCCAATGGTTTCTTCAACATAATAATGTAGAGAACTTGTTGAATTGTGTATTGTTCACTGACAAGTCTGTATTTAGGCGCGACGGGAGCGTCAATTTTCGTAACAGCCATATTTGGGCTGACGAAAATCCCCACGCAGTTTTTGAAAGGCATCATTAACAGCAATTTTCCTTAAATGTATGGGCTGGATTGTAGAGTGTAATTTGATAGGACCAATTTTTTTTTACCTCACAGACTTAATGCTACAACTTATCTTGAATTCCTGCAAAACCAACTAAATGGGTTATTAGAATATGTACCTCTTGACATAAGACATAACATGTGGGTTATGCATGACGGAGCCCCCCCTTCCCCCACATTTCGCCCTAAATGTCAGAAATTACCTAAGCAATACTTTTGGACGCATATGGATCGGACGCGGTGGACCTCAGCCATGGCCGGCTCGATCCCCAGATTTATATCCTATGAAGTTTTATTTATAGGGGCATCTCAAAAGTATTGTTTATGAAGCAAATGTTGAAAATCTTGATGATCTGCAGCTAAGAATCAAGTACAAACTTGGATGCGAACAAATTAGAAATACACCAGAAATATTTCACAGAGTACGACGTATTCTCCGCAGAATACGAAAGTGTATTGAAGAGGAGGGTGGCCATTTTGAACATTTATTGTAGTCAGGTATCATAAAATGTTATAAACTTTTTTATTTGTTGTTTTATTTGTTGTTAAAACTTGCAGACAATACAAGTAATTACTTACCAGCAGTGTTATTAACAATAACATATTTAAAATTCTTGCCCTCAAGAACCCCCGCGTGCCAACTTTCACGCCAAAATTTTAATTTGACCCAGACTTATTCGTGAAAAACTGACAAAAACAAATAACTTTAACACGCTGTATTTAAAAAACTAAGCATTTGCGGACCCATGTTTATATGAAAAAATAGTCTTATTTTTTTGTACCGAATGTGCACTTGTAACATAGATAATCATTTTTGAAACACCCTGTATCTCGCGTGTTATTGTATTGTTTATATATAACTCTGCATAGCCCACTTGCCAAAACAAATCAAAAATAGATCGTGTACTTCAAATGCACTTGAATTTTTTTTTGAAGGTTTCATAATAGCTTGTAGCAACACACATTGAGTATTGCAAAAAACTATTATTTAAATATTTACGATGGGAAAGGGAGGTAAAGGTGGAAAAGGTGGCCAAGGAGAGGTAAATACTTATTCTCTATACTTTCAAGTTATTTTATTATCATATTTTTGTTGTTTTCATTAATTTAGAAGAAGACTGAACCAGCGAAAGTATCAGATCAAAAAGCTGCTGGTGGCAAAACTGCACCTGCTACTGCAGCGAAAGGTGGTAAAAAAGGTGTGTATTTTTTGTGGATAACAATTTATGTTATAAATGTTAATTTTCAAACATTAATTATTTTTGACTTTTGCTGTGTGATGCAATTAAAATCAGGAAATGTGTTACTTTTATATGTAATACTCCACGTTATATTTTCAACTTTTACTAACATTACTGATACGATTTTGTATCTATTAATAATACCTGTCAGTTATGTTGTATATTAATGTTTAATAGACAGGGAGTCCCATTTGAAATGGTTATAAATTGACCTGTTTATTCTGAACGTAAATAATTTTTCCAACTAACTAATATTCCAAACAATAGGTTAGGTGGAGTTTCGTGGGGCAAAAATCGCAACATGTATATTCATGTATATATATATATATATATATATATATATATATATATATATATATATATATATATATATATAGATATATATATATATATATATATATATATATATATATATATATATATATATACACATATATATATATATATATATATATATATATATATATATATATATATATATATATATATATATATATATATATATATATACAGGTGTCCCACGGCGAACGCCCGCGGTCGATTTCTCGGAAACTAGACTTTGGAAACTTTTGAAAATTTGGCAGCATACTGAAGACGATAGGGGCAACTCGGCTAAGATATTTTCAAGATGGTGCCACTTCCGGTTATACATGGTGTTGATGTTAACTTGCTTATTTTAAATAGGACAGCCTAAGTATTATTACATTTTTAGTTAACACGGGAAATTTTAGACACATTTTGTGCATAATGTCATAGACCTAAGTCTAGCCGTTTTTGACATATCTCAAATTTTATGTCAAAAATGACGTTTGCAGGCCTAAACATAACAGTCAATTTCTCCTATATGAAAGCCTTTATCATTTAATTGGATTTTATTGCCTTGTAGAAAGGGAACTACTTTAGTGGCCTGTGATGTTGTTTTCATCATAGACAAATGCACGATGATCAAAAAATCACATTGAAAATTTATTTGAAAAAAACTCGGGACGCAGCAAGTGCGTTATGGTAGTGAATTTTTATTAAATGCTTCAAATTTAAATAACTCAATTTTCTATAAACTTAGAGAGTTTAATTTCAATACGTAGTAAGGTTTTTCCTAAGGCAAGATATCCACAAAATTTCATTAAAATAACTTTGTAATTTTCAGAGAAAAAAATTTTTTTCGAAAGAAAATTTAAAATTTGAATAACTCAATTTTCTCTAAACTTAGAAAGTTGAATTTTGGTACGTAGTAAGGTTGAGGCAACATATATAGTAAATTTCATTAAAACAGCTTTGTTACTTTCGGAGAAAAAAATTTGTTCGAAAGAAAACTCAAAATTTTTCCGGAAAACCCCGTCTGATTTTTCTGGATAACGAACTCATCCAAGCCATTACTAAAAGACAGGCACTTGCCAAGTTTCATCGAAATCGGTTAATTATTTTTTGAGTTATCATATATATATATATATATATATATATATATATATATATATATATATATATATATATATATATATATATATATATATATATATATGATAACTCAAAAAATAATTAACCGATTTCGATGAAACTTGGCAAGTGCCTGTCTTTTATTAATGGCTTGGATGAGTTCGTTATCCAGAAAAATCAGACGGGGTTTTCCGGAAAAACATATAAAAATTAAACCTATTTACAAATGAACTTTAATAAGATATTATGCTGTGACAATACCTCTCTCAAGCACCCTAAAATATAATCAAAATGTGCACAGTTATATATGTTTTATTTCTTTTTCCCTTGTCTTAATACACTACATATTTAATTTACTTATTTGATTTCATAAATAGTCGGTTAATAGTGACTTGGAATGAAGTAGACACCACATCTTCAAACATATTAAGAGAATATGAGTAAATCAACAGCAACTGGGAATGAATTCGGTCAGTCCACCAGCCACGTGGTTAAAAAACACTGTTTGTATGAGTTACAACTCTACCTCTAAATAAAAGGACTGTAACAGCGGCAGAAGCAAAAGTCAATGGAAGGTGTGTGTATTCGCAAAGAAACTATTGACTATTAATAACAACAATTGACTAAAAACGCTGCGAGTTGTAAGGCAAAAATAATTATACTACAGAGGTGATAAATGATAATAAATTACAATAGGGTTATATATAATCGTAAATGCTTCCAATGATTAACAATCAGTGAATTCAGTATTATTGACATTTCTCGGAAACTTAAAAATGAATTTCATGAGTCAATAAGAGAAGCATTGACTAACCAACAGCAACCACATACTTATGATATAAACATAAATGTTTCAAATTTGAATAGCTCAATTTTCTGTAACTCTAGAAAGCTGAATTTTGGCACATAGTTAGGTATTTCCCAAAGCAATATGTAGACCAAATTTTATCAAAATTTTCGGAAAAAAATTTTTTTTTGAAAGAAAACTCAAAATTTTCCCGGAAAACCCCGTCCGATTTTCCTGGCCAACGAACTCATCCAAGCCATTAATAAAAGAAAGGCACTTGCCGAGTTTCATCTAAATCGGTTAATTATTTTTTGAGTTATCAGACGGATACACACACACACATATATATATATATATATATATATATATATATATATATATATATATATATATATATATATATATATATATATATATATATATATATATAAACATATAAACATTCAAACTGACCCCGGATATGGGTTCTAGGGGTCCTAATTCGCGCTCATTTGAAAGAATTTTTGCAAAGTCTCACCATCGATACCTCTCTATTAGTGAATTTTTTTAATAAAAATTCACTAAAATTGTCAAAAGGTTTTTTTTCAAATGGAAACCCCCTATTTTAGTTCCCCTTCTACAAGGAAGTTATGTTATGTTTAGACCTGCAAACGTCATTTTTTACATAACATTTGAGATGTCGAAAAGGTATAGGACATAAAATGTGTCTAAAATTTCCCGTGTTATCTAAAAATGCAATAAAATATAAGTGTCCTATTTACAATAAGCAGGTTAACATCAACACCCTGTATAACCGGAAGTGACACTATCTTGAAAATATTTTAGCCGAGTTGCCCCTATCGACTTCAGTAAGATGCCAAATTTTTAAAACTTTTCAAGGTCTAGTTTCCGAGAAATCGATCGCGGGCGTTCGTCGTGGGACACCTGTATATATATATATATATATATATATATATATATATATATATATATATATATATATATATATATATATATATATATATATATATATATATATCTGTGTGTGTGTGTGTGTGTGTTATAAAAGTTCGGTACGCAGCAATTGCGTTATGGTAGTGAATTTCCATTAAATGTTTCAAAACTGAATAACTCAATTTTCTATAAACTTAGAAAGTTGACTTTTGGTATGTGCCAAGGTCTTTCCCAAGGCAACATATCCACCAAATTTCATTAAAATACCTTTGTAATTTTCGAAGAAAAATTTTTTTTTGAAAGGAAACTCAAAATTTTCCCGGAAAACCTTGCCCGATTTTTCTGGCTAACAAACTCATCCAAGCCATTAAGAAAAGAAAGGTACTTGCCGAGTTTCATCCAATTCGGTTAATTATTCTTTGATATATATATATATATATATATATATATATATATATATATATATATATATATATATATATATATATATATATATATATATATATATATATATATATATATATATATATATATATATATATATATATATATATATATATATATGTATTCAACCGATAACTCAAAGAATAATTCACCGACAAGTACCCTTATTTTCTTAATGGCTTGGATGAGTTTGTTAGCCAGAAAATCGGACAAGGTTTTCCGGGAAAATTTTGGGTTTCCTTTTAAAAAAAAAATTCTTCGAAAATTACAAAGGTATTTTAATGAAATTTGGTGGATATGTTGCCTTGGGAAAGACCTTGCAACATATAAAAATTGAAACTGACCTTGGATATGGGTTCTAGGGGTCCTAGTGCGCGCTCACCTGAAAAAAATTTTGCAAAGTCCCACAATCGATACCTCTCTATTAGTGATTTTTTTTTAAATGAAAATTCACTAAAAGTTCAAAGAAATAATAATAAAAGTTTGTGGTGAAAAAGTAAGTATAAAATACCTATTCGAAGAAAAGCGTGCATTTTCACAATGTCAAAAATTTCTAAGTTATTAAATCTGTCAGATTGAAATTTGATCTGTTATTTGTCAATAAGCACCACCAATAAGTCTAGTCTTTTTTTGTACAATAGTTAATTGAAACATATTTTTGCAAAGTCTCACCATCGATACCTCTCTATTAGTGAATTTTAAAAATTTTAATAAATCAATAACTTTTTTAATAAAAATTATCTAAAAACATCAAAGCATCTACCCTAACGGTAATTTTCTCGATGATATATACTGGCTGTGCATAAATTGACCCACTCAATAACTAAAAAAATAATGGGCTAATTGTGATAAAATTTGGTAGATACCTTCCTTTTGTAAGTGACTTGGATAAGTTTGTTGGTCAAGAAAATCAGACTAGGTTTTCCTAGAAAATTTTGGGTTTTCTTTCGAAAAATTTGTGTATCTCCGAAAATAGCAAAGCTATGGCAAGCAAATTTAGTACCCAGGTTTACACTATTAAACTTACCCTACATGCCAAAATTCAGATCTCGAAGTTAAAAATAAAAACAATTATAGGCATTTAAAAATGAGAATTTATATACGAGGTAAGCGCCAAACTTTCTCGGCCTGACATGGATCCAGGGTATCACAAGTGTCAAAATTTGGTAGAGTCTTATTTGCCTTGGAAAAAAGAAAAATGGATTTTATGTCACCTCGAAAAGGTATCAAAGGCATCAAAGATCGGCTGCAAAATTCTCTGTCTTATATTATATATATATATATATATATATATATATATATATATATATATATATATATATATAGTGTGGCCCATTTAATATAGAAACACCCCTGTAACTTTTGTATTTATAACTCTATTTTGATGACCAAAAGATCAAAAGATATAAGATGAAGAACTCTATTAAAGCTGTGAAATTTGTTTTCTATGACACCTGACCAAGGCCTACTAAAGCAATTTTTCTATGTCAAAAAATGGGAAAAGGGACTGGGGCAATTTTTAGGGAAAAAATTAGTACGCCACTGCATTTCGCATCCCTCAAAATAGATATGTGCCAAATTTCATAAAAAAAGAAGAATTATTAACCATTTCACAGAGCTTTATTTGTGTGACCCTTCTCATATGGAAACACCCCTGTTACTTGTAGTTATAACGCGATTTTTGTAACTAGATCTCAAAAGATAGAAAATGAATAAGTCTACATATCCTGTGAAAACTGTTTCCTATGTTATTCGATCACGGCCTACTAAACTATTTTCATATGCCAATATTTTAAAAAACGTTTATGGAAAAAATAAGTACGCCACTGGATTCGCTATTCTTCAAAATTGTTACCTACCAAATTTCATAAAAAATAACTATTATGACGGAACTATGAAACTCAACAATAACATCTCAAAAATTGAAGAAAAGAATTTATAAATGCTGTGACATGAAAATTGTTTTAGTAGGCATTTTCACCTGATCTATAGACTTCTTTATCTTCTATCTTTTGAGATCTCGTTAAAAAATCGCGTTATAAATACAAAAGTTACGGGGGTGTTTCCATATGATCATTTGATGCAATTTGGCATATATCTGTCTACATATATCACAAGTGTCAAAATTTGGTAAGACATTGGTTCAAGTCTTATTTGCCCTGGAAAAAAGAAAAATGGATTTTAAGTCACCTCGAAAAGGTATTCCACCTCAAGGCATCAAAGATCGGCTGCAAAATTCTCCGTCTTATTCTGTAGAAAAGATTGGTCAAAACGGTTTTGAATGGGGCAGAAATCCTACGAAAATGACGAAAGAACAGGAAGGAAGGTGGAAGTGGTGACGGACAACAAGGTTGCCCTTCCTGTGGATCTCGTATTTAAACGATTGACGCTTGAAAGTGAACGAATTATCAAAAATCTCGGGGCTTTCAGATACAAGCGTTTGCTGAATCCTTCACGAACATTTAGGCGTTAATAAAGTTAGTCCAAGGTGGGTCCCCAAACATCTTTCAGCAGTTCAGCGCTAGCGTCTCGTTGAATCTGCTCGATCCTGTTTGGACCTCTGCGGAGAAAACGCTCTAGACGTGTTGAAGACACTTGTTACGGGGGATGAAACAAATGGTTTTCTACTATGATCCTTTGTGTAAAAAGGAGTCGATGGAATAGATGCGTAAAGGAGAAGCGCCGCCAAGAAAGTCCAAGGTCTATCAGTCGACAAAAGAAGTGATGACAACGATTTTTTTGGGATTATAAGAGTATTCTACTCACAGACGTTAAAAACGCAACACAACAGTCAATAAGGCATATCATGCAACACCCTTGCATACATTGCGACTAAATATTCGGGACAAAAGACTAAGGAAACTGACCAGAGGCGTAGGTTTGCTCCATGACAATGCATCTGTGTACACTACTGGAATTGCGCAGGCCGCAATTTGTGACTGCGGCGGTTTCGAACAAACTGATCACGCCCCGTACAGTCCAGATGTGGGCCCCCAGTGACTACTACCTATTCGGTAATTTGAAAAAGGACCTTCGTGGGTACCATTTCAGTGACGACGAAGAGGTAAAAGTTGCAGTTTGGGCGCATTTTGAGGACAAACCGAAATAATATTTTTTGGGGGGAATCGAATTTGTTGCCGAAACGACGTAATAAATGCATTGATGTTAGGGGGTTATATTGAAAAATATAATTTAATTGTGAGTCTACGCCGTTTCTTTTATAGTCAGGCCGGAAATTTTGGCGCTTACCTCGTAAGTCAGTAAATAGGTAACCGACTAACAGTCTGTTAGTTCACACTGAGGTTCATTTTGCTAGTTCTATAGTTCTTTATATTAGTCACATTTTAAAAAGTTGGCAAAACGGTAAATATACATTAAGTTCATTTTTCAATAATTATTTCTATTTTTGTTTCAGGTGGCAAGAAGTGACGAAAGTTGAAAAAATATTCACCATGGTACCTTTAAGATTGTGATATACGTATTAGTAGTTTTTAAAAATATATTCATATATCAAAATAACAAAAAATGTTTTTTGAGCGTTTTGTGTACCGTAGATTTAATAAATAATATTAATTCCAATATGTTTTGTTTTGTCGTGAAATTTAAGAACAATCAAAAATAACAGACAGAATCAACTAAAAAAAACTCTGGACGCAGCAAGTGCGTTATGGTAGTGAATTTCCATAAAACTATTTTTTAATAGCAATAATGTGTGTTTTTTTAAGAAAGCAGTCATCAAATTTGGTTACCAGTATAATCTATATAGTTAGAAACAATTTGCCATGTTTCATCAAAATAACTTTATTGTTTGAAAATGTACAAAAATTTCCGAAAGTAAACTTAAAGTGTTCCCGAAAAAATTCGTTTTTTGGTCAACCTTATAGGTTAATAGCAAATTGAGCTATTCAAATATTAAGCATTTGATCAAAATTCGCTACCATAACGCACTTACTGCGTCCAGAATTTTTTTTCTTACAAACATGCATTATATTTCGATGGAAATTGCAAAAATGCAATAACATAAGGAGTGTTTGATTAAAAAAAAAAAAAGAAAATTAGTATCACCAACGACTTATGGGCCACCCTGTGATTGTAGAAATAATTTTTTAAGATGTAGCTCAAGACACCCTATAATTAATATATACAAATTTTTTTCATATCTTGTATAATAACAGATATATTGAGCTTTATTGATTTTTTTACGAAAATTCTACAACAATTATATACTATTAAACGATAAACTCTATAGCTAAGACTACTGCCAAGCGTCAGAGAAAGGGTCTATTTGAAATGAATTTTCTGGAAACATTTTATTAAAATGAAGGACAATGATGATTGTAACTAAGACTTCAGGGTTTGTAAAACATTCTTCTTGAGACATTTTATTTCCATAGCCCGTATTATATTCAAGTTCTTCTCCTAAATGTTGCCAATTTTGACGTTTAAATCGCAACTTTGACGTTTTGTGAAGAACCTCAATTTATTTTTCTTTAAATGCCTATAACTTTTTTGTCTTTTGACCTACAGAGCTAAATTTGGGTATGTAGCTTACCTATAAGGATGTAAACCCGCGTACCAAATTTGGTTGCCCTTACTTTGTTAATTCCGGAGATATAAATTTTTTTTGAAAGAAAACACAAAATTTTCTGGGAAAACCTGGACCGATTTTCCTGGCTAACGAACTTATCTAAGCCATTTGCAAAAGGAAGGTATTCACCAAATTTAATCAAAATCGGCTTATTATTTTTTGAGTTATCGGTGTGATACACACACACATATATATATATATATATATATATATATATATATATATATATATATATATATATATATATATATATATATATATATATATATATATATATATATATATATATATAAATTTTAACTGACCCCGGAAATGTGTTCTGGGGGGCCTAATTAGCGCTCATTTGAAGAAATTTTTTCAAAATTCAAAAGTCGGGATCTCCTCATTAGTGAATTTTTTTTTAAAGAAAATTCACTAATAACAGCTTTTTTAACAGCGTAGATACATCAGTGACTTACATTTAAGACAATTTAATGATCTTAAGAGGTGGGGTTCAATAAAATGTTTAAAATACACTATATTTGTAGCTTGATGAACTGTCTGAATTAGAGCTTTAGACTGAAAATATAGTATATAGTAGAAAGCTCAAGGTTTAGGAAGGCAATAAAGACATATTTAAGGAAATACAGCCTTTATAAAGAAAATGCAACGTTTTTACCAAACCATGATTTGACAATTTTCTTGTTTACGTGAGATTGTGGATATATGTATCCATTTGGTTTTTATTTATAATTCGAAGAATCCGCGAATATAGTTATTACCTGTTCACATGAGAACATCTAGTTATAGATTAGCCGTACAGGGTGTCCCAGCAAACACGCAACCATCGGCCGTCTGCCGGGATAATGTCGTCTGTGTTGGTTCAGTAACGGCAACGACGAAAAGGCGGTTTACCCTTACCCTATTGGCGTTGGCAAAATGCAAATAATATTTACGGTATTCCGCAGTACCTAACCAATGTTGGCTATACAGTGAGAATTATCGCATTTTCACAGTACTGGCAAAACGCTGGATAAGTGCATGGTAGCCATAATAGCCCTCGTCTGCTCGTCTAACATCGTGAGCCGATAGTGTTAGCGCATGTTCATGGCGCTAGGACAAAAGAAAACATTAAAACTAAAACAACATGGCGTATGTTTATGTGTTGTAGTGCTGTGTGTTGTGTGTTTGAGCTTAATTAAAGTAGAATGATAAATGATAAAACGCAAGAAGTTATCTGTCACAAGGCAATATGTAAGTGAATCATTTTTTAATTTATTTATAGTCTTATAGCATTATATTAAATGTAGTATTCTCACAGTATGCAAATCATAAGCACTTGAATGTATAGTTTGTAAATCACGCAAATATTGGTAACCGATTTTGTGTGTCAGCTCTTGTATTATTCACCATTCTTCCTCCATAATTAAGGGAAGGAAGTAACATTATTGAGATTGATTAATTCAATATACCTAACTAGTATTACGCTTTCACCATTATTATTATACTTATTATTTGTAAATGTTTCGTTGTGGAAAATTTTTTGTTGATAAAGTGTCTGATTTTCAGGAACATAGTGAGGAAGAACCCTTTGTGTGAAGATGCCAGACAACAAAAAGGTGACTCGATTAAAGTTTTGCCTTCGTAATGCAGCAGACAGTGAAGAATATATAGGAGACAAAAATATGTTTTAGGAAAAATATTGTAAGCTAAGCCTGAAATATAACTCAAGTGCTAGATGAAATGTTTTAAGTAGTTTACAGTTGTAAAAGATAATACATTCTCTGATGACGCTAACCTTGTTACTGAAACGATCGTCAAATCTTTAAAAATGTGCTGTGGTGAATTGGGGTCTCTGCAAGTGTACATATCAGTGCTCATCAGTTTAAAATATTCACTTAGTGTTCACCTTCGATGAAATTTCAAACCTCAATTAGTGGACAAACCAGATGGACACAGCGTCTCTTGAAAAAAGACATATTAGGGAATTGTTCGTGCAGTCAAGTGTACACACTCGCAAATATTTACTTGTTATTATTTTCACCAATTATTAGCTATAAATATTATACAGATCGTGTTTCATATATCTTTAAGTTTGTTTATGCGAGTGCATATGTGCTGAGTGCACATGTATATTCAGACCATATGAAAGTATATGTACCTACTAAAATATTAATATTCACCTATATTGTTAATTAAATGGATTCTCAAATTACTGTTTCATTTATGAGTTTGTTTACTGATATTTTATTTGGCATTATTGTTAATTTTGACACATTTATACTTTATTTATTGTTAATTGCAAAAGTTACTATTTTATTTTATAACATTAAAACGTTTAATATTATATAGGTACTTGGTTTTTATTTCATTTTTTCTATGTCCTATGATATAAGAAAACCGTTTCAATATTCTGATTTTATGTAATAATATAATCTAGCCCTACAAAATTAAATATCGTTGAAAATAATGGTCTGTATTGATGGGTTATATTTATAAATTACCAATATCGTTTAACAATTTGATAGGTTCCTTATGTATACTTATTCCTAAATCATGTTGATCAGTATTGGACTATTTAATATATATATATATATATATATATATATATATATATATATATATATATATATATATATATATATATATATATGCAGAATAGTGCTAGTCCTTCATAGTAGAAGTAGTGGGCCACCTAAAATTGAGCACTTGATATAGGTGCCTGAGAAATGCAGATTTGATATTGAAATCAAGTAACTCTGTAGCGTTGGTAAGGTGCCTGACCTGTAATGTATGAGCTGGCTAACAGACCGTTGGCCGGATGCTGGCCAGAGTTTTCTATAGTTACCGGCCCAGCATTGTATTCAAGCACTTCTCCAGCAATGCAAGTGCCGGGTACCGGCTATGACGCCAATACTGGGCCAGCATTAAAGGTTAGCTGGGGTGGTTATTATTCGAAACGAAATTTTAGGATAAAAGTCTGTGGTTGATGAATGAAACATTCAAAACCATCCCGTGTTGCAACACACATACACAGACACACAATTTTCTTAACAGATTTTGCTCCAAATCACTCGTTGGTATCCAAGATTACGTTTAATAAATTTCAGGTCTTTTGGATTTAAAATTAAAACATAGTTCTAACTAAAATGTATTATTAATTATTATTATTATTAATTATTTAGTCAATGTGGCTGCTGAAACAAGCGCCTGTGGCCACCAACTGCAGATCAGATATTTTCTAAGAGACGGCGCAATAAAAATTTGAGTTATGCAAATATAATATGACAGGATTAGTGATTCATTCTTATGTGATATTACAAAAATATGAGAAACAATTTCGGGACGTAGCAAGTAGGTTATAGTAGTTAATTTTCATAAGAATTGTATATAAAAACAATAACTTTTACAAACACATCATTTTTAATTTCATGTCATCTGTCATTCTGGCGTCGTGCGAGATCGGGTTGAATGTACTTTAACATTTGCGTATGGTGTTGACAACGGTTTTAGGGATTTTAATGGCCAAGATTTCTCGATCGCTAGTTCGGATAGTATGTTCTACCCATGTTATTTATATTTTTTAGTCCGGTGGTATGTATCAATCTAAGCATGGCAGCTAACTAGTCCGTCTGTGTCAGGCATTGGACTATAACCACTTAAGACGTCTCAATTCACGTCTTTCAGATTTTATTTTTAATTTGGAAAAAACTGTAAATTTTTCAACCAAATTAGTTGCAATTCACAACAGCGGTTTACTCACATCATATTCTAGCTACTCTAATACTTTTAAAAATAAAGCGCATTCAAAAATATTTTTGTATATTTTTCGGTGAAAAAAATGTCCGTTATAGCTGATTTACTAACTCGGTCGCGATCTTAACGAAATGAAGATATGTGCCAAGTTTCGTTCAAATCAGTTAAGCATTTTTTTATTTATCGCTCGAATACACACACACAAATATATATATATATATATATATATATATATATATATATATATATATATATATATATATATATATATATATATATATATATATATATATATATATATATATATATATATATATATATATATATGGGGGGGGGGGGGGTCCCTATGCCTTTCCATGCGCTGGTTGTTCTCTTGATTGATCGCCGCGTGGCTTAGCTACTGGACTCCTTGACGCCAAAATAAAACATAGAAAACATTGATCGAGCTGGATTCGATCATGCAACCTTCTGCGTAGAAGACGGGAACTCTACCACTGAGCTATATACTGATATGTCAACTAACGTTTTGGTTACATGATACTTGACACAGGCTTCATGCCCGGGGCAGTGTATAAAAGGATACGTAACAATTAATTACATAATTAGTAGAATTACCATTGAAACACATTCAGGGTCTGTTTCCGTCTTATATAACGTCTTATGTTTAAGTTTAAAGAAAAAAGAGACTATTTTAGAATCATTTTTATAGACTTGATTTGTTTACACTTCTAGTATATTATGCAACACTTTCAGTCTAAAGCCATAGTATAATATATCTATGCTACGCTAAAACTGTATTTGGGGCCGTTCATCAGGTTACAAATATAGTATATTTGAAAAATTGATTGAATCCCACAGTTAAATAACTATCACTTGGCAAATTTTCAATTTCATGCCGTCTATCTTTTTCCATAATTGTGGCCGAGATTCCACGATTGTTGGTTCGGGTAGTATGTTTTATGCCTGGTATTTATTTAGTTTGGTTACTGTTAATGTATTGTTTATAGCTGCTGTATGAAGCAATCTACGCGTGTCGGTTAACTACTCTGTCTGTCAGGCATTCGACTTTACCACTAAGTCGTTTCAACGCAGGTCTTTGGGATTTTATTTTTACTTTGGAAAAAACTCTAAATGTTGCGTACCAAATTATTTAAAACTCAGAGCATAGGTTTATTTACACCATTTCTAGCTACATGTAAAGTCTCATTCCAGTTACTCTGACACTTACAAAAATATAGCGTTTTCAAAAAAAAGTATATTTTTGGGGGAAGAAATTTTAACGGGCCCTAGTTTTGGGTTCTGGAGACCCAAATTCGCGCTCATCTGAAGAAAAAATTTCAAAAGCTTTTCATCGTGACCTCTCTATTAGCGAATTTTTCTTAATGAAAATTCGCGAAAAAGGGGGAGGTTCTATGTTCATTTGTATGTATTTTTTTACGTATGTTCACTGATATTTTCTTTCGTGAGTAATGGACCAATTTTTTAAAAATCTTTTTTATTTGAAAGGGTATTCTCCTGAGGTGATCTCATTTTCACAAAGTTAGGATCTGATGATGGGATCTCAGGGAAATCGAAGGAAATCCTCAAGAATTATTTTTTATGTGTGTCACCGATATTTTCTTTAATTGTGGACCAATTAAAAAATATATATTTAGTTTGAAACGGTATATTCCTGAGCCGACAATAGGCATGGATGCAAAATGATAATGTTTTGTATCCTCCTACTATGTCGAAAAGCATAACTATTGGACAATTGATAGTCCCTCTATTAATCTTATTTTTAAAGGGGTAGACATTGATCCAATCCAATCCACAGCAGGTGGTAGTGGAATTTTCCTTTACGTAATAGTAAAGGATTTTTTTCACGCCCGAGGAGGTACGACCCCATGCATCAAGTCCCAACGGACGTATGAGTCGGTTTCCCTTATAAGCAAAAATGATGATGGCTCCTCCTTGTATGAAAGATTCCGGAAGTAAAATACCCCTCCATTCGGATATCCGGGAGAGGGGTGTACAGGGGGCGCCAACATCAAGATTTAACATATCCTTTTCGAATATATGTGGCCTAAATTCTAACCTGAACTCCGTCCACCATTTTCTCCAGGCTAACAGGCCCCAACTCCTCTTCCTCACCGAAACCCAAATCAGTGCCAAAACAGCCACTAGTCACCTTAATTTCCCGGGGTATGAGCTCCTTACTTCATTTAGATTGCATGGAAGCGTGTGCATATTCGTCCGTAGCAATCTACCCTGCACCAGACTCCCCAATTTAGAAGCTGGAAGAAAAGACATACTATGTATAAAACTCACTCTCAGGGCTGCAACTAAATTCATCTGTTGCATTTACCGGTCACCTTCTGACAACAACTTTGTCCAGCTCTTTGACTACCTTTCTGAAAAAACCGACTATCTGATTTCTGAATATCCTTCCTCCGAGGTCACTATTCTTGGTGACTTCAATGTCCATAATAAGGAATGGCTAGGATCTTCAAAAACCGATCCACAAGGGAGAGCAGCGGAGGCCTTTGCAGTCAGCAATTCTTTAGCCAATATAGTTCAGCAACCTACTTACTTTCCTCGTATCCCAACATACGGCTCAAATCCCTTGGATCTCCTTCTTACCACAAAACCTGAATGCTATAAGATATTAGTCACCGCCCCCCTTGGCCGCTCAGACCACGGCATGGTCACTGCTTCCTGCACAATGCAACCCGAGGTCACACAGTCATCACACCCACGTATCGTTTGGCACTACCACTCCGCAAACTGGGACGAAATGCGGGATTACTTTTCCTCATTTCCATGGGCGTCTTTCTGCTTCTCTCATCCTGACCCCTCTGATATCTCACAAAACGTCACCGATATTATCCAAGCTGGCATGGAGTTATGTATTCCACGTACACAGAAAACCTCTTCAGCCACTCAAAAGCCCTGGTTCTCTAAATCCTGTGACAAGGCCAGACTTGAAAAGATCAAAGCTCACAAAACGCTTCTACACAATCCCAGTCAAGAAAACCGTCGAGCATTTAACGACGCAAGAAACCGCTATGTCCGCATTCTTTCTGAGGCAAAAAACTCGTTTAATAACCACATCAAAAACAAAGTCCTCTTTAGCTCCCGCGGCGGCAAACCCTTCTGGACTCTTGCTAAATATATTGGGAATAATTTCTGCAAAAGCACGTTCCCACCTCTTGTCTCAGGGGATGAAATTGTTTCTACCGCCCTGGGCAAGGCGGAACTTTTTGCTTCGTTGTTCGCCAGCAATTCTACTCTCAACCCACCTCCAAATGTTCAACTACCAACAGTCCCCAATGTCACGCATAAAATGACGGATATTATTTTCAAAACTAAAAAGGTACGAAACATGCTCTCTTCTCTTAATACCAGGAAAGCCTCTGGCCTTGACGAGATCTCAGCAATTGTTCTCAAAAAATGCGCACCAGAACTTGCTCCTGCCCTGACTAGTCTATTTCAGATATCTTACAATAAAGGCATATTCCCTAGTAACTGGAAAACTGCTCAAGTACAACCCATCCCCAAGAAATGATCCAAAGCACTTCCTAGCAACTACAGGCCTATTTCTCTCCTTTCAGTCGCCTCTAAAGTGATGGAAAAGTATATAAACACCGAATTACTAAAATTTCTTGAAAAACACAGTCTAATCCACGACAGGCAGTATGGATTCCGTCAGAGCAGGTCGACTGCTGACCTCCTTTCTTTTGACACCAATTCTTGGAACAAGTCTATGGAACTACACGGCGAATCCCAGATTGTCGCTCTAGACATATCCAAAGCATTCGACCAGGTCTGGCACGCAGCGCTGCTTAATAAACTTCCGGCCTATGGCCTACTACCAAATATTTGTACCTGGACAGCAAATTTCCTCTCCAACAGGAGCATTTCTGTTGTTGTGGATGGCCATTCCTCTAAACTGTATCCAATTAATGCAGGAGTTCCTCAAGGTTCAGCTTTAACCCCTACTTTGTTTCTTCTCCACATCAATGACCTCCTCTCTAGCACATCCAACCCAGTTCACAGTTACGCGGACGACAGCACCCTTCACTCAAATTTACAATATTCTAAGCCTGTCTCTTTAGGCCAATTAGATGAGGATCGCAGACTCATGGAGGATTCTGTCTCCGTGGATCTCCAAAAAATATTAGACTGGGGAAGTAGAAATCTTGTACAATTCAACCCCACCAAATCTCAGTCTTGCTTTCTTTCTCATAAGAGATACACCAGCCCTAGACCCATCACAATAAACAACCAAGTTATTCAAAGTAATGAGTCCTTTTCTCTTGTTGGCATTTGTGTGGATCGAAATCTTAACTGGCACCAACATGTCACATCAATTGCAGAAGCGACTGCTAAGAAATTAGGTTCCTCTTCCGGGCTCGCAAATACTTTTCATCAGCTAATCTCTATACCTTACATACTTCACAAATAAGGCCAAACCTCGAATACTGCTCCCACATCTGGGGTGCAGCTGCCGCTTCTACACTCGCTATCCTGGATTCCATTTAAAAGAGAGCTAGTCGTCTTATCGGTGACCCTACCCTCACACAAAAGCTGCCATCCCTTGCCCACCGACGTGCCGTTGGTGACCTCTCTCTATTTTATAGATATCTGCACGGGCACTGCTCAGAGGAGCTTTCCTCCATAGTTCCCCCACCTGCTGCCCCCAACAGATCTACCAGGGGAACAGAGCGAATGCACCCTTTTACTGTCCAGGTCACCAGATATAGAACATCTTGTTATGCCCGCTCTTTTGTCCCGATGACTTCCAAGTTGTGGAATTCCTTGCCGGCACATGTTTTTGCTTCTCCTCCGAACCTCCAAACCTTCAAGTCCAGAATTAACAAGTTGCCTCTTTCCTCCTTGTCAACACCCACGGTACGATAGTATTTAGGCTCTAAGCCCTTGTGGTGTGTTGTTAAAATTAAAAAAAAAGCTGGTCTCGTTTTCACCAAGTCACCATCTCATGATGGCATCTCAGGGAAATCGAAGGAAATCCTCAAAAATTATTTTTTATGTATGTTCACCGATATTTTCGGCAATTGTGGACCAATTTGAAGAAAAAAAAATGTTTGAAGGGGTATACTCCTGAGGTGGTCCCATTTTCACCAAGTCCGGGTCTGATGATGGGATCTCAGGGAAAACGAGAGAAATCCTCAAAATTATTTTTGTTACGTATGTCCCCGATATTTTCGACAATTTTAAAAAAATAATTTTGTTTTGTTTGAAAGGGTATCCTCCTA